>VZRN01005627.1:0-100597 GCA_013397935.1 Dasyornis broadbenti | reverse complement strand
AAAAAAAAAAAAAGAAGGAAATTGAGACTGAAAGGTCTGAAAGGTCTGTGTTAAAAAAAAAAAAAGCATATATATGATTTCTGATTCACTAAATTTTCCAAACAAGTCTGTTACAAAGAACAGAATATTGAGAGTAATGATTTTTGTCTTTGCTTTCTGATGGAACATGTGCAGAAATAAAAAGAAGATTCAGGATGTCTAAAAGTATATAGAGTCTGTTTAAAAAGAATTCCTTTGTAAGTCTATCCTAGTGCAAAGTAATAATGTAAATAATAAAGGTAGCTAGATCAACTTCTTGGCAATTAAAGCACACTTCTTTAATAAAACGCCTTGGTAAACTGCAATGTCAAACGTGTCCTCATTTTAGTGATATAGTAAGTATCTCTTTGAAAGCATGAGAGATGGTTCCTGTATCTCAGTGGCCTGTGTCTTGGTTTGGAAGACAGGCGTTTGCTAAGGCAGGTGGAAAACTGCCTTACAGGATATGACCCTCCCTCCGAATTGTTGTAAGGTCGAAATCAAAGGCTCTCAGTCAGAGATATGGGAAAAGGAATAACAGTTTTTACTCGTATCTATAACGAGGAAAACAAGCAACAATAACAGTAGCAACAACAAATAAACAAACCAGAAACCCGGTGGCAGCTTTCTCTGGGCTGCCAGACACCGCCCCTCCCCTTTGGTACAGTTACGGTCACGGCCGGCAGGGGGAGCTGTGACGCGAGCTCAGCTCCTCGGTGATGGCGGACGGAGCTGAGGGCGAGGCGGCCGCACGGCGAGCGGAGCTGCAGCAGGGAATCTCAGGGCAGCAAACTGGGCGGCAGAGCCCGTCCACTCAAGCCGGCGAACAAAAGGGCAGCAGAGACTTCAGCAAGGAAGGAAAAACCCAGCAGCGCTGAGCTCCCGCGGCAGCAGCGAAGGGAAAAGAAGAAAACAGCAGCTGTCTCCTCCAAGTCCCACGGACAAGTGTGTCTCTGCCCACGGCCAGCCACCTTTTTCTTCTCTCGCCACACCTGGCTATGTTTTTAGTCTCTTAAGTGCGTCTTTGTCCCTTAGGTACTCAGTCGTTATCTCTTAGGTACCCAATCGTTGTCTCTTAAGTACCGTCGTTAAGGCTCGTTAAAGTCTCTCTAGCCACAGGATGGAAAAATTCCCAACCTCCAACAGCCTGGCAGCTGGAAAATGGAAGCCCAGTGCTGTGGTGGTGTTTGTAGGTAGATTTGTTATTTATACCAGGGGAGAGACTCCTCAGAAATTACTGATTGTGAGCTGTTTGATATTGAAATTTAAAAAACCAGTAAATTAAAAATCTATTTATAAGGCTGTGCTCCCTCAACCTTTTCCTTAGCTATAAATGGAAATGTTGTTTAGTCTGGAATGATTTGCCATTCCTCTTACCTTAGGGAGCATCTCTCGGTCTCAGGTCCTGAGACTGGTCCTTCAGAAAGCCTTTTAGTGGCTTCTTTGTAGTATGAGAATTCACCTTTCATAACAACCTTCCTTCTGGTTTTGCCCATTTCTTTCCCAACATACTACTTTGCAACCTTGTTATGCATATGTGCAATTCTGTTCCCTGAATGTTTCAACACTACTAATTTATCACCAGCACACTGTACGCACCACTACCCACTTTAAAGATGGGGATGGAATTCCTGACTTCCACTTGTGCTTTTCCGTCGCCATCTCTTCCCCCAGAAGAGCTTTTGACCTATTCTGTGGGTGGATGTTGTGGTGCACACTAGAAATGGTTTTAAGTGCATTAAGGTCTTCTGTGAGGGACAGGAAATGTGAAAACTTGCTGATGGGGGAGTGGAAGTCAGACTAAACACCACCTTCCTGCCAGAAGCGCATCCTGTGACCTGCTATAACTAAAATGTTAGTGCCTAAGTGGATTTTTATTAGAAGCAGGTCTCTCAGATTCTAATTCCAATGTCAGAGGTTGCCAGAAATATCAATAAAAAGCCAGCAGTGTGGCCTTTATTCCCTACTGCAGCCATGGCATGTGACAAAAATAAGTATGATAATTTTATAGCTTCTTTTTTTTCCTGCCCAAAACATGGCTGTATTAATCTGAAAGACAGCTGATTTTTCAAGGTCAAAATTGCCCAGCTACAAATTGATGAGCTATTATGCATGTCTGTGGGGTTTTTTGATGGTTGTGTATTAATAATATGCTCACAGAACAGGCCATAAAAATTCCATTTAAGGGCATTAAAACATACCGGGACATTTAATCAGGTTAGAATTCCTGTCCGCTGGCTATAGTCACGGTGTTGTTCAGTCCATTATTAACAAAGGGTGCAGGAGATCTAGACAAATGGGTGTTCCATCATTTCAGATATCACTACGATGACCCTTTTGTTTTGGGCATTGGCTAGTGGTTGAGTGGAAATTCATTGCACAGCAGTGGGGACAATGCTGGCAAGCAGAGTACTCCACACTTCCTACTGCAAGCAAATCTGTATAGCAATGCAGAACAACACAAAATATTTCCACTTTCACTAACAAAGCTTTCTGTAACAGGAAAATATGCATTTTGCAGCAAAATTATATTAAATTGTGGATTGCATCATCAACTTCTACAATTATTCTTTAATAAGGATCCTTTTTTTTTTTTTTTTTTCTGGGCGAGTGATGCACATGGCTCCTCTTGAGCAACCTTACCATTAAAATCAACTTACAGTAGAAAATATTGCAATTTAAAATTGAGACACTGAGAATTTTGCTGGGTAGCAATGGTGGTGATAATTCTACCAAGATTAGACCCCATATAAAATCTGTAAGATAATATTGTCCTTAAAATCCCAATAGACAAACTCCAAATTAATATATCCCTTTTTGCATTGAAATTGAAGTAGCTTCAAAACTAAATGAGGGTGTGAATGAAAATAAAGCTAGAAATTGGAATTAGATTTGCAATACATTTTGGTTTTAGATATAGCAAATGCTTTTAAAAACAAAGATTTTCTAGATACAGAGGATTCTGATTTTGAACAGCTTAGCAGATTTTTTTTTAACTTCTTTATAATAGACAAAAGAAGTTTGTTTTTATACTGGAAAAGTCTTGATACAGTCATTGCCTCTATTTTTTATGTAATACCTGCATAAATTATGCCATTTGTGTTGTAGTGATAGTTGTATTACTTACATACAAAATATTCAGCTTAATGAACAAAATGTATTTTAATTAATGTTTAACCTATTTCAGTTTTGTGAAGAATTGATCATACTTTAAGACACTTAATATTTTGTGCTTGTGTGTCATATCTGTTTAGAACCTCCAGGAATGTGAGATTTCTCATGTTTTCGTTATTTTTATAAATAAAAGTCAGATCCTTTCATTCCTTCTGTCTACTATTCTGGTCAGGCCTGGTAGAAACTTTTGAGCTGAGCATTGCTACATAATTTAGGTTTTATTAGGTTTTTCTGTTTCTGTCTCTGAAGAGAAGTGACCTGGACACTGTTTTCTTAAGGTAAGCTCAATATCAGTTTGCCTTGGAAGTGTTGCAGAGGAACAGGGATTTGTTCTCCCTGTTGGCAGAGGCTGGCTGGCCCAAGGGTGAGTGATACTCCTGCCACATCTCTGCACTTCTCTTCAGAAGCCGCAGCCAGCTTGGCTCCTGGTAAACAGCTGGATAGAGGTGATTCTCCAGTGCTGGCTTTGGGATGATGAAAACCTCTGAAGCTGCTGCTCCCCTGGCTGAGCTGGAGGCAGGGAGGCAGGAGATCCTCGCAGCTGCGTTATGTGGTGGAAAGCCTTCAGTGCTCTCAAGGTGAAATGTGTCTACTTGCTCCTTTCCTGAATAATTAAATAATTGCAGTAGTGCTAAGGAAGCAGAGCAAAAATCTGACTTTAAAACTCCTCTGCTTCCAGTTTGAGTCCTGGCTATCACGTTTTTTTCTTTCGTTAGAATTGTGGGTGGAATTGTTCTTCAAAATGTTGAGAAGAATAATAAGGTGTTAAATGGTATATAGGCAGTGAAATTCAATGACTAAGTGGCAGCCTACATCGTGGGACTGTTTAAGGTTAGTTGTGATCTGTTTCCAGCTATTTCCTATGAGATGTGCATAGTATTCCCAGCAAAAGGCATCTTAGGAAGGCATATGGAAAATGGAATTATGTAAGGCATTGGTTTCAGTCTCTACTGTGAATACCCCTATAGTCTTTCTTAGTATATAGCATAAAAGGAAAAGAAAACCCAGGAGACTGGCTTTTTATTAAATGATACAGCCCCAGGTAATTGTCTTTTTCCTCAATATAATAAATGCTAAAGCTATTAGGCAAGTAAGCACTTCAGCGAAACTGTTTTACTTCTGCATGCTGGATGTGCTAATTGTGTGATATGATGCCTTACAGAGAGAGGATTGTCTTGAGAGATTTCTTATGAAATATCAGGAGGTGTTTCTGCACAGCTTTGTAGAAAATCTTTCCAATATAAGTAGCCTTTGGCTTTTCAAAATTGTAGCCTTCTGTCAGGAGCCAGAAGTACTGCTTTGGTGGGCAAATACTGTTCACCCATTACATTTTATTGTGTTTTTAGCACACTTTAAAAGTCAACCACTGACTGCTAGTAAGATTTCACTCTTATTTCACTGTATTTATCAATAACGTTGGTTAATCCTTTAGCAGCTGTATGATATAAGATCTAAGCACAGAATGAAATGTTTATTATCAATTTTCTCACCATGAATTGACTTTTTTGCAGTATGTAGCAAGCACTGTTTGAACTAAGTACTTAGATTTTCATATAGACCAGAAGATAATACCATGCCATCAGTATTAATAAGTAGTAGCAATATATTGATTAGCAACAATCTCTTTATATCACTCATTTTAAGCCCTGATAGTTTTTGTGCATCCTTGGTCTAATCTCTCTGTTCTTTCTGTCCAAATAGTACCTTGTCTAATATAGTATTAAAATGGGCCTAAGACTCTTGCATTCCTTCCCTACTGTCTTGTCTGTAAATGAAGTGCTCACACTTGGTGTTAAATACATTTTGAGATCTGGCTCAGTGTTTCAAACTTCATGATGTTCTGAAATCCCATCCAGAGCTCACTTGCTCTCCTTGTTATTTCTAGTGACAGCAAAGTTGTGCCTAGATTTGTGTTGTGAGGATACAACAGGTCATGTCATATGCAGCTGACAAAACTCTGCTGGCAACACTTCTGCAGAAGCAGAATCCCAGCCTCTCCAAGAGCAGGCTTTGCTTCCTGCACTGCTTCTGTTCCAAGAAACATTTGTAGTTTTCCTGATTTCAGTGTATGTATCTTCAAAATCTGGATAGGGATTTCTAATCTTGCGTCACTGCCCCTCCCCCTCCCCTCCACCCCATTATGGCAAATGTTCATGCCAGTTCTACCTATTTACAAGGATGTTTATCCCAGGCAAAGAGGATTTTGCTAAAAGAAAGTCTGTCTAATAAAATTTCAATTATGTCAGCAGCCTTGTAACATCTTACATGGGTGGCAGCATGCCAGTTTATGATACTAATGAATGTATTTCTTGATAATTTTTATATTTACAACTGCAATGAGAAAAAGATATTTCTTGTCTACATGCAAAAAAAAAAAAAAAAAAAAACCAAAAACCAAAACCCAAACCCACTAAAAAATAAGAAAAAAATCAGCACCACAAAAACCCCCAAACAGCTTCCCCCCCACAAACCTTCAAAATATGCTCCAGAACCACCACATTATCTGCTCCAGAGCTACCACATTATCTGCTCCAGAGCTACCACATTATCTGCTGATGGCTGTATAGAGATGGTGAAGCTGGTGACAAATCTACTTTAAGAAAAGAGAGAAAAAGACAGCTGTCATTTAACATGATGTTTCCAGTCTTTTGTAGAAACAATTTTAAAATGCAAATTTTCATCCACTTATTCAGCCTGCACCTTCATTTCTACTGATGCAAACATATGCATTTAATAGTATTCTTTAGTTTCTATAAGTCTACTTGCTTGTGATTGCTTTGATTGTTTAACCCCCAAGTCCAAAATATGTTCACTTTTTTCATTATATATTATTTATCATTTATCAAAATATTTCAAGTTTCTTGTGCTTAGGCTTAATGTTTTGTTTAAACACCTTTTGTAAAACACCTGAAGAGCTAAATTCACTTTCAGATTATTTGGGGACAGTCTTTATTCCCTGAGTGTATTTGCATGGCACAAAGTAGGGTCCCACCCTCCATGTATGGGGTTTTTAATATATATTTACATTATTTTGAATGTGTCATAAAATATACAGCCTGAAAAAACATTGCAGCACACTCTGCTGTATTCTGAGCCTTCAGAATTTAGATGTGGTTTAAACTGTGATGTGCTTTCCGCATGAGCTGTGCATCTCTCTTTCTAGCACAGCCCTCCTCTGGAATGTGTGGGGCACAGGGGACACAGTCTTCTCTGTCTGGGAGGTGGAATAGGGAGAGTTTTGTAGCCCCTGGAATATTTACTGCTCAACAGTAAAGTCCTGTTGCTGGAAAGGTGTGAGGAAGAAGAACTGGGGGGAAAAAAACCTCTCTGCGATGCAGGAATTTCACCTGCAAAATGCAGGTCCTCTCAGTTTTAGTCTGTGAGGTTACCTGGAAAGAAGGACCAGTCCTGCATGGCCTGGGATTTCTTTCAGCACATTCAAGAATTGCACCCTGACTCATATTTCCTTGTGATGTCAAGGTTTCAGATGCAGGAATTTGAGCCTTTCTTTGTGAATGGAGGATCTACCAGCAATGGGCTCCATGTAAATACTCTGAAAGGATGACAAAAATCCATCAACTTGACATGCAATACAAATCTCTATTTTTAGGAAGTAATGAATAGATATGCATGAAATACAGAATTCCTAATAAAATCTTACAGTTTCCTGTACAGCAAATTGCCATCAAAAGAATTAGACATATGTTGATTTCAATGATATTTCATATTTTCAGCTCCATGAATTGCCAAGCATTAGAAAAATATACTGTACTATGGATTCTTGTAAGTCATTGCAATCTGGTACTTGGAGCCATTGTATGAGCCAAATAACATCTGTTACTCAGAAAGATATTACAATGTTTTTATGATCCCAAGTATTTATGGGATGGAAGGAGACTGAAGGAGATAATGTGGCAAAGCCAGTCAGCTGTAACTTGAACCTTGCATGATTTTTCAGAGTCTTTCTCCTAATTTTTTAGGTTACCTTACTCTTACATACTACCCTTGTTTTTCACAGGGATGTAGTCAGAATCTGTCAAAACTGTGCTTCAGGAACATTCCCTCAAACATGGCATCTTCCCACCTTTTGGAAGATGGTCAAGCTCTGAGGACTTGCCCAGTCTCCTGAGCAGGTGCCCCTGATACCTCAAAGGCTGCAAAACTGCTGAAAATGTTTTTTTCCGGCAAGTTCACTGTGAATAGAACTTGGATTCTTCAGTCCTGAGGTGCTAATTCATAATACGTAATTTCCCACCCCCCATTCAGATTTATAGATCTGGCATAGAAAATGGATTTGAATGTCCTGGAATAGATTAAAAAACTAAAAAAGGGAGATAAACAAAAAGATACAATTAATTTCACAAAACATTTTGGGAGGTCTTAGAGAATATTAAATTGAATAATATTCTGTATGTATAATTCTTAAAACATGTGTGGCAAACTAGATAATGTGCTATGAAAAGTAATTGCAAGAAGGAGAAGAGAAAGAATATTGACTAAAGGATATACTATATAATGTAGCTCTTTGTCTTGGAAATTGCTAGTGAACTCATTCTGTTTTCAATTATTCATTATTTTGTCTGTTTTCTAAAGATATATTTAAGCCAGTGTATTTTTTTTCAAGTTTCTCAGTAGAAGAGTTACTCCAAATATTCAGTATTTATAGTTTCATGTGTGAACTGTTTTTAATGTGCATGGAGATAATAAACTACACTGAAATATATTTTAAAATACTTTAGTGAATATTTTTTTATGCAAAGCAGCTTGCTTGATTACACTAAATTGTGACTTCAAAATGCAGGATAGTTGTGTAAAAATATGTTTGTTAAAGCACATGGAACAAAGCACAGAAAACCAGTAATTTTTTCAGTGTTTGTGTATTTCAAAGTAAAGTCTAGAACGCTGTTGCCTGGTATGTCCATCATTTGAAACTTGCTTAAAATAGTGATTTCCAGACAGTGTAGCCCTCTTTGAGTATGTTTCCTGATGTGGTTTCCTCATATCCGGTGCAGGAATTAAAACTGGATGATGGAACAAGCCATCAAAGTTTATCTTCTTGTGTATTTTCTAGTAACTTGAGAGTATCCTGGAAGTACAGCCTGAAGTTTCTCCATCAGAACTGTTGATGTGGGTTCAAGGTGTGCAGCTCAGAATCTCTGTGTGTTTATGCAGCTTTATGTATATGTGCATCCACTTACATCCATGCACAGGTTTCTGCCGTTTTGTCCAATCACAGGGTCATAAAATACTGTTTTTACTCTTAGTAAAGGCTTGTAATCTCACAACATTTCCAGTTTCCTCTAATAGTCTGACTTCTGAATCATTGGTCATTTTCTGTAGTCAATTTTTTCCGGGTTTGTGAATTTTCAAAAAGTCAGCAGATGTATTTAGCTAAGAAAAAGCCAGGAAGGTGTTGGATGCACTCTGCTCTAGTGACTGTGGTCTAAAATGCAATCCCTAATGTTGGAAGCCCCTGAGGTGGTATCAATTGGAACCTGGAAAAGAGTCACATGGAATTAGCATTTAATGCTTGTGTGGTTCTTGCTTGCTTTCCCAGACTTCTATTGCTGGCAGCTGTCAGAAACAAGGAGTTGTGGTTGGATGAACTCTTGGTGTGGCCCAGTACAGCCCCTTTATGTTGGTTTTGTCTTATGTTTAAGTTACACAGTGTTTTTACTGCATAACATGTCACTTATTAATTGCCTTATTGCTATTATCTGTCATTAGTATCTCTTTGCTGGAATAGAAAATTGTTGAAGGGTTAGAAGCTCATTAAATATGAGAAACTGAAGTACTTTGTAGCTGCTTTAGTTTTTCAAACATTTAATATCAAGAGTGCTTGAGAAGTAATCCAGTGGTGAATGCTGAGTGTCAGCTGGCATCTGATATCCCTGGTGGGGGATGGCATTCTCTGCCATAGTGTCATAGAAAGTGTTAGCACAGGACACAGGGCACCTGATGTTAGGAAAATTATTTGGAAATGATAGCTAGAAGTCAAGGATTATTATAAATGCTGTAAAAACATCTTTTCGTTAGGAAATGGAAGCAATGTTAAGGATGGGATGTGTTGTACAGAAATTGTCTTCTGCTTAAAAAGATTAAAATATTTTTTATACTTTTTCCTGTTTAATATTGCACTGTAAATAGCATATGGAGTTTTTAACAAAGAAAATGTGTGCTGACTTGTATGGCATAATTTGGTAATGGTATGTTCTTTCCTATATGTATCTTGTTAAAACCACTGGAGACTTTTATTGCTCCTCACCCGTTGTGAGTAAATGAATTTCTGGAGATAGAAAAGAATAGAAAGATGAATGTACATGTCTATAAAGACAGTGTGAAATTGTTCTACATTTTGAATATATTTTTGCGTAATGTAGTGGAGTCTTTGGAGCAGTAGACTTTAATCCATTTTCATTAGGATTCTGGAGAACTTCATAGCAGCTCAGTGGGATTTTGATAATCTGAAGTTTGAAAACATTGCTTTGAATGACAATTTAAAAGAGCAACAAATAAGTCTGAACTCCCTAAAATCACCTACTCAAGGCATTTCCATATTCTTTTCTTGTCCTCATGGAAGAGGTAAAGACCTGATGTCACAAGTTTGCCTGAAGCTCTGATTGATAGGAAAAGTGTTGGACAATGATAATTTGGTGAAAAGCAAATAAAAGCATAATAGGTGTTACCAAGGGTAAAACAAGCAGATGATGCTCCGAGATTAAGGTGAATTAAGCTTTTATTATCAGTATAGTTAGTGCCTATGTGGTCACAATCTTCTTTACAGCCATGAGCTCTTACAGCTTCCCTCAGGCAGTTGTGCAAAAATTGACTTTCAATTCAGAATCATGTTTTAAAGTGGATGAATGCTATGGCAGATGCAAAGTTGCAATTTTTAGAAATATGAGTGCCTGAATATCATCCTAAAAATGTGCAGAAGCCGGTGCAGAAGCTGAAATGCCCCCATAAAGCTTTATTCTTAATATTTCCATTATTTGGTTGGCTCCACCTAAAAGCAGAGTTGAACTAGTGGTAAGAAAGATAATCAGTGTTGTAAGTATGAATCTGTTCATAGTTCTCAGAAAAACTCTCAGAGTTCTCAGAAAATCTTTTTCTCTCCCTGAATTTTGAAATGATTTTTTTGAAAACTGATTGTTTATCAAATTAAGTTCCAATTATGAGCTCCTGTGTGCAGTAGCATTAAGTAGGAAGTGATATTTTGACTTGTTCTTGTATTTGAAAAACTTTATCCAAAATCAGGATGACATCGCAAAATCCTGTACATTTTTAAAGGAAAAAAAAGGCATATGTCAGGTACTTAGCAATTTTTAAAGAAATTGACATTTAGTGAAACTTCAATTTGCAGTTATAACAATAGGATGTACAAGAACATCCACACAAAAATGTGTCAGGGAACATGTTCAATTCTATTTCACATAAATTTTTCAGTTTTGACAAAATATCTTTATCTCTTATAAGAGTTGTTTTACCTGAAAATTCCTAGGTAGCAACAATTGAATCTATCAGCCCTTTAAGGGTGACATGTATGAAGGTCTTTTTAACTACAATGCTGACAGCCCACAGAAAGTTTAGGGAAATTTTTGTGTGATCTGCCACATTAAATTAGTGTCAAATTTGCCGATTTTAACAGTCTAATGCAAATTTTCACTGTTAGATATTCTGTTCATCAATTCCTGGAAATATTTTTTCATCCAGGCTTGTATTTTAGTCCAGTTGAGTCAGTAATTTGCCTATACCTCTGTAACATCTGGGGCACATTTGCAAGGATTTAAGAGAAAACCTGAATTAAATGATGGACATCGTGAAACAGAAAATGACAGCATAACAGGATACAGGATTTGGAGTTTTTTTCCAGCCACGTCACGTGTTCAAGAAATTAATCTTCTCAATATATCAAATTTAACTAAAGCAGTGAATCCTTGTTTTAAGGAAAATTTTAAATGAGGTTGTCTTTAGTTTGTCTTTCATTGTGGTTCTGGTAATAAAAAAATAGTTGCTTCTAAGTGTCAAGCACCAAAGATAAAAGTTCTGACTAAATGACATAAATATATTGATTCTAGTAAGCATTATGTAATAGAAGAAATTAATATCTACTTTTTCCCAGCTCTATTTTTTCAAAATTCCCATGTTTTCCTTCTGCAATATCTAAATAAATAGAGAGTAAAATTGAAACAACAGTTTTCAATTTCTCTGTATTTTGTAAACCTGATTATTCATCTGTAAATTTTTGAATGCTGGAATTTTATTTTTTTTGATAGAAGCAAGGATTTTCTTGCTATTGTCTAATATTCAGATAAACACTGAATTCTGGCTGTCTTGTAAATCAGCATGATTTTGTTGTTTTTGCAATGTTTTCATAAACTTCATTAGCAAAGTAAAAATTGGACTTTCCATGGTTAATTGCTGGTTTTTTTGGTGGATATCTCAAAAGGAGATGCAAGACGTTACCTTGCAAGAATTTTCAGGCTCAGGGTTGCACATTAATACAAGATGAGAAGTTTCTAACCCAAATACCAAAATGGTCACAGATGCAGGATTGATCATATACCTCAAAGTTTACAGTATATCAACCAAAACAAAGTAGAAATGGAAATATGTAACAGGGTTAAAAAATGAGGAAAAAATTAACAGAGCAGTGTAAGTTTTGTGATATTTAATCAACTCCTGTGCATGGCATTTTTTAAATATATGATTTAGTTTAAATTACTATTTCCTATTACAAATGCTAGAACTACCCTTTCAATGATAAAAATAATCAGTTAGAAGTATAAAGCAGGAGTTTAGGCATTATAAAATTTTACATGAAAAGTATGTATTTCTTACCGAGGTTCAATCTTTAACTACATTTTATAATCTCTGGATATATATCTAATAGTAGTTAATAGACCTCACCTACAGAGAAATAGAATAAATTATTTTTAAGCAAGCTAGTAGTTTTTCAGAGTTTTACTATCACAGGCAGATTCTTTTGATGACATTTAATGAGGTTTGAGTTAGTGGAGAGTCCTGGACAAAAGTGATGCAGATGCTGGACAAATTTGGTCTCTGATACTGCAGAAATCTGAGACTTTTATGTGGCTTTAGTCTCAAGATGTTTAGAAGAGTTTGACACTTTTTCAGAGAGGGGCTGTTAATTCACAAGCCCAGACTGGGAAGGGATAATCTTCTCCTCTTTTGACACACACAGTAAGTGCCAAACAGGTCTTTCCATAATATAAAAGCTGGAAAATGGTTTTAAGTTGTACACATAATTCAGACCCTTTCTAAAACTTTAGACAAAGAATTACTTCTGTGATTAGTGAAAAACTATACAAAACTTTTTATGGTCAACCACATGGTTTATTTGTACATTCAAAATATTTAACACCAACTTCTCATAGAAAGTAGTTAATTGCTTCTGATGAGATGTTTTTATTAAATCTTCTGGATTTATTTTTAAATCTTAAACTCCAAAACCCGGGGAATCTCAGGAATATTTAGAAAGAAAAGAGGAAGAAGGAAAGAGAATTAGAAAATGGAAGAAAATGGAAAATAAGGGAATACTACCACTTTCTTCCAAATCAGATGTAAATTTACATTCTAGGGTCTTAACTTCCTCACACTAGTAGGTTTATGTTTAAACAGGCATTTAGCAGAGCAGAAATGTTTTTCCTGTCTAATATATTTACAACCTTGAAGGCCTTTCCCTTTTCTTTCTCTTTCCTTTGACCTTTTATTAGAACATACTTTTAAACTGTGAAGTGGTGAATGTCGTAGAGCTTTGCTGGAGGCACATTAAGGTCGTTCAAAGCACAAATGTTACTGTATAAAGTTCACAAACTTTCATTTATTTTGTATCCAGAAAAGAGAAGTTAAATAGTCTTTTTTTTTTTTTTTTTTTTCTTTAAGGCAGTACTTGGACAGCGAAAAATTGAAAGCCTGCTAAATATAAGTGGGCCTTGAAAACCATGCTCTGGTTGTGAATGAATATCAAACTGCTTGAAAAATAAAAACATTAAATTTTCCATGCCCCTAAAACACAATAATTAAATTATTTTTTCTATTATATAAAGAAAATCTGAGATGATGTTTGGTTGTGTCTGTGTTGGAAAGGAGGGTTGGATCAGTGTTATGATAACAGTGAAGTTATAAAAGTTCCTGATGAACTATGGTGTTTTCCACTTGTACCCCTATCTAGTCCAGTACTGTGGATGACTGTTTGTCACCAGTGGAAGAGCTTTAGATGCACTTTTGGAAAAGAGCTTTATTGCTTCATTTCACCCCAAAGAAACCCAGGTCATAAACTCAGAGGCTGTTCAGAGTGGGATCTGGTATGTGGAAGGCTGGGGTGGATTGTGGTGAGACCCTTCTGTCTCTGCTGAAATGCTCCCCTGATGTTCCTTGTGAGTCTTAAAAACTTTGAATTGTGTTTTGCTGCTCAAAATTTGGAGCTTTTAGGTCCAAATTCTATTTTAATCTGAATCTCAAGAAAGAATAGCATTTAGATTATTGTTCTCCATTGTTCAGACTTCTCATCAGCCAGATCAATAATACTGTTGAATCTCTGTGTATCCATGCTGGTAAACAAACTGGGCCTTTCTTAGGAATGCATCTGCTGGAAAAACAATTTTCATTGGTACTGGCCAGCTTTTTCATACCTTTTCACACACCTTACAGACCCTGATGGCTCTGTACAATGAGATCCCACCACTTCCAGGGTGTGGGAAGGGGCTCTCCCTGTGGTTGGTGCTTGCTGGAGTGGATTTGAGGCTGATCAGAAATGGTTTCCCATGCAGAAGCCATAAAGTGTAGGGCTCTGTGTGAAGCTGGTATTCACCCTTGCCAAAAGCACTGAACAACTGTGTCTGTCTGTGTGGCAACCTGAATTTCTCGTTCCCATTTTATTCTCAAGCTGTTTCCAGTATAGAATACATAGCATTCAGTCTCACAGGAGGAAGTACAGAGTATTTTTGCATTACTGTTTTCTTTTAGTCCTTGTCATCTTCTTAGTGTTTGTCCCTGTGCTGATCATCATCTGTCATCTACAAACTTCTCATTTTGGATGTGAGTTAGCAAAGACTGAACTACTGTTTGTACCTCAGCTACTACTGTTGCTTCTGAGGGTCAGTCCTTTTAGTTATTCATACAGATGCTGTGGAAACAACTATTGTTCTGTTTTTCCTTCTGGCCAAGCCTACAGGACACTGGGTAGTCTTGACAGCCATGTGGCAGTTTCAATGTGGAGACTGTCAATATTCCTCTAACAGTATCTGTTTTCTGTATATCAAACTGGTCTTTTTACTTGAACAATTGGGCTTATTTGACTTATAGATGCAGTAGTTTTTATAATGAATCCATGAAATATGCATATGGTGGACCAGAGGAAGCTATCAAGACTCATGCATTTTGCATGGGGCTTGCTCATTACTTTTCCTCTTCCCACAAGTCTCCTCCCTCCTGGATAATGTGGCTTAGTGCAAGAGCCTTACATTTTCAATCAACTCTCCTCTTCAGAAGCCTCATTGTTGAAAACCTTATTTGCATTTTTAAGTGTGGATGTTAAAGCAGATTTATACCAAAACTTTAAAGCTCCAAAACCATCAGGAAAAAAAAGGTCATCCAAACTGGAAATAAGGGTTGCCAGAGGATGGCTCTTCTGCTGTCTGAGGTTTTTCCATGCACCTCCCACAGCAGCGGGCAGGATCCCAAGCCAGAGTCAGGAAACAGAAGATCCAGCAATATATCTGTTTTGCTTTAAATAAAGCCCCAGGAAAGCCCTCTGGCCAGAGCCACATCTGGCAGAGGAGCTGTCTGTTCACCAGCCCTTCTTCATACACTGCCTTGTCCTTCAGCCTCCCTTCCTAGGCTTTCAGGTTTTCCTGCTTTTTGTTCAACAGTGAGAAGGGAAGACCAGAGATCTCTCTCCCCTGGGCTCCGATGCCCCAAGGATGGGGTCACCTTCTCCCACCTCCGAGCTTCACCCACCAAACACCACGATCCCAGTGCCAATTGTAGGAATAATGTGGAGGTGTATGGAACATGTACAGCTCTGTGGCATAAAAAGGAAGATGATGGGTGTGCCCTCACTGCATTTGTTCTATGTTTAGCATTTCTGGCTTTGTCTCTGGAAGACAGAAATGTCAGGGGGACAGAAGGGACAGTCAGGGCATTTGAAGAATAACTGAAATAAACACAAGAGTAAGTGAGGCTTAGACTTTGAAATGCTAATTTGAAGGCAGAATGCAATGAAGTGCCACATTGCATCCAAACTCGGAGAAAGTTGGATTCTCCTCTCCTGCCTCTTGCATGCCTGCAGCCAGACACTGGCAGTGAAGAAAGTGTTCATCCAAATGATTTTGCCTTGGTACCAATAAAAATTTCACTCAAAATGATTGTATTAGAGCTGCTGTGTGGTGGTCACACACCACAATGATAACAGCAAGCAGAAAACCTTGAGAGACCACACGAGAATTTTCTCCTCACTATTTGGCAGGTGCTGGCTAATCTGCTCTGTGCATTGGGTGCCTCTAATTTACTCATTGTGCCAATGTATGGGAGCTGATGGTATGGATTTAGGTAACTTTGCTCAAAGGAAACCACAGCACTTCTTCCAGCTAAACCTACTGTGGGTATCTTTTCAGTTTTCATTGCCCTGTTCCCCTGTCTTGCTGTTTGTAGAGGGAAAGGAAAAGAAAGCTGAAATATTTTAAAGGAGATTTCTGGTGGAGCTTTGTTAAGGGCTAACCACACTGCTGTTCTAAACATTTCAGATACTCATTCATATTAAATGTGGACTGGGAAATGAAAGTAAGTTAAAAAAAAAGGTTAAAACTGAGTTCAATTTTAATGCATTAATTTATCTTGAAAAAAACCCATAACATCACACATCTTAAATTAAAAGAATAATCCTCTGCTTGCTTTATTTTTACACTGATTATTCTCTGTTTATGTGCTTCTTAAAGGTTAAAACTTCATTGCTATAGCAGATTGGTAGTTTCAATTCCATAGTATATGTATTTACAGTGAGCAACAGTTGGCATTTTAAATCCATGTGTCTTTATCATGTGAACTGTGGAGCTTCGGGCAAAGCTGTGGAGCCCATAGAGCTCTGCAACATGGGGAGACTTGTTATATTCATATCTGCACTGTTTGATTTTGGCCCAACTTTAGAAAATATAATAGTCTTGCATATTCAACTGTAAGGTGGTACTCCTGTGGACAATGTACAGACCTCAAAAGCTTTCAAATGCATTTGCAGTCACCCTGATTGACACAATCAAGAATTATTTATGCTAATGAAGGAGAAATGTGACAGACCCTGAAGCACATTGCTGTGGCCTTCAGGTTGAAATCTGATTTTAACATCTCTTACTTGCATATATGATGTCTCTGTTTATCTGTGTCTTCCCTGCAAAGTGGGGAGAGTCATTCTTTCTCACCATTAAACTCCTTCAGAGCTGTGAAGGGGACTGGCTGAGTGAGAGCTCAGAGCAGCCCTGTGGCAGCCTGGGCTCCAGCACAGCATCTGCAGGGCTTGACACAAGGAGAGCATGGATTTTCATTTTCTTTATTTGTACAGTGCTGCCAAATGTGGTTTTGAAGGTACTGTGCTGGTGTTAAGAGGAGTTTTGGATGCTGGAGGAAGTTTTTGGCTCCTATTAACTTGCTGTGAATTAAGTGGCATTAGCCTGAGAACAAATATTATCTAACATCAATGAATGAAGACCCTTATCAGCTTTCTCTTGTCTGTCTTCAGAGTAGACTCAATAGCCTTTTATCTCCCCACCCTGTTTTCTGAGCATTTTTGAAGTGCAGATGTTGGAGAGTTTCTATATTATGTTAATCTATGGGAATTTCAAAAGTTGACTTGCTAAAAACAAGAAAATCCTCTCGTGCATTGAGGGTTTTAATATTTTTCTCTGGCACCTTCCCAAAACAATAGATTTCAAGGACACACCAGCTACTTTCTGTTTACAGTAACATATTTCACTTTTTCAATCAGGCATTGTTTTGTTAGGTTTATGTTGCTCTGCAAATTGCTGCCTGTGAAATGCAAAATGGATTATTTGGTAATTAAAATATTTCAAGTTTATGAGAGAGTTTGAAATCAATAAAATAGCCCTATTTCAGCAGAATGGAGCTATATGTCTGTTAGAACAGAATCCTGTAAGTTATAGAGGAGTAGAACTATATGGCAAACTAATGGAAAACTAGTAAGTGCTTTCCATTTCCTTTGGGATTGTTCTCCACTGGATGGTATGTTAACTACCAGGATTTTTTTTCTTCATCTAATTTAAATATCCCAAGAGATGGGCCTAGTAATATGTCTATTATTTTTCATATACAATTTTAAAAAATGTCTCTCTTTGCTGGAATCCTTTAGTATTACAACTGTGATTTGCAACATGCCTTAGAAGCTGAAATACAAAGCAGGGCAATGCTCATAGTGCTGAGGCTCCTGGACAGCCCAGCATCTTTGGCCAAAGGCCAATAATTCAGGAAGCTCAACAGAAGAGCCAAGGAAAAAGAATATAAGGATTTCTTAGTATGCTGAGTTAACCTATTCTGAAAGAAAAATGAAAGAGAAACAGGAAAAATAATATTTTTAAATTTTTTTTCTGTTATCATATAATTCTTGCCGTACATTTTATATAAATGTCATCTGCCAGAAATACAGAAACTTATACTTTGAAGAGAAAAATATTTCCAGGTGTATAATTTTGTCAAGGGTAACATTAGCGTTTATCATGGCCAAATCTTTGCAACTGATAAATATTTTTCTGTTTCCAGTTTTTTTTGTTTTCCCCTACTGGCATTTTTAAGCCGATATGCTGTAAATGTCAGTACTGTTAATTTTACATCTTGGAAAGGTGAAAGGTTAGAGAGTTGTATATTGGGACACAGAAACATCATAGAAACAAATTGAAGTTTAATGAGACTTTGAGTAGAGTGCTTTCAAAGCTGCTTTTTTTAGGTGCAGGTTATGTGTGTACGTTCTATATTTCACTGCAGCATTTAAACCCACAACCCCCTTCCTTGGGGTAATTTCTTGGCTTTGGTTATTTTAATAAGGAAATGCATCTGTAAACCCATGAAAACTGGTCATCAATTGAAACAGCATTGTAAAATTATGTTTAAAGCTGATGGAGAAGTTATAATCAAGTCAACTCACTTGAAAATTACTCTGGGAATATAAAACTCATCCTGGTGTGATCAAAATTGTGGTTCTATTTACCTACTGGAAAAGCTGTCTACAGGGGAAAATTTTTCTGATAATTTGAGGGAATAACAATAATTAATAGAATTTACTATATTTACATATCAATTACACTCAGTGAGACACACTGCTACGTTGCATAAGAGTTTTCTTTCCTTGGTTAAGAATAAACTTTTCTCTGTACCTCTAAGGTTTTCTTCCTTCTTTTCCCCTAGCCTGGCATGACCTTACCCATGGATTATGGCTTTGAGAAGGCTGCATAGAGGCCTAATGTGAAAGCTACTTGAAGGTGAAGTAGACAAACGACCTTAGTAAAAACCTACTACATTGCAATTTCTAGAGTCATTCTCATTTTGGAAATGCAGTCGTGATGAAAAAATATCCTATTTTGCTTCTTGAGAAACTCCTAACTTTCATTAGGATGATTTTTGTTGGTCTTTGATGCTAAAAAAGGAGTGAAGATCAGTTGATGATCGTGACATTAAAAATGTGAACTGGTGAAGACTTGAAGACTCAACGCAGCAGAAAATTAACAATTTCAAGAATTTGTTTTAGTCCTTTGCCCTAAATAGAATGCTGTGGAGAGATTTAGACTTCCAGAGCTCCTATTAGATGCTGCAATTACTGAAGGGCAGGGATGGCTAATGAACAAATAGAACTAATTAACATAACTGCTGGTTGGGTACAGGTGTGACAGTATTTACAGAGCCTGCACAGGGGAAGGGGGCATTAAAATTTTTGTTACTGTGGTTGCAAGTAAAACCAGAAAGTTAATGTCAGTACCCAGGTAAGAGATGTGCTTCATTAAATGTATAAAGTGTGAATATTCAGCCAGAGGTTTAAGCCTTGGTGAAACCTTCAGCACCTGGACTAAACATTAGCCACTAGTTTTCATCATATTTTGAAACTCGTGCAAGAAATGTTGCTCAATGTATTTCATGTGTTTTATCAAATATCTGCAAAACCAAAGCAAAATGTTGTGTTTCTCTTCATAACATTATGTGGGTTGTTTTACTCATTAAGTTTTTCCCTGCTATTTTTTTTTATGCTTATGGATTGTTTAATTTAGGATGCTTAAACATACTACTTTGGTGCTTTCACAGATGTAAAACTTTATTAGACCAAAAACTGTCTTCTGACATGCTCCTGCACCCTTTCAGCCTCCATTATTTATGTCCTTAACATGATGCTAGTGCTACTTCAGCAGCAGCTGATAGGCAATTCCCACCACCTTTCCCTCCATTTCTTCTCTTTGCTAATGAGTACAGGGAAACCAAGCACTACTGAAGTCTGGTACTTCCCCTGAGGTTGCGTAGTCACTTTGCTGATTACTAGAAGCAAGAGGTGGCTGTAGTTATTTTTCCACTTTTTAAAATTTATAAATTAATAGCAATATAAATGCTTTGCAGTATTGTTCTAAGGCTGCAGGCTGTGGTGATGCTACCAAGAATAGCTTGGAACTGGGATTCTTCTGTTAAAAGAAGAATCCCATACCTATCCTTCTGCTGAGGAGCCAGCGTTCACATGGGAGAATAATACTCATATCTAAATTATCAAAACACTTTTTCCTTCTTTTGTCTTCTGAACCTATGTATCAGAAACATGAGCCAGGAAAAAAAATAATTTTAATACTGCAAAAGTGCTTGCCTTATTTCTTATTTCTCTCTATTTTAGATTTAATTCTTGCATTAGAAAAGTTACCAACAAAGGATAAAGAAATGTTTCTGTCTGTTAGTTTGGGATGAGACTATTTCAAACATCACAATGATCAGCACCCTGCAAGAAATAATCTTATCTCTCTCATGTGATTTGATCAAAAAAAGAGCTTGGAAAAAAGGTTTATTGCTCAATAAATGTGGAAACTAATCTGACCTTTTTGCTTAAAATGTTATTTCAACTCAAATCTATCTGTTAAAGATCTTTATTATAGGTTTCAGTATTTAGAAAGCTCGACTAGGTACTTGGTATCTTAACACAGATCTCTCTCAGCTTGTCTTCATTCTCTGTCTTCAAGCCATCTGCTCCTTTCCTACGGTCATTGTTTTCCATATTAATTAGTACAGTGTCTGCTGACTAAATACGGATTTAAATACTTAATTCCTCTGCACCTAACTGTTTGAAGGGGGAAAAAAAGAAACTAGAAATAAATATAGCAATGCAGTTTGGAATTTGCAATCATTAGTATAAAGCTGTGAATGCACTTCTGGGTGTTTAGGCAGCTTGAATAATTTAGGGCCTTTATATATAGCTGACTTGTCTCATTTGATTTATCTTCTTCACATGGGTTTTTGCACTATTTCTGGGTACTTTATTATCACTATTGTCTCTCACATTCATAATACAAATAGAAGCACAGAGCATGAGCAAAAATTTGAGGGAGAGGGTAGCATCTGCTTAACCTCAGTTGATTTAGCAATAAGTGGTATGTAAGCACATTTAGCCTTTCCCATCAAATATGAAATTCAAGCTCTGTGAGACACCAGGACCTACTTTTTCTTTCACATTTCAGCCTGCAATTTCTCAGTTTTTTTCCAAACATTTCCAAATGAGCAACATTGATGGTCACTAAAGGTACAGCTCTATTTAAAAATCAATTCTTTCTGTCTGTTCTTATGCTGGTTTTCTCAAAGGTATTTTGCTCCTCACAGCACATTTTCTGTGTAAAAATGAAAGACAATGTTTGAGTTGTGTGGAAACTTTTCACCTCCTCCATCATGTGCAAATTATTAGCTATTTCTCTGGAGTAACCTCCTTCTTATTTGCAGAGAAGCTGCTATGTTGACTCTAACACTGTCTAACACATACTAATAGTTTGTGTTGCCTCTGCAGGTCCTGCTGCAGGAGGATTGTACTTTTGAAGGAGCTACTGAAGGACATAGACCTGGTGTAGGAGGGCCAAGAGAGCTGGTCTACATGCAAGCAGACATTTGATTCTTTCCTGTTTTTGTGGGTTTGATCTCTTGCCTTCATTTGTGATTGCAGTAACACATGCTCTGTGTGTTCACCCTTGTGCTTCAGCACTAGCAAAGACACATCATTAGAAAGCTGCTGGTGGTTTCCCCAGGACAGGGAACACCTGCTGCATCTCAGCTGCAGAGATGTGGTTCTTTTAATCTCCCTATTTGCTGAAATTTCCCTAAAATGGGTCAGATGGTCATAAAAACAGAGTGTGCTCTGGGGAACCATTTGCATATTTCCTTCTGATACCAGCATACTGTCAGAGAGGGTTCTTGCTCTCTGATTCTTTATTACTCTCACAACTGCATTTCTCCATTGGTGAGATATTTGTGTGGAGAAATATTCTCTGTGCTGGTGGGCTGGGGATTGACTCTGGTATCCTTTGGCTAATAGATCCCATTGGAGGGGTAGCAGATTGACTGTGGAGTGGAATATACCAAGAAAATGCAAAATTAAAAGTCATACCATGTAAATCTGGAAAACTCAGTCTTTCTTCTGCATGGCTGTGTACATATCCAGTGCAAAACAAACAAAATTTAGAAGTCTGGTGTGGTGGCTGCTCCAAACTGTACTTTGTAAATCATTTGAGTGAGGAAGCACAAGTCTATTTTAGCTCTTACATCTACTTTATCATTCTATCTTTTGTAGAATATGTATTTTGCTATGTGTACTATTGCATATTTCAATAGGGAAAAATTACTATATGCAATTGAAATCTCTTACAGTTAAGTATTGAAACAAAATTTCACTCTACTTCTAATACCTAATAGGTGTTGCAAATGCCTCATGTATCAATATAAAACCATATATTTGGTCCACTCAAGCACTCTTCCACTCTTAAAAAAGCCTGTATTTGAAATACTGTAATTAAAAATGGGCTTTGATTTCAGCAGCACACAGTTGCTAAATATTCCTCTTTAAAGCCCAAGTTATTCCATTCGCTTACAGTTGCTAGTTTTCAGTGACAAAGTGATCATCATGATTGTAATTAAATATTTATCATACAGATCTCTTTTGTCATTTGAATGTTACAAGGTAGGCAAAGATATACTCTAAAGGCTGAGTAGTAAGCTATATTATGATAGTATATCAGGCAAATGAGTGTTTGATGGGCTGTGTTAACATGAGCTAAAAATAAAATTCCATCTGTTCACCTTTCAAACTGCATTAAGACACTGCATATGGGTTGTGCAATAATTTAATGAAACACAAATGAAAATATGTTTATTTCCATCTTGCTGAAACAAGTGAAACAGGCAACTTGTTAGTAAAGATGTTTTAACAAGCAGGGAATTGTGTTCTTATGGCTTTTCTGGAATATAGTAGCACTGCAATAATTTAAAATCATAAATGAGTAGATACAGGAACATAGAGACTAACTGAAGACAGTCTCTAATAATCATATACCGCTCAGATCTGGATTATTGGTGCCAAGAGGTAGAATTGTTTGCACAAGTAAGGATGTGGCCCATTGGCATCAGGCTGGCAGAATCCATCATGTATTGTGATCTTCCAGAACACTTTTTCTTATAATTGAGTGAGTTCTCTTAATGTATTGGTTGACTTTATAGGGAAACTTTGGAACTACATGCTGATTTACCCCAGCTAATGATCTGTTCCATAAAAATAAGTTGTTTGTAGGTATAGGGTGTGCTCTGTACCATGGGTGAGTGCTATGCAAGAGAGGGAGATAAAGAAGGGCATTGCTGCCTCTCAGTTCTTGCTGATGGCGGTGTAAGACAAAGCCACTGGAGCAACAACCAATTTTGCATACTCAGGACTTTTGAATGTGCTGTCTATTTTAATAGTTGTAGTTAAATGATTTTTTCTGCTTTTACAGGTAATTGTATCTTTGATGTTGGTGCAGTTGTATTCATCTTGCTACTCTGTTGTGCTACAGGCCCTTGTAAATTCTATCTGTCGCTTTTGCCAAGCAATTCCTATTGCTTTGTCTTTATTTTCAAAGCTCAACTGTTTCTAGTGACTTCAAGTCACAAATCTCCATCTGTTGCTTGTTTTCTAAACCAAAATTAAAAGACTCTGTGTAATCTGTTAACTGCATTTGAAGGGTATGAGATGGTTTAGTTTCGAAGTAGCTCTGGGACCTAATCCTGAAATTAGGAGTTTATTTACCACATGTAGGTCTCTTACAGATGAGGAAACACTTAGCAAGGCAGGGGCAGGTATGAAGAGTTCATTTAGCTACTGCAAAGAGGAAAAGCAAAGTATGAAAAGTCAGGAGATGAGCTCAGAGAAGCTGGGTAAGATGCGCCTTAAGGTTCAGGCTACAGAGGCATCTCTGGCTATGTTATATCTAGTTCCTTGATAGAAAAAGAATTCCTGTGTTGTTCTTGGAAGAAAATCTGGATGTGAGTTTACACGGTGCTTCACCGGAGCCCCAGGAGAACAGGACTGGTAGGAGTGCTACAGGATGTACGAGGCCACATGCCCGACTTGGTGGCTGCTGTCAGGATTTTTTTAAAAAGGTATCCTGAACGTGCAGCTCAGAAGGGGTGGGTGGCTGCATATATGTGTGTGTGTGGGTGTGTGTATATTTATATATACATACATATATATATGTAAAAAAAAAACATAGCATTTGCTTTAGTTAAACAGATTGGAATCCCAAATAGCTGAGACGTGTTACAGCAGCCCTGGAAATGAAAGCCACTTGCAAAAGCCTTATGTTAGAGAGGCATATACTGTCTGACTTGTCATCTTTTCCAGGCCCCAAAAACCACTGAAGCAAGTTTACAGGAAATGTTGAGCAATTGCTTTCTGTCAGTCTTCAATGAAAATATTTTTCTTTTTTCTTTTTCTACTTTAATTGAAAAAAGACTTACCCAGGCATTATTCTTAGATGTGTGAAGGTAAAAATAGAGTGGAAAGTATATAGTTTTTTCATCTCGCCCCCAAAGATCTTATTTAAAGACACCTTTCAAAATCAAAGTATTTTCTTGGAAAATTTTTAAGAAGAGAAAAACTTTGATTTGACATGAAAAAATAGTAATGCTTTATTCTTTGGCTTCTATCCAACTCTAATTTTATGAAACTTAGAGATTAAAGATCTCTGAAGAATAAAGAATGTTTTTCAAACAACTCCTGTTAAAACATCATTCTATTTTGCTTGTACTTGCCATGCCTAAATTACGATGGGCATAAGCAGGTAGAGTAATTTACATAAATCCCTGATTTCGGTCTTCCACTCTTCAAAATGTTATAAAAATAATTGAAGTACGTTTACTAAAATCCTAAATTCATAAAGTGACTAGATAGACATCAAGAGCACTTATTGGGTTACCATATGGGCACAGATGTGAAATGAGAGTCAGAGGCTACACATATGAAATTGCTATTGTTATTTTTATTTTTAATTTGATGTAATATTTGTATTTTCCCAATTAATGTGGTAGATTTCCCTTATCTGTAAACATTGGTTACCCAATGGTTACAACACATTTTGCTTGTAGACTTCTTGATTCTCCTTAGGTGAAAACCAAGAAGTGAGGGCCAACAACAATATTCCTGAAATTGTTCATAAAGTATTCCCGCACAAGAATTTGGGATCCTCAATGTGTCTTTACTGTTGTATCTTCCCATAAACAAGCTTCAGGAAAACTAGCTCAAGTGTCTTGGCATGTCACAGTAACCACTGAAAATGCAAACAACTTTTATTGACCACCTTGTGGTTTTACAGAGAAATTTAGTCAGATATTTGAATCTCAAACTCTGGTTGTAGATCATTAGTTGTTTAATATTCGTTAGAGGATTCCAGATGCCAATACAGATTGCCACCAGGAAATGCAGAGTTTTTCAAGTATGGAAAGTTGGTCTGGCCAGATTTAATGATATGAGTAAGTATATCTGTTCCTGCTGGAATTGTTGCATTGTTTTCTGGTGGGGGAAGGATAGGAAAGCTCATGAGAGGTGGTTCTTCTCATGGTCACTTCTGCGTTGATACTGAATATTGTAGTATTGATATGGTTTCTGTTTTGGAAAAAGTTTTAGGAAAAGGTTTTCTTCTTTAGAAAAGGTTTACTGTGATTTTGTGCCTTTCTATGACCCCCCTAAACAAACCACTACATTACTGCTGCCCTCAGAATCTACTGCCTGCAGTTTTTAATACATTTAAAGTAGGCAGAGCAAAGCAATCCGAAGAAGCTGATGTGACCAAAACATATTTATGGTGATGTTCTCCTCTACTGGCCACTGTAATGCACAGGTCTGTGCATGTATTATTCGTTGGGTACTTTACAAAGAAGTTTTAGTACACTTTGTTACAAACAGAAAGCCCAGCTTTTCTCTTTAAGTCTCTTTTCCTCTTTTCCTCTTTTTTCCACAGCTTGCCTGTTAAGAAATCTTCATTAATGAAGCCTATTCATCATTTGTATTCCTCCTTCCCATTGTTCCCATGAGGTACAATATTATATTAAATGTGTATGCTGTTCCAAACATGTCTGATAATTCTGAAATTGAAAAAATTTTGGGTTTTACAATTAAAAGTTTTGGAAAAGACCTTAAAGATTTCTTTTCTTCTAAACATACATCCAGGAAGAATCACCTTTTCCCCCCTTCATTCTCCTTTTCCCTTCTCTTCATAATTTCACAGTTAGAAAGGTAATTCACTTAATGATTTTTTTTTCTTCAGATCTAGGACAATTTCCTCTTCATTTTAGTTTTTGATACTGCTGCTGCTCATCTGTGTTTCCTGATCCCTCAGGGGCTGTATGCTAAGCTTCACTTGCCAATACTGATATGTGTTAACACACTGGACTGAGAGTATGCAGAATAAAATAGATGTTAATAGATGTGTAGGGTCCCAGAGACCTTGCTGCTCCCCCTCTCTGGCATGGAATACACCCTGTCTATATGGTTGCTCCTTTTCCTTCCCCTGAAACAACCAGTCTGCAAAATCATGAAGGAAACACACAACTTTGCATAGAGGAACATCTGTTATGTTCTTTCCTTAGCCATGATGTGCATGAATAAAAATTAGCTGAAAATAAGAAGTTGTCCATGAAACTGAACCACATTATTTTATTTTTACATACTTTAACAGTTTGTTTCTCCTCAAATGTTGAAGCCAGTGATAGATATTTCTTTGTTTAAAACTGAGCTAAACTGTGGCCTTCCAGTACCTGAAGTGAGCCTGTAACAAACATGAAGAGGGATTGTTTACACAGCATGTAGTAACAGGACAAGGGAGAATGGCTTCAAGCTTAAAGAATGTAGGTTTAGATAAGATATATGGAAAAAATTCCTTACTCTGAAGGTGGTGAGGCCCTGGCACAGGCTGCCCAGAGAAGCTGTGGCTACCACATCCCTGGAAGTGTCCAAGGCCAGGTTGGACAGGGCTTGGAGCAACCTGGGATAGTGGAAGGTGTCCCTGCCCAGGGCAGGGGGTGGAATGGGATGAGCTTAAGGTCCCTTCCAGCCCAAACCCTTCTAGGATTCTACGATTAATAACAGTGAATATTCATTAATATTGTTTACTTCTAAGATTCTATACTTGAGGACATAGTTAATGGTGAACATAGTGATGATGCTGGGTTGATGACTGGACTTGGAGATCTCAGAGGACCTTTCCAATGATTCTATGATTTTCTAGTTTTTTCCTGTTCTGCTGTCATTTCTAACACAGGATTCAATTTTTCAGGATATACAGTGGTCCATCTTTGCTGTTAATTGCTACAAAACAATTGACTGTGGAAAACTGAACTGGAAATTTATGGGATGTATGCATAGATTTTTGGTTGTGTAGCTTAATAACACTAAACCATGTAGTTTAAAGGTGGGTCTGGGTTTGTTTCTTTGACACCTTCAGCAGAAAAATCAGCAATTTCTATGCTAAAGACTTAGACTAAAGAAATCAGTTGCTATTGAAGGGAATACCAAAACTTCTTTTGCCAGCAGAGCTCGGTACTCTATGATATCCTTAATTAGCAAATACAAACTCTAAAGAAGACTAATTCAGGAATATGACCAGGGATGTGAAAATAAAATGTCTCTCAGTGTCTCTCAAGGCAAAAATGAAAAACGCATTTCATTCATAGTTGCCACCAGACGGTAGTTTGTATCCATCCATAAATGCAGATGGATATAGGCTGTCTTGGGATGCTTTATTCTGGGAGCAAGGATCAGTACAAAGCTGTGCTGAGTCCCAGGTGAGTGTCAGGACTGCAGGAGCAGCTTGTGCTTCCACTGATATTCTTTTTCAGACTTTCAGATTTCCAAACACTGTCCTGGCCTCGGTAGTCAGGTGAACAGTGTTCCACTTGCACTGACAATACCAGTGTAAAAAGAGAAATATTTTTCGTTATCATCTCCATATGGCTTGGCAGACCCTATTTGCTTTGATACCAAGGTAATGCAGCTGCACATCTATGTGAATTTACATCTAGGGCAGATTTTCCCTTCAAATGTAAGTGTGATGACTGAGTTCTCTAATGTGTAATAATGTATTTTGTTTTTCCCACAACACCTGCCTTGGGAAGTGTACAATTTGGAGTATGCATCCTAAATCAAACACTTACAAAACCTTGCTATGCCATGAATGGATCCTTTCCTAGTTTATTACACATCACCTTGGTAAAAAGGTAGAGATTTTATTAAATGTATACATTAACTTACTTGAAAAATATGCATGCTAATGTTGCTCCCATTTGTCTTCCAGAAGGCAATTAATGTCCCTCTTCTTCTGGTACCAGGTAGCCTACTGAGATATAAAAATAATCAATGCTTTGGAAGCACTATCTCATAGAATCTTGTTTTTGTTATTTAAGGGAAAGAATTTCTACTACAGGTTAAAAAAATCAGACTAAGATTTGTGTTCCCTGGAGATAATTCAGGTGGTCTGGCAGAATCTCTTTGCATTTCTCCCTGAGGATAGGCTGGAACTGCTGCTGTGTGCAGTTGTCACGCTGCTGACCGCTTTGCTGGCCCGGCGTGGCCAGGCAGGACAACAATCAGTGCCGAAGGTCGCCTGATGGCTCAGAAAGCAAACAGGTGCCTCTGCCTCGCTGCCACCGAGGCAGACCCGACGTGCAGATTCCTCACACAGGGAAAGTAGCAAGCTGCTACCCCCTGTGGAGAGCTGCTGTGCACTCAGGCAAGGCAGCCGATACTGTCGCCGATGTTATTGCCTTGACCCACCCTGTGGGCTAGGCTGCAGCCGGTGTTAAATGTAGCTTTGACGGAGACAAAAGGCAGAAAGGAGACCTCCTGTGCTGGTGAATTCGAATGTCCTTTATTCCCGCAGCCTCGCGGAGAGACGTGGGGTCAAGAAACGCTCAAGGGAACCAAGCACAAAAGGCACAGAACAAGGGGTGACACAGGTTTTTAAGGAGGGGAGGAGTTGAAGGGAGTAGGGAGAAGACAATTCCCTGGGCCAATGGGGACAAATTACATCACATGAATAGACACTGACCCAGGGCGGACTCAGGGTAGGGTTCGAGGAATACAACCAATGAGGGAATGAATCGGGTAGAAGTTTCTAGGGGTAGGACGGTACACAAAGGAGGAGCAAGGGGAAGGGTTTAGGGATTGACAGAACTGATTGATAACTGAACGAAGAAGCTTCAGGAAGAAAGGGAGGAGAGCTCTGGGAATTGACATCCCCAGGGGAGTGGCCAGCCCTCAGACTCCTTCTACTGAGTTCAAACTCCCAGGGAGATCAGCCCAACCAACCTCTGTGTTAATCCACATGCTGAACTCCCTGGGGTCAGTATCAGGAGCCGGGGCGGTGGTACCAGTGGCCACTCCGGTGGTGCCAGATGGAGGGAGGGCAGCTGCCACAGGAGCTGCCCGGCGCATCACCACATGCAGTGACATGGATTTTGGACAATATCAATATATCACAACTTGTGACATTAGTGCAGGTTCTCACATATTCTTCTCAGTTCCTCAAAGTGTTTCTTGGAAGCATGCTCTCAAAAGAGCTAGGCTTCTCCAACTGAAGATTTGTACTAGGGAATCCTGGTTAATATTCCCATTCTTCATGTTGGTGTGTTCAAAAGAAGGGTTTTGTTCCACTTTTAAGACACAATAAACAGTACAGGTAATGATATTCCAACCCATTTTTCCTTCCGTGTGAGTCTCTGGTTGCACTTGACTATTTGCTCCAGTCTACTGCTTCCATTCATGGCTCAGTTGAAAATACCTTACTTGAAAGAAAGTGTTATATTTGTCAATTGTGAGGGGGAAAAGGAGTAAACCCTTCTGAAAAAAAGAAAAAAAAAAGGGGTGGAGGTAAGATGGCAAACTGGAAATGTAAGTTTCTGCTTGAGCTTAAAAATATTGGTGTAAAAATCCCGCATCTCTGTCTAAAATGTCACTTTTGGAGTTCCCCTGTTTTGGATGTACCTTAAGAATACACCACAATATCTGGTGTAGGAGGGTAGGTGGACATTGCGGTTGGAAATGCATAGATCTAATACTGCTGTGTATTTGCCCCAGAATTACTGTGCCTGCAGTAAGGCAGGAGCAGTATCCCCCAGGCAATATATAGTCAGCTCTTAGATTTGAGTGTAACTTAAAATTGCCTAAATAGAATCCATATTTATGCTTTAAACAGAGAGGAATATTAAGGGAACTACTTAGGACACTCTAAGTTTAGTTATAAAAGTGTCAAATTAATTTTGTGTCTGTCACCTTTTTAAGGGTCTGGTCTGGTCTGTCAACAGACTAAATTCTATTCTAATGCAGATGAAAATCAAAAGGAACTTGCCAAACACCAGAATGCTTTAGTCTCTTTTTCCTCTGACTCTCTTATACCTCATTCTAGGGATGACTCTTACAGGCTTAATAAAGAATTTAGTTCCAGGGAGTGTTTCTGTTGTAAAATAGAACATTTATTCATCTTCAGCTTGAAAACATCTCCCAGGATTTAAGTCATTAGTATAGATAAATCCAAATTACACCTGTGAGGTATTCCCTGTGCTCTGCAGTCCTTCTCTGCAGCCCCTTTTGTGCCCTTCACATTAAACAATTAGATACAAAAAAAAGAAGGAGGAAGGAGGAATCCATACTACAGAGACATCTGCTAAAGTGGAGCTGAAGTTGCACAGACCAACAAAATTGTCTGAGAGCATCTTTGAGGTGAAAGATGCACCTCACGTAGGCCATGTTTAACAGAGTTTGGTGACCTTACACTGGGGCAGGCTGGGTCAGTGCATTGGAGTGATGCTCTTGCTCTGCTTCTTTCTCAGAAAATCCTTAAAAAAAAAAAAAAAAAGATTACAGTAATGAATGGAGAAAAACAAGTAGAGAAATATTTAGTAGAAAAACATGAGCTATTTACAAAAGGAATACAGATAATGAGTTGTTAAGTCACAAATATGTTTATATCCTCTTGCTTGTTTCAACCACATAAATCTCTGGCATAAACTGGTCTGTTCAGTGTCCCAACAGTGCCCAGTCTAAAAGTTATCCTGATCTCCAAGGCCTCAACACAGCAAAAATTAATGTTAAAATTATGTCTGTTTTTCTCTGAATTCACAGGGATGTCAGACACTGGTTTTATGTGGTAAAAAATATTTAGCAGCAGAACAAATATTGTTTGGACTCCCAGGAAAAATTTTTTAAAGAATCCTGCAGAAAATCTATGAAATCTACTATTTATATATATGTAAAAATAAGTTATGGGTGACACCCCTTCTGAGTAATGCTAATTATATGCTAGTTATAGCAATAAATGTAAAAAAAAATTAAATAAATCAATAGAAATAAACAAAATTACATTCTAATTATAGTAATAAAAATACCTGTGAGTGACATGATGTGTAAATGATATTAAAATCCCCACCCAAAATCTGAATATGAGAGACTGTATGTGAAACTATGCCTGCAAACAATGCAACTCTCAGTGCTGAAAAAAAATATTTTAAATATATCTTACACATGTAAATTAAATCTGAAGACTGTAATAAATAAGCTGCCAAATGATGTGAAGAATTGGCTGCTGTAGATGCTGGAAACAAAGCAAAATGGATGTGCTGAAGTCGTAAGAATAGTAACAGCCAAGAGGATAGAATGTCATAAATCCATAGAGATCAATGTTTCTGCTGAAAATGAGCTCAGCTCACAATGCAGTGTGGTATCCTCAAACAGGTTTCATTTTTTATTGTTTTTTTAGGCAATCCCTCCTTGTGTACTATGACTGAATTAAGTGCACTGTGCATTGGAAGTTCTTTGAATAAATTTAAACCAAAAAAGTTTAGGACAAATTAATGATGATATTTTTCCTGTGACAGATCTGTGGTAAAGAGTTTGTAATGAATGCATAAAGAAACAAGAGCCAAGATAAATTTGCAAGACAGGAGTCAAAAAAACCCAAGATGTGCAAAAGAGGAAACATAAAGGAAATTTTCATACAGTGATTTAACTATTTCATTTTTAGCCCTTAAAAGTTAATAACAAGGGCTTTGGAAGCTGTAGAGACAAGAGGGCGCTGGTTCCTGCCTTAATGCCCATAGAGAATATATTTAGATGCAGAAATCAGAATGAAGCTGGAACCAAACCATAGGTCCAAATGTAAATATTCAGGATGTGATTATTTTCCAATGATAGCTTTAGCTGAAAGGGGAATGATGGGCACACTCCGCAGATTTTGAGAGTTTCCTTTGGAGTGAGAAGCAGGAGGGAGGAGTGGGTTCAGGTGCTCTAACTGGTAAGTTGTGGGGTGCTGGGCAAAGTGTCACATTGAGAATACATTTTCAAGTTTCCTACTGGTGAAAGCTCTTTGCAGGTCTGCTGGCAGCTCAGGAGGAGCGTGAGTGGCAGCCAGGTGCAGGTTCAGAGCAACACCCTGGACACTCTGCCCAGTGCCTGTGGTGAACCACACTCTTCTTTCTGTGCCTGTCTCTCTGAGCTCACAGTGATACAGGGTTTTACTTGAAATGCTGAGCCACTGCAGTCTGGTTGCTGCTGTTGTGTACTTCTTCCACAGTGCTTCTGACCTATTTTAATTCCTTGCTCTTCAGAGTATGACTTTGAAATCTGCCATGATGAATTCAAATTAGTAAGACCTGCTGGAAGATTTCACAGCTGGAGTCCTTTGCAAGAAATGCTTTCTCTGAATTATGCTCAGGGAACAGACTTTCAGGTAGCTTTTTTTCCTTTTTTTTTTTTTTTTTTTTAGAATTACTGCTTAAAAATTCAGCTTGAAATGTTCTGTATATAGAAGGATGTGGTGCAGCTGCTACAGAGCAGAGATAAATAGATGTGGTCCAAGAAAATCCGTAACTCTTCATATTGAAAGGGTCAAAAAAATAGCTGTACTTCTTCTTATGCAGTTTTTCCTGTAAACTTCAATTCAGCCTTATTCTGAAAGTGAAAAACTTGTGGAAAATAAGAGGTTGAATATATTTTATAGCAGGACAGATGAATCTTGCTGCTTCACTGGCCTCGCAGTTGTGGGCTTTTCCTGTTCCCAAAATCACCAGTCTTGTAGAGGACAAGGAATGCTCCCCTAGTCAGGCTGCCCAAACAATTCCATATTACTCCCATGATCAGTCATACTCCCAAGTTGCTGAATATTTAAGTCTTAGTTGAATTAACTTGATCAAAGAGAAATGTTCAGGTTAGCCTAGATCTTCCCATTACATTTTACAGCAAATATATGAATTGAACAAAAGACAGCAATTTTGAATCACTGCATTGCTTAAATGTTTTATTGCAAGTCCTGACCACAATTCTTCTGCAAAAATAAATATTTTATTTATTGGACAGAAAGTGACACATTTCCTCTAAATGTCATATAACCCCCACAAACTACTAATAGTCTTTAAAGAGATGAAGGAGATTTAGTTTTTCTATAAACTTCAAAGAAGGTTGGGGAGGGGACAAAAAAGGTGAGGAACACCCCCAACACCTGACCAGCTCTGTCTCCTTTTGGAATTATCTTCTCATCTGAGATCCAAAGTGGGTCTTGATCACTGAATGCTTTTAAAAGTGGCTGAAGTTGGCAGGCAAGTGAAAATAGCTACACTGCCATCCATCTCTAGCTAAATATTTAATTTGGTAAATACATAAGTTGTGAGAACATCCAAATATTGATTACAATCTGTGGGAACTGGCTGTTTTCTTTAGATGGAGTGAGATCCTTTGATATGTACCTCAATCAAACATTGGAGAACATCAGGCTGCTGTATTTAGGCTTCATACAGTTTAGTGATGTTTTCCTCCAGAAAAATCTTTTATATGTTAATTTAAGCATCTAAATGCAGAATTTGGAATTAATGAAAATCAACTTCCACATTTCATGCACTTAAGGAGATTAAATTTACAATTACTTAATTATAGTCTATGTAATACTCAAAAAACCCCCCTGAGTTTTGAGCAAAGGTTTTTTTAAAAAAACAAAAAAAAAATGAAGTTTTATAGCAGTAGGTGCTTTGAATTGTCCAGGGTTTGATTTTAAAGAATTGTTTCTACTGTTAATAAATAACCCAGAGCTGAAACTTCAATTTTCAGGAGAGCAAAAAATAGATTATATTAATGAAGGGCTGGGAAAATAAATTTTCTCTCTCTTGGCAAAAAACAGATTGTGTCTCTTAATGACTTCGCATTTGTTCAAATGATTTTGTAGTCAGTCCGGAATGGATCTGAATTGTATCAACATTTATCATTATTATTATTAATATCTGGACTATAGTAAAGCAAAAGTATAAAAATGCTCATGAATAGTTGATACTGAGAGGATGGAGTATGTGCACTCACACCTCAAAATAATTAAGAATGTATCCAAACATTCTGGCCAAAATGAGCTATATCCTCCTTAATTTCCTGTTGTTGTTTTTCCCTAGACAAACTAAGCTTAAAAGAGACATTGATTTAATTTGGTGAAGGATGTGTTGTCTGTCTGATGCCTTGTTTTCTGCTTGCTTGTGTCTTGCTAACAATTATCTTGTCAAGAGATAATGTAGGCAACAGAGAAGCAGTTGCAGAAGCACAAACTTCTGATAAAGTTTTTACTGCAATAAAAATTGACCTAAAAACAGTTGCGTTATTATTTTAAAAACTTTTGTGCTTGTTTTCCTGTAAAACAAATATTGCCTTTACAATTGACATTTTCTGGACCTGAATCCCTGCACGTTAATGCAGATCATGGCACAAAACAGAATTAGACCTGAAATGAAGATTAATTAGAGAAACATGGTCTAGAGCTGGCTCTGTGCTGTTTTTCAGTGCTGTTTGTTGAAAAGGATGTAGCTGGAATCCTCTTGCCCTCATAGTGTCCTTGTGGCACTGGGCATGGTGGTTGCTGGGAGCAACTTGGGACATTCCATACAGCTGCCCTGTAACAATATCTGTAAGAAGGAGTGATCTCTTTTTAGACTGTTACTGATTACTATAATCAGCTTTAAACTCTGAACATTTGTTCTCCATCCGTTTTAGCTTTAAAGGCTTTTGTTTCTTGCTTACATCAAAGAAAGCTGTAGTGTCCAAAAGTTGAGGTGTTTCTTTCCAAAAATAGCAGTTGGAAGTATCACCTCTCCCTCCAGTCCTTGACTTATTTATATTCTGAAATCACCTTGGTAAAATACTGCTGGTACCTTAGCTCTGTGTGTGGCTGTTTGAAAACTATGCCCAGTGAGAAACTGGGTACTTGTTCATAGTCTGGGATATATGTATGTACACACACGTGCCATGTATAGAGGCTCTAAATATACATCTGGGTCACTGTGAAGCCTAAAAATCCCTTTAGACATTGAATTTCTTGATGCAATGACATACCTGACTTGGCACTACTTCTACCTGTCGGACATGCTTACATGAGAGCAAGGATCCTGTTTTTCTACATGCAGCTTCAAATGTTGCAGAACCATCAAAGTGGGAGTGAGGAAGGAGGAGCAGCCCATGGAGGAGTAGGAAATTTGGTCTTCTGTTGACTTTAGTGCTGCAGAACAACTTTTGATTGTGGTAAGCTTTAAAGATTTTACAAAAATACATATGTCAGCTCTCAGGCAGCAAGCTGGCTTGCTGGGGATAGAATTTTGGGTCGAACATGTCTTACCTACTCAGATGCGGTAAATGTGAGGATTTAGGCTAAAAGGCAGAATGAGATTGAATTTACCACTTGGATTTTTCTTTCAGAAGGACATAGAAACTGATTATGCACTTAATAATACTGAAGCATATGATGGCTGAAACATGATTTTCTTTCTTTGCTTTTGTAGTTCTTTTGTAAAGGTTGCAATATCATCTGGAGCCAGCTCAGACACTCTAGGTTTTGTTTCCATTTAATTTAACAGCAAATATTGAAAGTATGGTAATATTATTTGCCTTAAATTTGGGGTGTGGGAGAGGCAGAAGCTTGTGTTTAGTAAGAAAAGGAAAAACTTTTATTAGAAAGTTTGTATCTCTTAATACTTGCAATATGTACAAATTAAAAAAGTTCGTAGGTCTTTTCTTAAATAAAGAAGACATTAGCAGTGTCACAATTAAAATTCTTTCACCAGAGCTGTGATTTTGCAGTTTTTGCTGAGTTATGATGACATCATAACAAAATTTTTATTGTGTAGCCAGTTATGAGTTTGTAAAAAAAATGAGTTTTTAGTGATGCTTGTTTACATATTGTATTGGCTTTCGGTAGTAATTCTAGAAAATGGTTTCTCCTTTTGTTGAATGGGAGTTTCAGACTAAAATGACAGAATAGTTACCACCAGGTCTGCACTCCATTTCTTCTGAAGGCAGAACTGAATTATGACCTCCAGTTCCAATGGCACTAAATCACATTTCAATGTGTGATGTTCTCCAGTAACACTTCTGATGATTAATTTCTGATATTTGCCAAATTACTGGTGCCATAACCATCTTTCTGGCCTGTATTTTGTTTTCATTATCTAGTGCAATGTGACCTTGTCCTGTAATTCTGAACTTCACACTGTGACTCTATTTCAAGTGCCTTAATAATAACATCAATTCTTTGTTAAAATTAATCTGAAAATAATTGTGATTAATGAATGACTAAGAAAATAGCAATGGTGTTCCTAACAGCTCATGAGTTGAAATAGAAGCAAAATGTTGAAGTAATTTGTGAACTTTTCTGCCCATCCTTAAATACTCGTGGAAGTTTGGAAATGGGTGCTGGCATCTCATTGCTATGTTGACCAATCCTTTGCGTGACATGACTGTGAGTCAGTGTGAAGCAGAAACCCATCCATACCTTCAGCTGTTTGTTTTGTTTACATTCATATGGGCTGTGAAGGAAATGTACTTTCCCCATGAGCCATGAGGAATGTGTAGCAGCAGAAGCCATAGGAAGATACAAGGGGAGGGTAGACAAACACTGGAGGAGAAAATATCGAGGTAAATATAATGTTTGGTTGTTATTCCCAAATTATGCAAATGCAGGTTGTGACTGCCTGAGGTCAGAACGAAGATGCAGAAAACTTTATATTGGCTGGTATAGGAATCTTCCAGGGGGCACTAATGCCAAGGATGTCATTGCCTTGTGTGAAGGAATCATGAGGCTCTGAACTTAAGGAATAAAGGTCAAAAACAAGGTTTTTATGCCATAGCTTTAGTTTTGATTTCCATGGGGCTCTCTTTGTCTAAAACTTGGCTTCTGCTTGAAGCAACTTTTTTTTTAAACCTGTTTGATTCATAATTTCAAAATTTTGCATGAAAATACTTTGAAATACATACCAGAGGCTGAGTATATAGCGAAGCAGGGAAAGGTTAGTTTAACTGGGTAATGTTTCTTTCTAGTCTGGGTCAGTCTGTCTTTTTAGTCTCCCACATTTCTGAGATGTCAGGTGGTTAAATATGGATTATGTTCTCCAGATTCATTATTTTGTTTTGTTTTGCCTTCACATACTCTTCAAGTGCCCCTGCTGACAGTGGGAGCTATGTGAATCAAATGAAGCAATAATATAAAACAGATGATGTGGTTCAGTTCCCTCTAAAACCTTGCTTCTAAAGCCCAAGGTGAAGTGTGGCTGTGAGACCTGCATAAAGCCACCTCAGATACCACCTGCAGTGCCCACTGACCTTCAGACAGATGTAGCACTGTGTGCCATCTTAAGTAACTTTCCTTCTTTCATAAATATTTGAACTTTTTATTTTACAAGTAATGCTTCTGAGGATTTTGTTATGTAGACCTGTTTTATTGTGGTGAAATTATTGATATTTTCGTTGGTATTACTCACTAACACAAAGTCTCAATATTAGCATTTTGCTAAAACAAAGTCTTCGCTACTTATGTTGTCTTTATATTGAAGAGAAAACTTTGAGACTGGAATATTTTAGCTAGATAAATATAGACTTTATTTATATACACCAGGAAGGGGTTAACTGTGGCTGGGAAAGAACAGCCATGTGCTTTCAGCTTCTGTTTAGGCTTTGTTTTCCCTGTGCAAAGGAACAAAATAGAAAGAAATCTCAGATCCCTCTTCGTGGGATGGGAGGAGGACAGGGCAGAAAAGCATGCAGTCTTGTCCCATCTCCCTCCATTTACCTCTTGCTCAGTGTCAGCTTGGAAGTCTGAAAAAATAGATTTTTACTGTGTCAGTTTGTGTCCCCTTCAAATGTCAAAGTCAAACTCTACCTTCACCTTCTAGTAGACAATTTCTATGTGTAAAATTCTCGTCTCCTACTGGGACTTGATGGCTTTGTACTCTTTGTTAGAGATGTGCCCTCCAGAGCAGTCTGTTTGAGGCATGAACAGCAGATTGCTGGCTGCATGGGATATTAATACTTGTTCCCTTTAGGGGCCACACTGCAATTACAATTCAAGCCAGAGGGCTGACAGAAAGCTGAGGGGTCCAGTATCCGAATACTGCACCTCCACACCAACTACTTACCACAAGATCCAACAGTTCCTCATTTTTGCATTTGTACAGTCAGAGGCTGCACTATGAGCTTCCTTTACAGCTACTTCTGAAGGCACCTCCAACTCTTTTCATAGAGCACAGCTCCCAGGAAATTTGGACTTTTTTTGGTATTTGGATTCTTTCTTTCTCAATTTCCCCAACAGAGAATGTATAGTGCTGCATAAAAGCGATGGGAACGCCCAAAATGCAATGCAAAGGAGAAAAGAAAAGGAGAAGGCTATAAACCTAATGTGAGCTGATGTAAGCAGCCAAGGGAATGGCAAAGGGGTAAAAAATGGAATAATTTTTTCTGACAAGAAATGAAAGGCAAATATAAGGTAAAGGACTGTGCAGGAACCCTTTGCACTCTTCTGAACCTGCTTTGTCCTTAGGCTTCTAGTGAGATCTCCTCTGGCAGCATTTGTGAAGGGTACTTTTTGTGAAAAGCCAGTTTAAGAAATGAAGCAGTGTGGAAGGTGGAATTACCATTAATTGTTTGTTTCTTCTGCCCTGATCAGACTCTATTTCTCTCTCTGGCAATCCTGCCTGTTGCAGAGCAAGGAAAGTAATCCACATTTGAAGATGTAGATATTTTTTTTTCTGTTGAGCTTTAAGTTAAATGTAAAAGTTTAGAGGGCACCAGTCAGGGAAGTTTACCTTAACAGACAGCATGATAGCAACCATAGGCTTTTGCCAGCCACCTCCAGTTCTACCTCATCCTGTAAAACTCATTAGTAGCAGCATGTTTTGCAACACCAGTGACAATTTATGAGGAAAAAATTCTTGCTAGTCTTTAATTATCTATCCTGAGACATTAGTTGAATGCTTCTACTTTCTCCCACTTTTATTCCTTTGTAATAAAGAACCTTTGCTGGATAATGAAACCATAGCAAGGTAAGAGAGCTGATGTTTCTGTAGGTATACGTTATGGCACTATTGAAAATTAAGGCTAGAAATGAAATAATTAGAAATATTTGAAGAAGACTGAGCTCATAAAGTTTGCTGCAACCTACTATTTTCTTTTAATGAAGCAAGAACATCATTAGAGATGACCTCCTATAAAAAATAGGCTCTTTGATTCTCCTGTGTCATCACTGTACTGTGTGACCTGTTCATGTTAATTTAGGTAAATTTAGGTAAATCATGTGATTGTGATTTGACTGGAAATAATTATTCACATAGTTATTGGCTATAACTGAATTATTGACTGCTCTCCTAACAGAAGTATTGTGATTCCTCTCCAGTTCTTCTGGTCTCTGCCACTAATTATTTTGTCTACAGATCCTTTCCAGAAGTCGTATGTACAAAGGTGGAAGCAGAAATACTACTTGATATTTATGTTCAGTGCAATCCATTGCTGAGGAGTAATCACTTGGGAAGCTGGATTTGAAATTCTTGTAGGTGGGAGCACGGCACCGAGGGGTAAGTGTGGCAGCTCAGGGGGACAACAGAAGAGCATGTAATAAAGCAAAGAAATATATTAAGATAATGCAAAGTAGAAAAGAGTAACCCAGGAGGAGCTGATTCGAGATGGGAGAAACCAGAACACTTCATTGCATTCATGGCAGGAAATTTAAGAGCAGCTTGGAGACTACGCTGCTTAATTAAGCCTAATAGTGTTAAGACAGCTGTAGTTGGACAGACAGCTGCCTGCTGATGGAAGAAGTCAGGAATCCAAAAAACTTCAGAAAATCAGCAGGAAGAAACTACTGAGGCAAAAAAGTAATCTGGCTGGAATTGCATGTGAACGGCAAATTAACTCTTTGCTCTTGACTTTTTCCTGAAACGTTCTGAATAGAGTGACTCTTTGTTCCTTCAGTTTTCCCACAACTTATTTGAACTGAAATGATTTCTATGTGCAAGTATTAATTCTGCACATATGTTTGATAGAAAATTCGAAATGCGTAGCAGGTGAACCAGAAAATGCCACATATTTTTCAGCCTATTTAATTTATATGTTTCAGTGATTTGCAGTCCTTAGGAAAATTTGATCTAAAAGCATTACTCTGCTTTCTTAGGGGGGAAAAATGTGGCTGAATTTATTAAAGACGTTTGAGGTATGGGTGTAATTCAAAAATCCTCATGTCTGATCCCTTAAGGTCATTTTTCAATAAGGAGTTTTGTATTTCTTATGTTCTATAAGTATGTTATGCAGCTGTATCCAGCAGAACTTTTAAACATTGACATGTAAATAGTGTAAAGAGAAGAACATTGTCAGAGTTAAGCTGCTTAATAACAGGAAGACTGGTAAAAATAATCAGTATATTTTAAAGAGCTTAAATTTGCCACTTTATATTTGCACGTGCATAATGTGCTGGTGCTGCACTGGAAGTGAAATGGAGGAGTTCTGAAGCAGTCCAAAACCTTCTCACAGAATATAATTCCTATGCATTTCCCAATGTGGAGAGCAAAACCCTCCTAGAAGAGTGTGAGGTCTGATTGCACACAGATGATGTGCTGTAGGAGAGAATCAATATTGTCAGAGACATTGATACTGTCAGAACATATGTAGAAAGTCTTTAGCATGATAGCACTTGGCAGAGAAGACAGTAAAAAAATTGTTATCCCAGAGTTGCTTTAGATTAACATGGTGAAAGAGCTGAGAAAACAGGGAATTAGAATCAGTGCTGAGCTTTAAGCCTTAAGGAACTGGGGCTTTTGGAATGGTCTGTGCTTCATCCTGAAAGATATCGAAGTAGGAAGAATCTCAGATTCTTCTGGGAGAAATCACTGTTCTACATTTCCTTCCTGAAGGCTGTCCTGTTGGGTCTCAGACACCTCAGGGGTTTGAAAACGGTTCATCCCCATGCTGTACTAGGATTGCTGCAAGGGTATTTGCTGTAGGATAATATCATCTTCCTATCTTTACATCATTGGCACAGATGAGACCTGGAACAGTTTCCAATTCACAGGTCCATACAGACATTTAGTTCTTGTTAATGAAAATCATGGGGCCTGGAGCATCTAAAATCTCCCTTAGTGCCTATTCACAGCTTAAGCTTGTTAAAATGCATGTAGAATAATGCTGGAGGGTAAACAATACACAAGCTGTTCGTAACAATTTTTGATTTATATGCTGCACTGAGCCAAAACAAAGGTATTGGGAAAGTTTTCATCCACCCTTACTCCTCTAGCAAAAACTACAGGCTGCCATCCCCAAAGCCAAAAATGAAGAGGTAATGGCTCTATTAGGAGCCAACTTTTAATTGGGTTTTGAGGCTACTTTAAAAGAATGAGATGGGATAGAAAATGGGAGAAAGTTTGAAGAAACTATTATAATTAGAAGGCAAAGTCGAACTCTAGGTTTATACTGATGTAAATGCAGGTTTAACACCTTTTGCTACTGGCATGAGTTTAGAGTTATGCTGGTGCAAGTGCTGACTTCTGTGTGCTGTATTAAACATGCTCCCACAGACCGTGGGAAATGCCTGAAATGCCTTACACAGTCCATGAAAATTGGCATCCTTAGGGGACTCCCTCCCTGCTTTCATAATTTCACTGCTTCATTTATTCACTAAATGACTTTCTCTGTACAGCTGGGATAGACACTTGAGGGGCAGCTCATCTGTGTGTTTTGCTGTTTTCCAGGCAGCTGGGCCTTCTGCTCCATTCACCCGCTCCATACACCAATAACTCTTCTGGCAATCAGAGCCAGGAGCCACAAGATTATTTTTTATAATAGCACCTTTAAGGTTTACTTTTTTAATGTATCTGAGTTTTTAATTCTACATCTGCCAGGTATTGCTAGAAACCATTACAACAACATCTGTGGTAAAATAGAAAAAAGGAACAATAGGATTTCTTTTAAAGGATGCTTTCAAAACTGATTTTACAGCAGATGCTTTCTGTCTCACAGCTAGCTGCAAACAAGATGACTATTCAGATGAGATTTGTAGAAAGTTTGTGACTTTTGTGATGAGGGCAGAAATTTTAATTACAGAGAAATTGTCTTGGTTTGGAAGACAGGTGTCTGCTAAGGAAGGTGGAAACCTGCCTTAGAATAGAGGATATGACCCCCCTCCCTCCAAATTGTTATAAGGTCAAAATCAAAGGCTCTCAGGCAAAGATATGGGAAAAGGAATAACAGTTCTTTACTCGTATCTATAACGAGGAAAACAAGCAACAATAACAGTAGCAATAACAAATAAACAAACCAGAAACCCGGTGGCAGCTTTCTCTGGGCTGCCAGACACCGCCCCTCCCCTTTGGTGCAGTTACGGTCACGGCCGGCAGGGGGCGCTGTGGCGCGAGCTCAGCTCCTCGGTGATGGCGGACGGAGCTGAGGGCAAGGCGGCTGCACGGCGAGCGGAGCTGCAGCAGGGAATCTCAGGGCAGCAAACTGGGCGGCAGAGCTTGTCCACTCGAGCCGGCGAACAAAAGGGTAGCAGAGACTCCAGCAAGGAAGGAAAAACCAGGCAGTGCTGAGCTCCCGCGGCAGCAGTGAAGGGGAAGAAGAAACAGCAGCTGTCTCCTCCAACAAGTCCCGGGAACAAGTGTGTCTCTGCCCACGGCCAGCCACCTTTTTCTTCTCTTGCCACACCTGGCTATGTTTTTAGTCTCTTAAGTGCGTCTTTTGTCCCTTAAGTACCCAGTCGTTAAGGCTCGTTAAAGTATCTCTAGCCACAGGATGGAAAAATTCCCAACCTCCAACAGAAATGCATACTGCTTTTTTCCTGCCTTTGTTAGAAATTCCCATTTTTCATCTTTACAAATGCCTTTTCTTACAGTCCTTTAATGTATTGTAAAATAATTGGAGATAATTTTTTTCCATAATAGAAATGAATATTAAGAAAAAAAAATAATCTAGACAAATCCATAAGGTAACATTGGTAGTTTCAGATGTGTCTGACCAAAAACTAGGAAAATGAGAAACAGACAGGTTTTTCTGATGTCAGACAGAATCATCTTATGTCAGTTTGCATCTGAACAGTTAATTTAAATCCCAGGGTTCTGAAAATTTTGTGTGTCCCAACTTGTTTTGAATAATTCTCAGGGCACCAGCTGAAGCACTTTGTTTGGAAGCTTGATTTACTAAATGTAAAATTTTGCTGTCAAAAATTATTCTTGCAGTTTAGCCTGCATTTTCACTGCCAGGAACATTGCTTGATGGTCAGTCTATATACAACTTTCCTTAAGTTCCTTGTATATCCTTGAAAAACTTCCATAAATAGGCTTATGTAAGCATTCTACCCCTTGGTAGAGTTTTTTGTAGTTCTTGACTTTCTCATAATTGGCTGGTCCTGTTTCTAGTTAACCAAAAAAACTGGGTTTTTTAACCCCTTAAATAATTATTTTGTCTTGGAGAATCACTTTATAAGATATGTGGCTTATAATTGCACTTCATATATATGTGTGTGTTTTTGTGTATATGTACTTCAAATCAAAATTCGAGTATATATTTGAAGTGATTAAGATGTGATCGGAGGATTTTTGAGATGAGATTTTTCCAGGATCAACCTCAGCACAGGAAGTGTATTAACGTTTTATGAGTAGTTTGAACATCCTGAAACATTAACTTGTTTCTGACCAGCAATAAATATGTAATCTTCGTCACTAGGTCCTCCACACGATCAGGTGATGCGTTTTGGTTCACTGTCTCTTAGTAAATGAAGACTTCTCCTCGTGACCAGATTCACTGGAAAATATAAGTAGATACCATTTTTAAATGCTTCCTAATAATTACTTAAAATTGCTTGGTAAATGTGTCGGTTAATAACTAATAACATTTCATTCTTCTGAAATATTCTCTGCAAATAGCTCAGTCCAATTAAAGTGCTTGGTTTATTGATCTATGCCCTGTTCTTTCTCTTTCATCTTGCTGCAAGTCCTTTCATCCTTCTCTTTCTGCTGGGATTCATCAGTTTTACTTTACATCTGCATTTGGAAATGACTCTGAAATACAAGCTGCTACTTGGAAGCTGGGAAGTTGCCACAAGCTTCACTGGGTAGGCTCAGAATTTGTGCTCCAAGGATGCCAAGTTTCTTTCTCTCTTTCCACAAAGTGATTACTCACTAATAATAATTTAAAAAGCCTTGTGAATGTTTCCATAAGGCAGTATTCTGGCACTGTGGAAGGATCTAAATGTAGCAAGTTTTTTTAAATAAGAGAAGTGACTTTTTGCTGTGTTTGTGATTAAAGACATTGCAGATAATATGCAGCATTAGTATGACACGATTTGCCCCATGGTGCATTTAAATTTTATTGTCGCTTTTTGGCCTAAATTCTTGACCAGTAGGAAACTACAACTACAAAGCAGCAACAAGTACATTTTGTAAACATGGAAACTTAAACTGATAAGAGACAAGCTGCAAGTTAGTATATGTGGAAATATTAGGAATATGCCTACAATACGTCTGGGATGTTCAGTGCTTGTATCTTTACGTGAGCAAGTGACTGTTGCTCTGGCTGTTTGTATTTCCCTAATCTTCATTTATCAAATAAAATCCAGAACAAAATACAATTTCTGTCGGAGACAAATATGACTGGAGTCCCCAGAAAGACTCTAAAGGTCAGTTCACCTGTTTTGAAATATTGCTCCTCAGTATGTACGTCTTAGTGACATTAAACAGTACAACATGTAGTTTGCTAGAAGGTACCCCAGTGTTATATATTTAAAGCACAAACTTTAGAAGTAAATAAATAAAAAATAATTCAGTGGTGAAAGACTTCCAACTCTGAGCAGTATTTGTTGAACAAGTATGCTGTGGAAAGTGGATATAATTTGTCAGCAGCAGAAGTGCCTGAGAGAGACTGTGGTTCAGCAAAAAGGAAAAAAAAAGCCTTGCTCCCGAAGTGGAATGGCTGACTCAGAGGTCTGTAATCTGTGGACAAAAGACCCCACGCTGCAGTAGTTTTTGGGGAAAACTGTCTGCCTGTGGAGGAAGCTCGCGTGGCAGGGTTGGCGGACTGATACGTGTTTGGGGACCCGCATCTAAGCAGAAGAAAAGACTCCTCTCCCCTGAGCAGTGGAGAAACAGTTGGGTGATGAACTGACCTACCCTACCCACCCCCACCCCCATGCCTTGTTCCCTTGTGCAGCTGCTGGGAGGGAGTGGGGTGAGTGGAGAAAATGGTGTCTTTGAAAGTTTTATTTCATTTCTCATTTACTTCTCTTACAATATTCTGTTACAATAAAAGTTTTAGCCTGTTTTATGCCCTGGTGTGTCTTTTTCTCCCAGTTTTCCTTATCTCAACTCATGAGCCCTGGGTGTATTAATTTGTGAGTGCCTGGCATTAGCGAGAGTCAAACCACAACATCCTCCCTCCTTAAAGAAGGGGAGTCTGTTCAGGAAGAACACATTTCTCTAAATAAAAATAACTTAATAAAGTTCCACTATATAATTAGAATATAATGTTTAAAAGCTGTGCCAGGCCCCCCACAAAGTCTCCAACTCTTTGTCTATTCTTGTCTTCAGTGATTTAGGACTTGAAATGAGATAAAAAACTGTTTATTTTTGACCATTTCTGTGCTGTTCATTAATAAATGGAAGTTTTGGTAATTAGGCTATGATGACAGAAACTAAATAGGCATCAAGAAATCCCATTAATCTCTAAAAATGTAAATGACCTTTTTAGTAGTGTTTTCATTCACTAATACTAATATCACTTTAATAATATCACATAGTAACTGCCAAGTTTCTTCTCTCCTGTGTAAGAGAGTTGGGAAATGGTATTATTATAATTTTTCTGTCATTTTACAGAAGAAGAAGCTGAAACAAACACACATAACAAACAAGTAAACAACAACAACAACCACAAACAAAACAAAAACCCAAAACAAGAAAATTCCCTGAACTTGCATGGTACAGTGGGTTCGTTCCAAGAAGCATTAAAATCAATAGCCATTGCACCTGGAATCAGCCCCTCACAGCATACAAAGGGCACAATCCATAAACTGCTATTTGCATAGACTGGGAATAAAGTAAGATTTATATTCAACTGTTACTGACAATATTAAAAAATCTTGGGCTTACGATGGCTGACAACAGTAGAATTTCAAAAGACCAAGAGAAATCCAAAAGGAATTTCATCTTTTAGTGACATTGATACAGTGATGTAAAATAATATTAGAAATACTGAAAATAGAGGCATAGTTCCCACAGATATTTTGAAACGTGTCTTCCATCATGCTCTTGTGTAGATGTGGGTTGGGAGAGGTTATTCTAAGCAGCTAACTCTGAGAAAACTGCTTTACCGGGATTTTCGTGCTCACTGAGTTAAAAGAGGGTGGCTAAAATTAAGAGTTGTCAGAGTAGCTTTAATTAAAAAGAAACTCGAAACCCTTTCCTAGAGGGCCTTGTTCTTTTCTGTTGTCTTGAGAGGGAATGCAGATCAGGGGAGATAAGCTGTTCATGTTTCTGAATATATTTTTATGTGCAGTTTACTGAATATCATAAAGCATCCATGCTACAGTAAATTTAATATAATCTTCTAAATTCCTGCTGTCAAGCAGCCATGGAAGGCCTGAATTTCTGATTTTCTGTGGCCTCTTGATGCTTTTGGAGCAGCATGAAGTGACTCTGTAACAGACGAAGCTGCTGACTGGGGAATCTTGCTCTTGGCATAAGGCTGGCAAAACATCTTTGTACGTTGCTGTGGCAGTCCCCAATTTTCTGTCATTTTAGGAACAGTTGAGGGGAATCAGTCATTGGAATGGAGAAGCCAGGAAGGAGGATTGAAGCATGTGTTGTCAGAGATGAGGATGAGATGGCAGATGTGAGACCTAAATTTGTATTGGTGGGAAGCCAGGGTACAACATGCTCCATCTGCTCCTGACTGCATGTGACCCAAGCAGCTGTGAACTCTATATTATTAAGTGGAATTTACCCTCTGGGGCAGGAAATCCCACTCTCAGGAGAGGAGAATTAAACAGACAAGACTGGGAAAAAAAGATATTGTGACTAAAGCAAGAATTGTCAGAGGTCGTTGGTGAATCTCTGACAGACTGACAGAATATGCAATTCATGAAACAGAAGTAGTTATTACAATTTTTTAAGCAAAGATGTATATCTTTGTTTCACCCATTCTCTGGATGAGGACTGAAATGTGCTGAAGGGATGTGAGAGTTTTCCTTGTGCAGTGGGTGTGCAGTGAAGGTTGGGGTTATGATCCCTCACAAGAGTAGAAGCATGCAGCTGAAAGCAGTGGGGATCATGCTTGGAGGAGATGACCTTCCCTAGACAGCAGTGGGTTCTCAAGAGTTTGTGAAAACCTGTCACATGTGCACATATCTCTGTAAGAATGTCTGCTGCAGGGGAAAACTTCTGGTTTCTCTCTGCTTCTAGCAAGAGTCTTCTGTGTTTGACAAAAATTTTTCCAAGTAGCCTGTCTCCTTGAACACTGCTCAGCTTTCTCCCTTTCATCCAGGCTGCTCTAAGCTGAACTAAAACAGATTTCCTTTAAAACCTATCCAGATTGCATTTTCCTTGTTTTTCCTGAAAGCCCAGACACCTACTGTCCATGGGTAGCGAGTGAGCCGAATTAGAGTCTGTTTATGAGAAACAGAAATGTATGCCATATTTTACAAAATGCTGTGCATGTCCTAATATTTTGCATTGTGGGAACTTGGCTGCAGTACCTCACAGAAACGTGCATTTCCTTTCCTTGGAAAACAGACGACCTCATTGGAATAAAAGGGAGGTTTATGCTGAGAATATAAAATGCTTCTGTCTATTCTACTGTTTAGGTCAATAAAGATAAAAAGAGCAATTAAAGAAAATTAACAGTAAGATTTTTGCTATCGCTTGAAGTGGCAGAAAAATATCCAAATTATATCAATTTCAAGATCATGTGATGCCAGTTAATTTACCTGGACAACAGTGCACTGCAGGAGGATGTCAATAGGATGGTCTTTTTAGGGGTATATAATCAGTAGTTTCTTTAAGGAGAGATAAGTCTCAGGACTGGCTTTGTTCTGCTCAGAGAAAGACTGAAAATGAAATATTCTTTATTGATGGAGTATTATAGAGTTTACAGGACTAGAGAGAAAAATCATCATAAAAGCAAGTAAGAATGATGTATTTATAAAATGGAAATGTCTGTAAAAACAGCTGGTAGGTGATAAAAGAAAGAGGTAAAAGTCAGACAAAAGTATTATTGTTTCAGAAAGAGAGCTTGAAGATTGAATTAATTAATTTCTGCCTATTGTCATGGACACAGCCCCTGATCTAAATCTGTCAGTTTCACCTCTGCCCTGTGATAAATGCAATGAATTCCTTCAAGTTCTGCTGAATGAAAATGGATGGTAATTAATAGAAAGTCTTGAAATAAATTCTAATATATTGCAATGCTTCACTACAATTGATTATGTTACTGATAAAGTAAATATAATTCCCTCTGCTTTATAACAGGAAACAATCATTGGGAAAATAGTCCAGTAGAAATGATGTGCCAGTGCCTTTCAGTCTGTTGCTGTGAGCATGTGAGTGGTGATGTGGTTGTATCTCAGCAATAACATATATGCCACTGGGATTGTACATTCCCCTATCTATTTTGTAGTCTTTTGGCTCTTTCCACTACTCTCCACAGTATTGTGGCAACTTCTTGGAAAATTCTTGATTAAGGTAGAAAATGGACATAAGATTCAGGAAATTTTTATACTTTTTAGTATGTCTTTGATCATCTTGAGGTTCTCTTCTCATTTGGAGTATCAGTTCTGAGAGAAGAGTAATCTTTGCCTGGGTCCAACAGGACACCTTGCTGTCCAAAAGGAGACTGGGTAAGAGGTAACCATGCAAGTCAGAAGGATTTTCTTTCACATCAGAGAAAAGCTTCAGTTTGGTACTATTCCTATTACAGAGGTACTTTACTGTTTTACTGTAATACAGGGATCTGGAGTTACTCCTGCCTGTAACTTCACATCCTCTCTGAAAGCGTACATCCAGGTGGGATCTGGAAATACAGGAGACCCTTGGTGAAAGAGCTCAATTCATCCAGCAGTCTCAGAACATGTCACCTCTGTGAGGGATCTCATCTTGGGGGCATCTCTCATGGTGGCTGCATGCTTTTGGATGGGAGAACCTGACTTGTGCTTTTAACTCAATTTGAGGAATCACAACCTGCATCATTCAAGACATTTCCTGAACATCCAGAATCTAAATTACTTTGTGATGCAAGTAATTTTCTTTCCTTCCATTGAAACTTTTTGAATGTCATTTCTAAAATTGGGCTTTCCCTGAGTCAGAGCCATTTTTCAGTCACTCTAAACTTACTGGGATTAGCTTGTAATGGAAGCTGCAGAGCCATAACCTGACAGTAAACTCATAAACCCCATGCATATATATCTTATTCTATACAGTAATTGATACATGTTTTTATCAGGTTTGCCTGGTGGTCTAGGGTGAAGGGAACTTTTGACATTCTTTTTTACTTTCATATACAGCAATTTCATACTTATTATTTAAATAAAAAAATACTCTGAGCATTTCCTTTTAATGCAGTCTGTCCTTCTATGCTACCTGACATTAGCTGTAAACTAAGAAGCAAAAATTTGAATAAAACAAGTGTGAACATAACAGAATAATAGGTTATTGTATTTTCAAGAAGACAATAGTTATTTAAATTAAGGAGACATCAAAAATCTGCATATAAAAATGTTTAGCTTAAAGACTACAACATCTAACAAGATGAGACAAGCGAGAACTCTTCAACAGAGGGAGGATCTAATTGGAATGGCACAGAAAGCAAGAGTAAGAAAACTGACTTTTCAGCCTCAGTTGCTTTTTTTAGGGAATGAAATTTGTCAAGAAACCTAGGAGAAATCTCATTCCGCTGTTTAATGTTTTATCATCAAGGTAACAGAACAAAATGTGTTAAAAGAAAAAAGGCATTAAAGAAATTCTGTAAAAAGAAATAGCAATCTGGGATAGATGGAAATGCTCCCTGTGAGTCAAATTAAGCCTTAGAGCAGTATAATACTCTCTTACATGTTATCTTCATTAGCAACTATTCTGCATCCTATTACGCGAGTATTTCTGTGAGTGGCAGAACGCATGACGCTTGATTTTCTCCAGTGCCATCTGTCATGGAGAATGTCTAATAATGTTTTAATCTGCTCTGTAAACACTTTTTCAGTGGGAGTATTAATCTGCCTCTCTCCTTGGTCGTCTCATGTCACCTCTTCTGACAAACCTGGTCGCTTTACATCTCTGGAGCTTCTTCCGCTCTGTCAAATAGAGTTGACCATGACTCCCAAGTGTGGATGGGAATTTTGGTGTTTGGAGAGCTACAGGGTAGAGAATGATGGATAATGGGAATTTATAACATTGGTTTCCTTAAGAAGAAGGGAATTCTGACCTGGGCTTAGAAAAGGAAGCTTACTTCTCTAATAGGATCATACTGTTTTCTAGGAATGTGGTATTTGTGAACAATTGATTAGTAATGCCAAATGACTGAGCTACGTTCATGATGCCCAGTTTGACAAGAACTGGCTGACCACATCTCTCTGTGCACTACAGCACTCTGATTGTCATTAGGAACAAGCACTTATGTTCACAGAAGATGTCCTGCACTTGGGTCACAACAAGTCCCATGCAATGATACAGGCTGGGGGAAGAGTGGTTGGAAAGTGGCCCAGTGGAAAAGGATCCAGGGATGCTGGTGGACAGTGGCTGAACATACAAGCCAGCATGTGTCCAGGTGGGTTAGAAGGCCAATGGCACCTGGCCTGGATCAGAAATAGTGTGGCCAGCAGGACCAGGGAAGTGACTGTCCCTTTGTGCTAGGCACTGCTGAGGCCACACCTCGAGTGCTGTGTCCAGTTCTGGGCCCCTCAGCTCAGGAAGAACACTGAGATTCTGGAGCAGGTCCAGAGGACAACAGAGCTGATGAAGGGTCTGGAGCACGAGTCCTGTGAGGAGCGGCTGAGGGAGCTGGGTGTGTTTAGCCTGGAAAAAAGGAGGCTCAGGGGAGATTTCATCATTCCTTACAACTGCCTAAAACTACTGCTCTCTCTACGACCAGTGAAAGCATCCAAGAGAACAGCCTGAAGCTGAGTCAGGAGAGTTTTATATTGGTTATTACAAAAAGGTTCTTCACTCAGTGTGTGATTGAGCAGTGAACAGGCTCCCCAGGGAAGTGCTCATGGCATCAAGCCTGGCAGAGCTCAAGAAGTGTCTGGACAATACCCTCAGGCACATGATGTGACTCTTGGATTGCCCTCCACAGAGCCAGGAGTTGGACTTGATGATTATCATGGGTGTGTTGGTTTAGCTTGGCCCAGTCTTTGCTAGCGGGGAGGGGCTACAAAAATGGCTTGTGTGAGAAGCTGCTCGAAGCTTTCACCATGTCCAGCAGACCCAATCCCTCATGGCTCTGAAGATGATGGACATGCTGCTGGCCAAGGCTAGGCCAGTTAAAGATGTCAGTTATGCCTCTGTGAGAACATATTTAAGAAGATATGAAGATGGTGGGGGATGCACTTCTTTTTAGCCAGAGGAGGACAAGGAGGTGAGAATATGTGAGGGAAAACAACATGCAGACACCAAGGTCAGTGGAGAAGGTGGGGGAGGGAGTGTTCCAGGCACTGGAGCCAAGAATCCTCTGCAGGCCATGGTGATAACCATGGTGAAGCAGGTTGTCCCCCTGCAGCCCATGGGTCCACAGGGGATGCTGAGATCCACTTGCAGCCCCATGCTCAAGCTGATGGATGCCGTGGTCCAGCAAGAGTCCCAGTGGAGAAAGAGGTCTTATATCCCACACTTGAACTAAGTGTCCCATGCTGGAGTGGGTGGGTGCCTGAAAGAGACTGTGGTTCTGCAGGAGTCCCTGTAAATAGCAAAAAGCCTTGCTCCTGAGATGGACTGGCCTGACTCAAAGGTCTATTACCCTGTGGACAAGGGGCCCCACACTGCAGCAGTTTTGGGAAGACTGTCTGCCCGTGGGGGGAGCTTACATTGCGGCAGGTTTGCGTGGACTGCTGCTTGTGAGATTGGGACCCACAGCTATGCAGAAGAAAAGACTCATCTCACTGAGCAGCGGAAGATCTCAGTGATGAACTGACCTACTCCCTTCCCCATGCATTGTCCCCCTGTGCTGCTGCTGGGAAGGAGGGAGAGGGTTGAGCGACGAAACGATGTCTTTGCAGGTTTTATTTCATTTCTCATTTACTCCTCTGACTTTGTGAGCGATAAATCACTTTGTAACTAAATTTCAACCTATTTTGCCCTGAGTGCGTCTTCTCTCATTTTCCTTATCTCAACTCATGAGCCCTGGGTATGTTAATTTGTGAGTGCCTGGCATTTGGCCAGAGTCAAACCACGACAATGCATCCCTCCCAACTCAGGATATTCTACGATTCTCCTAGGTTATAGTAAGGTGAAGGTCAGTCTCTTTTTCCAAGTAACGAGTGATAGGATGAGAGAAAATAGTCTCAAGTAGTGCCAGGGGAGGTTTAGGTTGGATATTAGGAAAAATTTCTTCACAGAAAAAGGTTGTCAAGCCCCGGAACAGGCTGCCCAGGGAAACTGTTGAAACACTATTTCTGGAGTTATTTAAGCATTCAGATGTGGCACTTGAGGGCATGGTTTAGTGGTGGACTTAATAGTGCTGGGCTAACAGCTGGACTCAGTGACCCTAAAGGTCCAACCTTAATGATTCAATGGTTCCATAGAGCAATTCCATTAGCTCAAGTGCGGTGGTGGTAATCCTCATTTACAAGAGCATTGTTGACAGAAGACAGCCCTCTGTACCTCATCTGAAAATATAATTGTTCTGTGCATTCAGAGATTGATCAGATCCCCCTGGAGTCACGGAAAAGCCTCCCAGTGGTTTCAGGTTTTAGGCCCTTGTTAGAGACTTCTATTTCATTCTGAGCTACAGATAAATAGCCTTAACAGCAACAATCAAGCAATGCTGGGCCTGTTTAGAAGATGAATTTGCTGGGCAAGAGAAATGAAAGTTTATGTGAGAGGTACTGTAATCTAAAGGATAAACCATTGTTTTCTTAACAGCAGTAGTTATCTCAGTAGACTGCACTTTTATCACTGAATAACAAACCCTATTTTAATCTCTGCTCAAAGTTGGCTGCTGCTAAAATATTTGTAATGCTTTGAGCAGGGAGGAAAACATATTCATTAAAGTCAAGGATCAGAGTCTTCTCTTTGGTAGGGAAATCTCCATCAAGTGAATGTCCCTATTATCATAAAATAAGGAAGTAAACTACAAGGAGGTCATTGACTACAAGAAGCAATTTTCTAGCTCTTATTGCCTCTAAAACTCTACAGTGTCATTCACAAACAAAAGCATAAATCAACAGCAACCTTTTCCAACAGGTTAGCACAGAATGGGGAGAGATGAAGCCACATAACACAGGATATTAAATTGCCATGACCAATTCTCTACAATCATTCTTAAAAGAAAGCAGAACATCTCTTCTTTACAATTACAAAGATATTTTGCAAAATCTTGCATATTCTAGGAATGTTTCAGAGCATCCAATATAATAACTCTTTCTGCTGTAAAAAGTATGAGCAAGCAAACAAACAAATGCAAGCACTCATATATATTCCCCTGCCACGCCAGTGAATTTTCCTATCACGTGCATGACTGCTCCCTAATCTGGCACTTACTTTATCACAACATTTACAAAGGCTTCTAGGCCACAAACAAGTAGTTTCAAGAAAAGTATGTGGAGGCTGCCATGTCTCATAAATACAACCCATTTTCTTTCATCTCTTGATAGTCTATGCTCAACTCTAACAATTCTGCTGACTCAGCTGTTGGGAATTCTTATAAATTGTATGGGTTTGTATTTCGCAACACCTCTCACAGTAAAAATTATCTCCGTGTTTTGATGCTTTTTCAGTGAGAAGTGCTGCTGACAGTCCTCACAGGCATATATTATTTGTAATTAAGCTGAATTTAACAGTAGAATCATGACCCTCTAAACTTACATTTTAACTTTGAAAAATTGTTATCTTGATTTCAAGGGTTTCTAATGTGTTGAAACTAAGTCAGGGTGTCAGCGGTCCAAGCTGCTCACACAGGTACCTTCTCTACTGCCAGATCCTTCACAAATGTCCCAGTTTGTGGATCATGTGCAGTTTTATAACGATACCTGCAGTGGCTGATGGCAATTCAGAATGAGGGTGTGAATTGAAGGTTTGGGGTTGTTATGATCCATTTATTAGGTCCCTAGAAATACCAGTGCCCAAATTAAGGTGCAAATGAGACCACATGCCAGTCAATAGTATGGGGTTTATTTGGTAGTAAATATGAGAGACAGAGAGAGAGAGAGAGAGAGAGAGGGGAGAGAATGAGAAGGAGGAAAAGAGATGGGGGGGACAGAAAGAGAGTGACAGAGACAGAATAAAAGAATATCACCATCCGTGGATCCCAACGATGTTACACTGATCCTCTCCAGCTGATCTTCTTGGTAGTGATGGTCCCCCCACACGCATAGAATCCCATGGGTTAATATACCTTTAAGCCAGATGACCATGTCCGGGCATGTCCCCCTGGGGGAGGTGGGGGCGTCCATATTCTCGGGCTGGGTGGCAATGTCCGGGCTTGTCCCCCACCCCCTGGGGAAGGGAGAAGTAGTCCATACTTTCAGGCCAGGTGACAATGTCCAGGCATGTCCCCCTCGGGGAGGCGGGAGCAGTCTGTCACTGCAGACTCTGGCTCTATTGCATCACGTGCAGTCCCGTGGATGTGGCCTGTGTGGCCGGGGGTTTCCACAGCTCGGGCCAGTCTGTGTTAGGGAGGATGAGCATTTCCACACACCTGAAACCTCCTCCTCCTCCTCCCCCCTCGGTTGGGGGAGCAGGTCTTTGTAAACCCGGCTTTTGTGAGCTGTGCTCTTCCCCCAGCCCAAACTCAGCCAGGGATGAGTGAACAATGGGTCTAATTAGCAGCTTGACTTTCAGTCCAAAGTCCCAGTCTTCAGGGGGGTTTCTTTGATTGTAGCTTCTTTATAAGACTTTATATCAATGTTTGAGGCATTAACTATTTTCAGTCTCTGACAGGGGTAATTAGTAAAAGAGGAAAACGTTTATGTCCAGGACAGAAACCTATGCTGTTTTGGTGGAGCTTCCTAGATAACTAAAGAATCTTTATGTACATGTAAATTTATAATTCATTTAATGTGCTGTCAAAATGTCAGAAATAGAAATTGGCACTTGAGAAACTATCAGTGAAGGAGAAATTAAAATGGAAAATAGAATATAGAATGTAAGTATATTCAGTAGCAGAATCATAGAAAAAAATCTACTCCCATATCTTGAAATTAAACTGTATGTACTCTTTGAATTCAATTCAAGGAACTCCTACTGTGTGTAAGGACATTCACAATTAACTTTACCCTTCAGATGGTCAATAAGTTATTTCTAGCTGAATATATAATTCTGTTCAATGCCAACACTGAAGATGGTAATTTTTACCTGGCAGGAAACTTGATAATAAAAAAACCTCAAAATTTGCACAGAAAACAACTGGTATTTAGTCACTCTTTCAGCAAGGTGGTTGTAAACAAATTTCACCCTTATGAAGTAGGGTTGCTCCCCTGATGCCCCAGGGCTTCTGACAGTCACAGCCTGAAGGATGTGGCAGGGAGAAGTATCCCTGTGACATTAACAGCATGTCCAAGGAAGGTATGCTGCTGTTATACCAGTTGTTCATAAAGAATATTTAACATTCTAGAGAGAAAGCAACACAATAATCTGGAAGAACCTACATATGGCAACAAGTGAGGGCCTCATCTGGAGTCCTGCTGTGCTCCTTTAGACACAGGCAAAGAAGGATGAGGACATGGAATCTGTGGTGTTCTTCCCTCTGTGCCAGCGCTGTTCTCTTTCTACATGGTCTCCGAATGTTTTTCTCATCCCACATAGCATTCCTGTTTTCCCCATCTGCTTAAATCATCATTCAAATTACAATTAAATTCAGAATTATCTTGCACACAGAGTGGAGTAGCTAAGCACGAGCATCTTTGCCATACTCTGTCCTCACAGCACTTACAATTATAAATAGTTGTGCTCAAGTAAGTAAGCGAAGAAGACATAAATGTTTCCTTCATATTCCATGAATTTTGCTTTCCCCTTTTTGATAGGTAAAACTTTGAGAAGGACCATCATTTTCGCTGTAAGAGATTGAATTGGATGTATCTATAAAAGTTCACTTTTTTTAATCTTTGTTTCTCTTTAAGAACCGTTTCAAAAAGGAGGAGTTTTTTTTTCATTTTTGGTATGGCTATTATAGGAAAACAGTTCAGAGTATTTCACCTGTGAAATTAAAGTGTAGGAAATAACTAATATCAGCAAAATACTGAGAGCAATTTTGTTGTTTGACTAGGACAGAATAGGAAAATTGCAACAAAATTTCAGACATAGCCATTTTTAAAATATTTCTGATGTAGTTTTGTAAGGTATGGATTGGAAATCAGCAACTTTTGAAGTATGTACAATCGTTTTTTCTTTTTATCTGAAGTAATCTTGAACTCAGTTATCTGTGTAGACTCTAGGTAAAACCTTTCTAAATGAAAGGTGATGAAACACAAAACAAGCAAATATTAACAGGCAGACCAAAGCTTATAAATGGAAGTGATGACTAACAACTTTTTTCTTGTAAATATACTGATTTCACATGTAATTATAGGAATAATCTATATTTTGGAGGTGTTTTATCTCATGTCTTTTCTATTTGAATTTTAAAGGTGTTGTTTTATGATATTCACTCATTCTTAAAACTGCCTTTTACCTTCTTTTTCCTGATAGGACAAAGGGGAATAGCTTTAAGCTGAAAGAGGGTAGATTTAGATGAGATATTTGGGAAGAAATTCTTCCCTGTGAGGGTGCTGAGGCCCTGGCACAGGTTGCCCAGAGAAGCTGTGGCTGCCCCATCCCTGGAAGTGTTCCAGGCCAGGTTGGATGGGGCTCAGAGCAACCTGGGATAGCGGAAGGTGTCACTGCCCATGGCAGTGGGGTGGAATAAGATATTTTTTAGGGTGCCTTCCAACCCAAACTATTCTATGGTTCTGCAATACTGTTTCACTGCTTTATTAAGGTGTGACGAACCTTCATGCTGGTAGGAAAATGCCCCTGGTTGTGCCCGTACCAGCTCTCTGAACCTCATTCGTGCTTTTGTAGTGGGTCCAGGTGAGGTTTACCTTGCTGATTTAAAAGTGATATTTCTTAAATAATTTTAAAACTTATTTTCTTTGTGTTTAAAGAGATGGGCATTGCCAACAAGACCCCTGTTTTCAGCTGAGAATCCCTTCTTATAAATTATCCCAAGTCTGCATAGAAATGAGGCCATTTCTATGGAAGTACGTGAGCTGCTGTTCTTCTGCTGGCTCTCCAGCAATTCATGAACTGCATTTCACATTGTGAGAAGTGCTTTGTGAATCAGATCAGAAGCACAATTGAGACACTGGTAATTTCCAGCTTCTTTTGATAAATATGACTCTAAACTTGAGGGTGGTGGAAGAGCCAAGAGATGCAAGACAGAGGTGCAAGTGATGATAATGTCAGGGGAATTGAATGCCATTGTAGATAATGGTCTCCTCCTCCTCCGGTCATAAACACAGGGGACAGCAGACACCTTTATCAAAGGATAGAGTGAGCTCAAATATCTTTACTTTCATAAAGGGAGATGCCTTTTTACTTTTAGATGATGATGTATTAGTGAGTCTTATCAATTAAAATGATGTATCTCCAGTACATTGGCAGGTACTTACCCAACTAAGAAAGCTACTTGTTCTAATTTCCCCAGATCATTAATGAGAAGTTCTGAGAGATAGGCAACATGCTGATTTATAAAAAAATATGGTTTACTTAGATTTTATTCTGGAGCAACTTTCTTAGGAAATGCAAGTAATTTCAGGCAGAAATAGCAAGTATTTCTCGTGTGTTGTCTCCAGTGAATAGTAGTAATTGCAACAAATCCATGGTAGAACTTTAACTTGTTTTAATTAATTTTGAGATTCACCATCTCCTTACTAAAGGCTAGAATTTGAGTAGGGATGTCCTAGAGTGATAAATCTGTAAATTGGTAATTTGAAACTAATTTCTAACAAAGCAGATACTGAACTACTAAGAATGTGGGACACTGTACTCCCAGCTACCAGCGATTGAATAACATAACTGATTTTAGTAATTTTTTCCATTGTAAACTGATGGAAAATTTTATGAAACTTTTCATATAGCAAAAAAAATTCTGTTGCCTATATATACACCCACCCACCCCTTTCTATGTGTAAGAGACAGCTTTTTAAATTTTATTTGAATTGCTCAATACAGTTTTTGGATCTTAAAATCACTATCCTTTCAGTCTTGTAAATTATAAAAAATTTCCTCACGATTAGAGGAAACACGTTTGAAAAGCAAATTTGAAAAACACATTTGAGAATAAGAAGAAATAAAGTTAAAGAACTGTTTTTGAGTCTCAACATTGTAAGGGTGAAGGGATTTTTTTTTTCTGTGGACTGAATTACATTGTAACTCAGGTTTTTATTGTAATATCTTCCATATATTTTTATATTTTTAAGTGAGTGAGGATTGGGGGAGGGGAAAATATAAAACAAAAAATAGAAGTGGACGAATATATCTTGATTTATTTTGATTAATTGTAATTTGACAGTAAAATTCTTGGATCGGCTACCTTAGCTGGCTATGGTTGAACAAAGATTTACCATAATATAGAAAACCTGCAGTCCTGCTCCCCTTTGTAATTAGGAGCACCTAAATATCTAGAAAGAATTTAAGGTCTTTCTGTTTCTTGGGTAGGAATTTAGTGTGCTGGTGTGTGGATTGTTCTTCACTCCCTTTTCCATAAATGAAGAACACTGTTTAGGATATTGCAGCTTTTCCTTTGCCAGTGAAGGAGTTGCTTGAACTCTCACACGAGATACTCTAGGGAAAAAAGTGAATTGCAGACTAGAGGGGCAAGGGAAAGGGAAAAAAAGAAGAGTATTCTGATCCTACCCTGGCAAAACTGACACTATATTTATCCCATGGAGTTCCCCAGCTCCAGGGAGGAGAAGGCATGCTACTTGCTTGTATACAGAGATCTGTCAGAGGTATTCATCTTGAACTTTGTCCACCTGGTTATTGCTGCATCAGGATGAAATATTGGGCAGTGGCTTTCCTTCTGAACAAGGAGAAAATGAAAAAAAACAAAAGCAAGAAGAGAAACAGAATACAAGCGGAGATTTTTCTTACTGTGTGAACTCCGTCTTTTCTTGATGTCTCCCATCTGTCCCCCAGAAAATACAATTTGGAATGGAGTGTATGAAAAAGATGCTTTAAAGAGCCTTCACAACTTGTGCAGTGCATTTATTTATACACATTTCACCCTGACTCATTACACATCATCATGAGGCTCCCCAGGCTACGCATAAAAAGAAGAGCAGGCATTAATCAAACCAGATGAAGCTCTTCCCTTCAATGATTTTCAAATTCCACCCTACCCACCCCCAGGGACAAAGAGAACATATTTTTTCCTTATCACTCACAGAAGGAATACCATTCCTTACATTACCATTCTTGTTATTCAGTAATAATGATAATCCTCATTGCATATGTATTTTAAAGAAGAATATAATTATGGTGATACAAGCCCATTATTTTTGCCATTTTTCATCAAATCTCTTGAGAATTTATCTTTCTAGCAAGTAGTTGATATTTAACTTTTCTGTCAACTTTTAAGATGAAAAGTTTCTGCTAAACAATTCTTTGAGCACTTTATTCTTCTGATTTTCACTCTATGTATGGGAAAAAATTCAGTATTTAAAGCATGCAACCCAAATGTATCTTTTTTCCTTTTCTGTGACGAGAGTACACAAAAAATAAATTCTCTTTGAATAGTCTATTGAAATCAGAATTGAATTCAAAGTCTTCTGAGGGTTTTTTTTTTTGCAATCTGTATCTTCAGTAATTTTTAAAAATTCCCTGTGGGTGGTATTCTTTCTGCCTCATTTTAGGCTTGTCTCCTGAAACAATCTGTCTAGACTCTTTTATGTTCAATGAAGTGAGAAAGGTTTCCCTGGAGGATGAAGCACATGGTACCTAAGCGAGAGTTCTGCTTTGAATTTCTCTTCAGAGGAGCAGTGCTTGTCCTGTCCCTTGTCAATACAAGACTATGTCTCAGTTGCCTGTTGCAAATCAATGAATGAGTACCTTTTATGCAAATCTTTTTGTCCTTTTGTGTTGAGACTGATTGGTTTATTTGGTTTTATTTCTTATTAGAGCTGCTTATTTTTTGCATAGTCAAAATATATTGTGGAAGGGCTCTGCCCATTCAAGCCAAGAAATCAGGAACTCCCCCACGGTCTGTATAGTTCACCAGATAGCTGACAATATGCTTTCAAAGGGCTGAGAAAGCAAGGGTGTGGTGTCCCCGGGCAAGATTTGAGTAATAAAGCAGGTTTTGGAAAATGACAAAGTAAATAGTATTCATATGAGAGAGAAACATCTACCAAGAGCATGAAAGGGATCACTGGATAGACCAGTAAGCAGGATGCTGCTTCTGGACTTCATCCAGGGCAGATTGAAGTTAATTATCTCTTTTTTCTTTTTTTTTTTTTTTTTTTTTTTTTTTTTTTTTTTTTTTTTTTTTTTTTTTTTTCTGATATTGTTTGGTCTCAGTGTGGAAGAAAGTGAAGATATAGTGAAAATGACAGGCAAGACTGAGGAGAGGTAAGGTCCTCTCTGAGATCCACTAAGTGATGAGTCAAATCAATATGAGTTAAGATTCAGCTTTATCATTTAAAAGGAATTATATGAGCAGAAAGGAGGGGGCAGGAATGATAAGAGACACCCTTTCCCCCATACCCATTGTAATCATCCTTTGCTAAAAGAAAGAGGATTCTTTCCTCCATAGACATGTCTCAGGACTTGTCTTAGGGCGTGTTTGTTCAACAGCTTATAGATGATGCCAGAATGCTCCCAGCACACATTTTAGATGCCAGTGGAGGTGAGAATTGAATTTCACTGTTTTTCACGTTGGTAAAAATAATCCAAAATTGTAAATATGAATTAACACTGTTCTTCACCCAGTGGATCTTCAGCCTGTATAGTTCAGGAGGATTTTTTTTCTTCTTTCTGAAAATTATTACAAGAAATGTTCTTTTTCACACCATTTTGTGGTGGTACTTTGAAAAGTTGTATAATTCTACTTGATCAATGCTGATCTCAGTACTAAGTGTTTTGCATTTTTTCCATCTTTTTTTTTTTTTTAGGTAAAAATAACTAAGCACTTCTTCCCAAATGGAGTTTGGCATTTATTGAAACTCTTTGGGTCAAAGAGGATTATTTGTAATATAAAAATCTGTATATTGCTATATCTAGCAATTTTGAGCAAAGTCAGGATGTATAAATTACGACTCTAGCAATTTAAAATGTTACAGTAGAATATAAAACACAAGCAAATTATCAAAACCTGCAGTTGTAAGGACTTTCATCTTCCTACCAGTAAAAATCATCGGCTTAGGTAATGACAAAGAGAGGTTCTTCAGGTTTTATGCAATACAGTCCTCTCTCCTTTCATTTTTCCCTCTTATGATAGCATGATTAAAAAAAAAAAAAAAAAGTGTATTGTATATGAAGTTGAAATAATGGTCAACAATTGCCTATTTCAGTTGTCCTGCACCATTAAACAACTGAAAAATTTTGGAGGAGGGTTCAAAAACCAGGCTTTTTCTTTTGTTCACAACTTTCCTAGCTGTTAAGACAGATTGCTTCTTTTTGAAGCTGTGTAATATACTGGCTGTCTCTTTGGTCTCTTTTTTGAAAGAATAAATGCACTCCAAAAGGACTTGCTGCCAGGAGGGAAAGTGCTTCTCTCGACAGCTCCTTGAGCAGTCAGCTGGGGGAAAGTTGGTAATCTTGATGCTAATTCAGTTCACAGAGGTTCAGTGAGCCACCACTGAGTTTCCAGGCCCACATGAATTTTCAGACAATAAAGGCCAAAGGAATAGATTTCTGCATCTAAATTTGGTGAGTTGAAGATTGTACAGGAAATCTTCCAGGAGAATTATTTGGTTAACAATTCCAGTTCAACTTGCAGCTATCCACTGATTCAGGTCACCCTTCTTGTAGAGATGCCATCTCATTTTTCAGCATTGTTTCCACAGTTGAATGAGGTGGAGCCTCAGTCTATAATAAATCTGTATAATTTAAATAATAACTTTGATTGCTTCAGATTAGAAGGGCACTCTTTTAAAAATTGCAGATTACATATAAATACAAAAGTATGACTTATAAGGAAAAAAGAGGAATAAACAGACATAAAGAGTCAAACCTAGCTAACTGAGGATTCAGAGCAGTTTTGCTGGAGAAGGCTTTCTGGAAACTCCATTATTTTTAGTGGAGATGTCTCTTACAACATCCAGTTCTTGTCTTATGTTAGATCAGGTCCCATCAGTTTTAGTCTTCTACTCCACCATTCACTGTGTTGGTCACTGCTGCTCTGGTTGACAAATCAATAAAGTCTTAAACATGATGGATATCTAATATCCTTTCTGTTCAGTTAAAAACAAAGCACCTGAGCCCACAATGCTTTGAAGTAAATTTAATGTTTTCAAGTATAGTTTGGCATACTTTTGTATGATAGAAATAGTAGAACTAATTTCTTCATAAAAATACTGTTTCTGGACATCAGCATTTGTAGGAAGAATAAGTAGGTAATTTTTAAAGGCTGAAATCAGATCCTATTAATCTATTGAACATAGGTTTATTAAACTCAGGTACAACGTGTGGGTGAACTTACACTGCTTGTGTTAAAGTGATAAATATAAGAGTATTGCAGCTACTAGACAAATTTTTTGCATTATGTATGTTGTTCTCTACTAAATGTCTGACACAGGGCTATTGTCCTAATTTTACAAGTTTCTCAATTTTATTTAAGTAATAACAAATTATCCCAATTTCAGAATACCAAATAGTTCATTTCAGCAATTTAAACTGAAGCATATATAAATCCTGTATCTGTAATTCGCTTTGGGCTAAGCACCGTACAAAGTTTTAACCTTTCACTGTACTAAATTTTCTCTAGAAACCTGCAGCCCAGTCATGTAAAGAAGCTATTCTGCTGACATTAAATATTATTTTTTTCTTTGCAAGATTAGGTACTAATTTTCTTCTGTTGTCTTGAAAGTATCTTTGAAGGAAACCACTTTTTACAGAGGTTTATGTCTCATCTTCCCATCAATACTGGCATAACAAAGCCATGTAACACTATCTCTATACTATTTAAAAGCCAATGAGGTTGTTTCCTCCCTCTGTCTGATCTGCTCTGTTGCGATGCAGAAGAAATAGTTGATGTTTCCTTAATTTTTCAGCTATAAATCATGATCTCTCGTGATTAGTAGCTACTCAGCTGTTAGTCCAACAGTGAAGTTATTTCTTCATTTTAGTCTGGCTCAAGGAAGGGGAAAATCTTCCAAATATTTCATGTTTCTTTAGATGCATTTGGAAATCTACTTGGGAAGTTGGCACCAAATTTAGTTTGCTAACATTACAGGTAGAGGAGGAAATTGTGCTTAAAGGTGTAAAGAAAACAGAAGTTTAATTACACTCTTTTTTAATGGCTGTTGAAATTTAACTTACTAAAACAGCCTATCATTGCTGCAAGTAATCGTGCCTGGAAGTGATTTTCTGTTTTCTTTCCATCAGTAACTTCTACAAAGCTGACTGGAAGTGAAAAACTGAGCTTTTATTAATGTGGTTGAAATTCCAAAGAGCTGTATTTCAAGTGTGGGGGTATCCATCTTTTCCTTCATAAAAAAATACTCTTTAAAGATGTTATTGGGAATGGTATCTACATATGGATATTGTATGTTTAATGAGAATTGTGTTTCAGCTGCATCACATCATAAAAAGTAACTAATTTTCCCAAAATCCCTACTTCATAGAATATCTGAGACTGAATCGTGGGCTGGCAATCTCTTGATCCAACTTCTCTCCAGTACAACAGTTGTCTTTGTCAGGGTCTGGTCTAAAAAGCAAGTCATTAATATTAACTATTATTTAAGCTTGTTGTCCTCTTAAAGTATCTCATTCAAACAGCAGGAACAATATTATATTAATTGTAAAAATATTATAAAGAAGCAAATGTTTAAATTACATAAAGGCTGAAGAATAGCAGTAATCCAAGTTATTAGACAATAATGAAAAAATAGCAACATCAGTATAACTCAATTATCAGCTAAAATATTACTGTGTTTATCCATGCCTATGACAAAGAAGTTGATAAGAAATAATAAATAAATTAAAAAACCCCAGACATGCTTTTCAGGAAACCAGAAATACATGTTCCAGAAGCTTTTCCTAGCACAGACCCCCAGTGCAACAAGATGGTTTTTTCCTTTAATTTAATTCCTCTTTCAATCTGGTTAGTGTTTTGAACTGCTATTTAAAAGACTCGTCTCCAGGGAAACAAGATCTATGTGGGACCGAGAGACTCTGACTGACAAATTACAGTGTGGTTGTAGTCAGAAAAAGTGACTCTGGAAAAATGACACTGAGCTTCCATATTTTCCCTTCTCTGGGGCTTCCAGCTCCAGCTGGCTCAGCTGACAAGTCAGGCAATGATTTCTCCAGCTGCCAGTGTTTGGGCTCAGTGTGGGAACACAGAACTGAACTCTGCTGTGGTTCTTCCTCTCATTGCCATGCCAGCAGTGCTGGCTGTCAGACCCAAGGTGCTGGTGTTACCTGTGATATGCAAGGCAAAATCCATCTGGGTTTCCCCAGTTTTTAAAAAGGGAAAGAATAGCTGCTTGTTTGTGGGCTCTATATATTTCACACCAGCCTGATTCATACTGATCCTTGGTTAGGACAGTGTGCTGTTTTCACCTTCTGGGACTATAACTTGATGCAAGTCTCACACTTAGGTCAAGTATGTAACATTTTCTTTACAGACAGTTCAGCTACTTACTTTACTTAGGTTGTTCACCATTTCACAGTGAAAAAGGAATATTTCTCCCATGTGTGTGCACATATATGAACTAGTTCATATATAAGCTAATTTTTTTGAAGGAAAGCTGTTGGTTGTGCTTCAAAATGGGATAAACTTCAGGAATGAGAGTGTTGCTCAATAAATAAGTCTGGTTTGTGCATGCTCTCTCATGATTTTCCCTCTGGGAGAACCATATATGCAGGGCAGCAAATTATTTATTAGTTTTAATTTTGTATATCTAAGTGTCTTACAGGTTTTTGTAAAAATAAATATTTAGGCCAGAAATATTACATTTGGATTGGAATGGCCTGAGACTTTTTATGGTCAAGTAAGATCTTGTTCCTCTGCCTTGGGTCAGTCAGAAGCTGATTGAAAATGGCTCTGTGAGCTGGACAGGTGAACTTCACCTTCGTGGTTGAAAAGTGGGCAGAGGAACTTGACCTTTGGTGTAGAGCTCTGCTGGGTATTTTTCATACTGACCTCAGCTCAATAAGTGTGCAGGCCCAGAGGATCAAGAGACTGAATTAATATTAAACTAGTCTTGATTTTCTGCAAAAACAAATGGAAGAGGTTGAGAACTTACCCTCTGTGTTGTGGACTGAAATGCAGTTTTGAGTGTTAGCTGACTTCTCCTCATGCACAGGGGAAATGGTTGGTACTCTGACTGCCTTTGCAGTGACAGTTTTCTCCTGGGAAATATAATACCTATTTAATAGAGCACTTTTTAATGCTCAGGTTGGGTGAAACTTAATTGTACTTAACCATCTCAAGCCAGGAAGCAGAGATTTTAATCAAATTCAATGGGCTTTTTTTTTGTTCTATAAACCGGTAGCATCATATTAATGCTAACAATTCGGTGCCTTTTTTTTTTTTAGCTAATTTTGAAATCTATTACATAAACCCCTTTTTGTTTTATTTGTCAATCAACCATCATCAGACATTTTATATTTTAAATTTCTTCACAGAAGCACACTATTATTTTAAAGTGATCCTTTCTGTAGATGAGTGTTGCACTGAAATTTCCTCTGATTATTACTTTCGACATCAGTACTTTATTGAATTAGCTGTTTCCAATTTAATTATTCTTGCTTCATTGTATAGGTCACCTTTTAAACAAATTCATATCAGTATGAAATTGCTGTTATTACTGAATTGGACTGTGATGGCTCTATGCTCATGAAAGGAATTTCTATTTTTTGTTCACATTTGGAAAAGTTGAGTTAACAGTAATTTATTTAAATGGTTTAAAAATGTATTATTTCTGCTAGTAAAAGCGAATGTAAATAATGTTTGCTTGTTCAGTTTTTAAAAAAACGTATGGGAAACAGTATGCTAATGAAGAAATCCTTAGTTTAATTATTGTTCATTCCAGAAAGTGAAAAGGTAAAGTCATAAATTTTTCTATTATTTTTATTTTTGAGATATCCAGTATGTGTGAGGACTTCATAGAATCAGGCAAAGACATTGGTCTTTGCTCTGAAGGGCATAAGGTGTTGAGCACTTTCCCAGTTGATTTTTGACCCTCCAAGCCTTTCTACTAGACTTGGATGAAAATGCTTAGTCACAGCTGTTTTAAGATTAGGTTTTAAACTCAAATTTTGCATAACAAATAATGGTCATAAATAACTGAACCAAAATGTTGGCAGACAGGTTCAAAAATATATTTAATAGAACTGTAATGACAAAATAAATGCTAATTGTAATAAGAGCATGTTGGTAAATCAGATGCCTTATAAACATATTTACAATCCCATTATCCTTTCCAATTGAGATTTACTTTCTAATAAGATTGTATAAAGGATATTAACTACTTGTATTAATAAAACTAATGCCATTTGTATTAACAAAACCAAATATTGCTACCACCAGGTGGTCTACTAAATGTTTATCTTTTTCTTTCCACTGTAGATGTCATATCAGGAGAGTTTTGGTGCAAACAAATACAAGTTTGTATTACATTCCTTTTTTAGCTTGCATGAATTTGCTAAAATATCACTGTTTATATATGACTGGTTTTCTTTCAACACTTTTCATTGTAATATTTCTATAGTCAGTGTTAAAATTTGAAAGGCTTGTATTTTTTTCATGGCAGAAATATATATGAATGAGTTTATATGTATATATATTTATGTGGTGATGTACATGTAATATCATTTTTTAGAGGGCAGAAGTCAAGAAAGTGCTGACTTTCAGCTGAGCCCCCTAATTTAGAAGCCAGAAAGATAAAGCTGAAAAAATCTGTTTTACAAGAAATTGAAAATGTAAGATAGCCAAGCCAATGAGGATGAGCTGTCACATTACAAGGGCCTGGAGTGACAGGACAGGGGGGAATGGTTTTGCACTCCCAGAGGGCAAGTTTAGATGGGATTTTGGGAAGAAATTCTTCCCTGTGAGGGTACTGAGGCCCTGGCACAGGTTGCCCAGAGATGCTATGGCTGCTCTATTCCTGGAAGTGTCCAAGGCCTCATTGGACGGGGCTTGGAGCAACCTGGGATAGTGGAAGGTATCCCTGTCCATGGCAGGGGAGTGGAATGAGATGGTTGTTAAGATACCTTCCAGACTAGGCAATTCTATGATTCCATTATTACTGGGATGCTTCTGCATGCTTTTATCCCTCTCAAATAGGTTGGTTTTAAACACTGTTTTTGTACATTTATGATGTATAAATGTACCTAGCTCATGGGATGTCCTCTATCTCATGGGATGTCCTTTAGCTCTCTGCACACACATGTTCAGTCCATTTGCAAAATGATGACACAATAATCAAAGTGAGTGGCAGAGTCTGAGTGTCCTTCCCTGTGACTGCGCTTCAGCATTTTGAGGCCCTGTTCTGTTAGGCTTCCTTTCACTGCTTCCTACATTTATTTCTCTGCAGGAGGGTGTGAGCAAGATCTGCTCTGCTTTAAGAAACTCAGTCAAATTAGTTTGGTGGCACCTGGACTGTTGACTCCTGTGCCAGTGTTCCCAGGGATGAGTGCTTCTGTGAAAGCAGACAGGACACTTGTTCTTGGTCACTGGACATGGATCACACAAACCCAGTCCAGGCTGGGTTCACCCCCATGAGAGATACAGAATAATCTGGCTGCATTATACTGACCTTCAGTCAAAGGGATAAGTGCTTACTCTCATTTAGATAGAGCTGTATGGACCCTGGCAGAAATTTTCATATGTACCTATGTCTAAGAGCCAATGCTACTAAAAAATCGTTTGGGAGTGATGGGCACATTATAGCCCACTTGACCTTTGGTATTTGCCATATATCCAATGAGCTAGGAAAACACTTGTTTCTTATGGAACCATTCTCCATGCTGCCAGAGAGATGAATCTGAGATTATTGAACTAGGAGCTCAGCAGTATTTCTTGTGCTCTGCTTGAAAAAAGAAATGTTGGAAAAATGTTGAAGTGTTTTACAGGAAACTTTGATGTTTCATAAACAATAACAACAACGTCTTTGAAAACGTCTCTTCTGAATTCAAGAGAAAGTTTGAAGAGGGGTGGAAATTTCTTCTAAGGGGAAAAAAATATAAACCCAGCATTTAATTTATGGTGACACAATTCATTTGACATTTCAACCTTAATAACAGACATGGGTATGCTCTTATGTCATGTTATGCTGAATCATATTTTAACCAACAAAGTCTTTTTAGTCAGCAGTTGCTGAGGTTTGAGGGAACAAATTGATTTTGGAAACTGTGTGCTAATATTTGTCCAAAGGGAAAGTTGTACAAATCATCTGTTTTCTGGGACATCTTAAAATATTATATGTTATGAATTAGAAGAGAAGTAAATTTCAAAATGTCAAAACCTCATGTAGACCAAAAATTCTCCTTGTCAATCAACTCTCTTCAGTACCTATCTTTTGACTTTTTGGGGGGCCAAAGAAAAGACCCTTTATCACCATCCTAAGTTCTCATACTAACAGGACTCACGTCATCAGCATCAAGCAGAAGCTGACCAGGTAAGAGACAGGAGAGGTCCTGCACTTTAAAACCACAGTTGGGGCATCTACAGATACTTCAGAATCTAAAACTCCTGTGCTGGGGATTAAGAAGCATAAACTTCACATTTTGTGTAAATAGAGAACTTCCAGCTGATGTAGCTTCTGCTTAATATAGTCTCTGTTCTTCATGGGAACAAAGGGACTGGTCTGCTCAGAAAGGCAGAAAATGCACTTGAAACAGCACTAACCTCACAAGCTGAGTATAGGAGTTACCATGACAAATAGTCTTGGATCAGTGACACAGCCTGGAGCAAGCTGGACACACAGCACAGAATACTTCCATTTGGACAAGTTTATTTTCTTCCTCTAACTTTACTCTGAGAGCACCAAAATGCCCTAGTAACAGGCAGACAATAAAGGAGATAACATACAACAGACAACTTGCCAGAAAATCTGCTAAAATAATGGATATTGAGAATGAATATAATATAATAATGTGATTTGTACAATCATACAATGGTCAGGACTATCAATCTGACTTAACACTGTCCCCAGTAAATAAGCTGGTTTATGTTGGATTCCCTCATGTTTGTTTGGATAAATACTCTAATTTCCTTGATGAAAATATTTAATAAAAACATAACCTTGACTGGATGCTTAGTGTTTCCGGTCTTAGGGAAAGATTTAATGAATGAGGCCCTGCAACTTTTATTTTGTGTCTTCAGGTGGTAAATTAACTACAAGTGGGCTTCCCTATTGTTCAATGAACACAAAAAAAGCAGAGGGAGGATTAAAAGCAAGACACTAATTTACAACTGTCTTGGGGTGACATTATGAAAGTCTTATATTCCATATCATCTGCTTTCTGCTCAGACAATGTGTTCTGTAACTTTAAGAAGCTGGGAGAAACTCTGCTGGCCTGGGTTGTTTGAAATTCCTCCCCAAGGTGTCTGGCCTTGAAGGGACAGGGGGGTAAAGACGGGGGGGAGGTCCGGTTTTTTTTTTTTTGCTCTCGCTCTCTCGCTCTGGAGGCTTCCAGCGGCAGCGGCAGCAGCAGCAGCGAAGGCCTATTCCTTCTTTGGTTTTATCTGTTTGGACTGTTTTTCTTGACTTGCTTTCTCATCCGAGACATCAGACAACCCCCGAGAGGAAGCAGGTGAGAATCCTTCAGGAAGTCACCTGAGGGACTTTGCCCAGCCCCGCAGTACCCCCCCAGTGGGGGGGTGGAACTACGCCCAAGGGAAAACAGGACACTAAAGTGTATCAGACTGTTCGGTCAGGTCTAATAAGTCCTTTTCTTTTTCCCATGTTTTATGGGCATTTGGTTTGGTTTGTTAAATAAAATAGGGTTTTTTTTCACTTTCACCCAAGAAGGTTTGTTGTGGTGGGGGGAGGAGGTGCCGGAGGCCTGTTCCTGTGGGGGAGGCGCTTGGTGGAAGCGTTTTCCTCCTAAACTTGTCTCAAAACTGGGACAACAACTGAGTAAACAGGCTAAAGAGTCAGAGACTCTATCCTTGGTACATAATAATATTCATATGAAGGAAGAACGTCATAGAAATTAAATTTAAATATAGAGCATGTATTTGAATATATGAACAAACTCCTTTATAAATCTATTTTCCATGCCACTAAGACCAACATTATTTAATTGCTTTACTTTTATAACATTCTTTGCAACTGAAACAAAGAATAAATTTGAGGGGTTTATGGCCCTTGATCTGACTACCAGATCACCAACTGCTGCAGAGAGACACCTGTCCACTGAAGTCAGCCCTGTCAGACAAGTCAGACAAGATCCAGCCTGGCTGAGAAACAGGCAGGCAAGAGTAGAGAAAAGGTGGAGGGTAAAAGCTATGCGAAAACACTTTCAAAGTGCCTGGGAGATGATCACAAGAGATGATCACAAGCTCCTTCAGGGCTATTCTGTTCACCTTCAGTGCCTGCAAGCAGTGGTGGGATCGCTGCACAGGCCCCCACTGTGGGGCCTCATATGGAAGCTCAGCATAGAGCTTTTCCCTTACTAGGATGAAGTCTTGGGAAACCTCTTCTCTCCTCAGGCACGTTGTCACGAAATCCAGAGGAGTCCCATCCCTTTGTCCAACATGGCCACCTTGTTCTGTCTGCGGAGTTCACTGTGAGGAACATGACAGCATAAGCATCTCTTCCTGGGGAAGCTGAACTGAAAAACAATGTGACAGACATGGAGGAAGAAGAAGGTGCAGATGGGACCAAGGGGTCTGGGAGAACATAAAAATACCAAAGTTACAGAAAGAGACACAATGCCAAGGCTTGGGAGAGTTGGACCATCTGGTTCTGTTGCAGCATCTCTCCGCAATCATCTCCTCTCTTTGCTTCTCTTTGTTAGCAAGAGGAGATAAACTAAGTGAGGTGTAACATGAAGGCTTTGGTGTAAAACAGATGATGAAGTAGCCTGCATTAAGTAAAACTTGTGTTATTCCCTATAATTTGTACAAGCTCTCTCAGCAGTGCAGGCTGGGAGAGTGATTTGCTGCATGCAGAATTTTCACTGCAGCAGTCTCTGTTTGCAGCCCCTTCTGCATGTGTAGAAGGTGATGCTGATACCTCGTGGATAAACGGTGAATCCCTGGAGCAAAGCTGAGCCTGCTGATGTTTTACATGCCTAATGTGTAGTTAAAGACGACTTGCATTACAATAAATGACCCACCTGACCTCTTCTCCGAAGCTCTGTGATGCAGGAAAGCTGAGCCAAGAGTTGCTCCCAGGGACCAGGCTAGTTCAGAGAGTTCATAATGGAATACATGGCCTTTCACTGCTGGGTTGCCTGTCTTGGTCCAAAATGACAGGGAGAGCTCTATCTGTAGAGCCTGTGTGCTAAAAACGGTTTCTTTTCCTCTGGTCTGCAGTGCAGCTGACACATTGTAGCAAGAGGTGCAGGAAGCGTAATGATCCTGTTTCATGCCATACAAACCACCCAGAGTGACTTTAGTTTCCATCAGGTCACGATGGACATGATTTGGCACCTCTAGGTAGGAGCTTGTAATGCTATGAGCTCTTCTGGAGCTCCAGGAGATAAAGAGCAACCCTAAATCTTGGTCAATCTGGCACCTTTAATGGGCACTAAACTGACTTAGGAGGGATGGTGAGAAAAGCATTTTGGAAGCATATAATAGATCCAAAATTATCTTCATGCCTGGAGCAGGAATTTAAATGTTTAGAACAGAACAGAAATTTTACATGAAGACAAATTTCAAGCAAAACAACTGTGGGGAGAATTTAACAATTCAGCAAAGCTGTTGCCAGGCTGATAGGAGAGGGGAGTGCATATGCAGAGCTGAGTGTAAGTTCTGCATTGTAACTAAAAGGGAAACCTGCATAGGTGTCATGCCATCTCTGTGAGAAAGCCCTGCATTATTTAGCATTTGACATGCAGCATTATAAGTAGGAGAATGGTTAAATGACAGCCACAATAACATGTTACATTGTTTGTAACAGTCAGGTGTCAGCAAAATGGATTGATTTCTAATAGAGAACACTGTAGGATTCAATTGAATGTAGTAAGTGTTCTGTAATATCTCTCTGAAGTTTCTTGCATTTTGCTGTAGTGATACCCGAGAGAAGAAAAAAATATATGTGTTAATACAGATATTAAAGAATTAGCAGAGTACAGCTACGGAAAAATTCCTGTCTAGGAAGCACTGTGGGAGCCATATTCTTGTTTACTGTTTCCAACCCTTCTTGACAGGATGCAAATTTCTACACTTATGATCAAAATAGTATTTTCAAAAATGCTTAAGGAAAGATGCAGCTGCCACAGAGAATGCAGTTCTTTGTTAGACTGACCATAACCATGTCAAGGTATTAGGAACAAATGGAATTTCTTTAGCCTAAGTCAGCAAAGTTAACAAAATTCTAATATATTTTATAGTTCTACTGATTTGAATTTGCCTTGATGGAATAGGAAACAAATCTCTGGCCTCTTATTCAAGACTGCTAAAATAGCTGTATATTACCTTGAGGATAAGAGCTCTGCAGAAAACTCCTTTCCCTATATGAACAGTTTGCTGTTGTCATCAGATTCTGCTGCTGACACAGAGCCAGATGAGCTGCCCTTGCTTTGGTATTTAGTTCATACATGTTTTAAAAATCTACCAAACTCTCAGTGAAGGTTTCTGCTCAGGCTTTGTGATAATGCAGTGGCACCCTCTTAGTTTAAATCTGAGCAGAAATCCAAACAAACCCCTCCCAGTCACACAGACTCCCTGCCTTGTATGTGAAAATTAGTTAAGTGATATCAGAAATTTTAAGTATCTTTTAAAACATTCATTCAATCCTCTAACTTGCACGTATTACAGGTGAAATAAAATATCCAGTACGTGATCTGGCACTCCAGGAATTTGATTTGCCTTGTTCTCTGGCAAATCAACTTGACTTGATCTTATCAAGAGTTTTTTCTTTATACCAGCACTGGTATTTGAATAGATTTTTCCTGGATTGACTTTGTTCCATGCCATCTAAAAGATCTCATTAATTAAAACAATTGTCCCACAGATGCTTTCCATTGGGAACTGCTCCTGGTAAGGTCTCAATTTGCACCAGTGTGATGTACATAAAAGGTTAGTCTTGAATATAAAATTGTAATCTATGGAATTCAATGACAATGGAAACACACCCCAAGAAAATTCTGCAATCAGTGCTGATAGTGAGCACAGTCTGAATTTCACCTGCAGTAGGTTTAGTCTTGAAATCAATAGCAGAGAACTTTCTGTCCTTGCAGGCATCCATTGATGGACAAAGGATTAGGACAATAAATTATTGCCTCATATAATCTCCTTGGATATTCTATAGGAGTGAGTGACTGCAGAATACTGTAACCTTTGCTACAGCAGCACAAAAAGCAGATCTAGAACCATGCAAAGAAGTAAAAGTAATGAAAACCATTGGTTTGCACACCTTAGGCTGAGCAGTAAATTTGCTTTGTCTGATGCATAGTTGAGGTAATTAGAGAACATTCATCAGTGAGCTATGACCAGAGCTGAAAATTAGTAACCCCTGGGGGAACTGTTGGATGTATTTTGACCCATGTACAGATGCACAAAGCTGGAATGTTGGGGATACAGTGTGTTAAATTTGCAGGGCACAGCTACTTACCTTGAGCTAGCGCTTGTGTTGGGGTTGTTTGCAATCCATCTCTGTTTAGGAAGCAAAGCCTTAATTATTATTGATAGTGTGGGCCTTGCTAAGAAAACAAGATCTTTTATTATGTTTGACAGCTGGGACGTTTTTATTGCTGGTTTCTGAATTCTGTCAGTGTGGAAGATCAAAGGAAAATGAAAACTATCTCTCGATTTTGCTTCTCTTACTGGTTTTAAGGATTTGAATATGCTGATTTTAGCCAAATTACCAATATTTGCTATATTGTGTTACCTGTTATTGTGATCCTACCTGTGTTCTGAATAGACGAAATAGATATTTGAGGTGGTTATTGCATTTTGTGATTCTTACCATGCTTTTGTAGCAGACTAACTCACTTGGGTTTAGGTATTTCTGATTTACAGGTTGAGAGTTTAGGTTGTTCAGTTTGGAGAAGCAAAGGCTCTGGGGAGACTTTGGAGCCCCTTCCAGTATCTAAAGGTGCTCTGAGAGAGCTGGAGAGGGCCTTTGGATAAAGGCCTGGAGTGACAAGACAAAGAGGAATAGTTTTAAACTGAAAATGATGAGACTTAGTTCAGGTGTTTGGAAAAAGTTCTTCCCCATGAGGCTTGTGAGGCCCTGGTCCTGTAAGGTTGCCCAGGGAAGTTATGGCTTCCCCATCCTTGGAAGTGTGTAAGGCCAGGCTGAACAGGGCCTGAAGCAACCTGGGAAAGTGGAAGGTGTTCCTGTCCACAGCTGGGGTTTGGGACTAAGGGATCTTTAAGGACCATTCCAACCCAAACCATTCTACGATCATGAAATACGAGAGATTGAGAGGATGTGATAAAAAAAGGATGATAAAGGTTGATGTGATATTTTAATAATGATATCTGTATTAGATGATAGTGATCCACAAGGCAAACTGGCTAGATACAAGATATTAAATCAGAGGAACCAATATTGCCCTTTTACCTCTTTTGAACATTTAAGTTTTCTTTTATCACTGTTATGAAAATGAAATACTGTAAATTCATGGGAGGAAGCAGAAATGTTTGTATATCATGAACACAAATGTGGTTTGAGATTTATATTTTCCCCTCAAAATGACAGCGAGAGGCCTTACAGATGCATCTTTAAAAGCTCAGAAGTCGAGTTACATGCATTCTAAATAGCAGAAGATTGTTTCTAAACAGTAGTGTTATGATTTTGTGACTTTTCCTGAATCAGCTCCAAGCTGACACTGCAGATGCCAGAAGAGACTGATTAGTATGAATATCAACACTGTAGCTGAGAGATTCAAAATAAGGAACCGAGGAATTGTCAAAGATAGAGCTGGACAAAATAATGGCAGGATTAAAACATCATTAATATTGAAATGCTCAAGTGGGGTAAAAGGGGCTATGAGCATTAGGGTGCAGCTTCCCATGAAGCCTTAATACCCTTTAGTAATTAAGAAGCCATTAGTGAGCTAAATGCTGGGCAGTGTTATTGTAACTCCCACATCATGTTAAAATACCATTAACATGTTTGATGCACTATGAGGTAATTCAGAGATAAACTGTTCAGGTCTAAGAACACAAATTTATCATTTATCCTTTTATAGTATTTGTGTGTGTGTGTGTGTGTATTTTCAGTTCCAGTGCTCCATGGGAACATCATGTTCTTCCCTGATTTTCCAGTTCACAGAGGTTTGGACTGAAACTTGAGAGGAAAAGGCTCAGTTCTGGGTTCTGCTATAAGCTTACTGTGTGATCCTGTCAGTCATTTTGCACCTCCAATAAGTTTGTAGTTCGTATGTATGGAAAAGGAAAAAAAAAAATAGTGATTACTATATAAAGAAATGGGAGTATTAGAGGTTAAAAATGTTGTTATTCAGTTATATCTAGATATATATAGACACATACGCATATGTTATCACCCAAATAATTAAGCTTCACACTTTGACAAAGTGTCCATCTGTTTCGTACTGCTTTCAGCAAGATACTCTTATTTATTAGCATAAGCAGAAATGGAAGCAATTACACTACTAGTTTTAGCTTAAAATTTTAATCTGATTTCAAGTTTTCCATAAAATCTTATTGGTCAAAATATTGGAGGGGTTTAAAATATATATATACCTACTGGATATCACAGAAGAGTTGGAACAAACATTAACAGAAATTAAACATGGACCTAAAGATCTGTGAGTCCCATAGGTACAGATCAATAATAAATTAATAAAATAGTTCAAAAACATGTACAGGAATAGTTCTTAAATTGATCTTTAAAAGCAAATCAAGGGTTTCAAGTAGAATGCAAGAGGAAAAGGGGGCTCATACCTGGACAGTTGTATTTTGTACTGTACTACATATATTTTAATACAATAAATGTAATGGTTGTTCAGCATGATAGAATAAAGATTAAATGGTACATGTTTCACATGTGTAAAGGGCTTTCAAAATGCAGCAGTATTTCTTAAGTAGAAGACTTTCTGGTGGCTTTGGCTGGGAAAGGATGACAACAGTTCAGTAGTCTTGAGCTTGAGATTTATTTCTCCATTTAACTTTCCTATTAATTAGTCCATTTCACTAACTAGCTATTTATGTGATGGATGATTCCTTAAACAAATGCAACAACAGCAAGCAAGTTTGGAAACAGTTTTTAAGAAGATCTTGCAGTTAGAGGTTTCAGGGATTAGTGATTAGCTGATAAATATGTACATTTATGTTCAAAATGAGAACAGCCTGTGGTATTGAGATGTCTGGAGTTCACTGTTAGCACTTGGTTTTTCAAGCTAGAAAATTGCCTAAAAGGTACCTAACTTAGCATATTGTCAATAAATAGGTATAAGACTTTATATACTACTTGAAATAATACATCTATCACAACATAGTCAATAGTCAAGGGAAGTAGAGGAGACTATAATTGAGTCTAAGAAAATATACATAGAACTGTGCCCAGGGTTACTGTAAAAAAGGGCCAAATAAGTTATTTTAATTTTCTCTGTACGCCAAAAAGTGTTTTAAAACCCCTGTGGCTTTAGGGAGTGAAAACCTGGACCCACAGAAGTCAGTGGGAGTATTGTTATTAAATTCAGTACAATCAGGATTTCACTTCGGGTTCAGGCTCTGGGAGTTCAGCAGGCAGCAGAAATGAAGGCATTTAGCTCTTGATTTATGAAATACATCTTGCCGAGTCAGATTACTGGATTATTGCTGATTTATGTTAACAGAGACAGAGTCAGATCTTTCTGCTGAAAACCCTCTGATTGCTGTCATTTGAGCCAAACTAAATCTCTGTTCCTTACTAGGAACGTGGAACTTACAGAATGGATATGAGCAGTTGTGATTCCCCATGAAGAGCATCGATATGAAAACAGATATTACATGGCAGCACTGATAAAGTTCAAGCCTGTAACTGCTGGTAGCCAGAAAAAAAGGTGAGTGCATTAGGGAAGAAAGGAGATCCTGTTTTCTCTTGTGCTCTTTGCTTCATCATTCCTTGTTGGAGATGTGGGAAGTAGTTTAAGCAAATGTGTTTGGACACTGTGGCACTTCTTGTCACTACAAGCTTTTGAGAACAATATTGTCCCTTCCCTTTTTATTGAAAGTATGAAGCAAAAGAGCAAATATGTAAGTCCTGAACAAGGGGGATAAACAGCCCTTTTCTTAGCACACCTGATTTAGGGATGCTGTGGAAGTTTCCATGCAGGCAAGGTAACAGATGGCTGAGATATTCCAGCAAGACAAACAGCAGAAAGTAATGGTGGTTGACAACTTATTTCTAACAGTCTTGAGTGTCTAAAACACAGCCCTCTGTCAGGCAAGTTAGGGTCAGGGACCTTGTAACACTTGTGTCTACACCTACCTGTCAGACCACGCAATTTGAGACGCATCCCGTACCTGCCATCCCTAGCATCTCTCATATTCACTTCCCAAACCAGTGTCCTCGCTTTTCTAACTCACAGCATGAAAACCTGCAGCTCCTCTCCAAATTAGGTGGCAAGAGCAGCTAAATATAAGGCTTGCTCTGTGCTCTTCCTGCCCAAGGCTGCAGTTGCAGTGCTCTGTTATAGAATCATGGGGTGGATTGGGTTAGAAGGGGCTTTAAAGCTCATACCATTCCAACCTGCTGCCATGGGCAGGGACACCTCTCACTAGACCAGGTTGCTCAAAGCTCCAGTCAGCCTTTTTGTAGCTTTTTGATATCAGCGTGGGCTGCTTCCCTGGTATTTCCCAGTACTGCCTTATCCTTAACTTTAGGAGCACTTACCTGCTCTAGCTGTAAGACAATTTGGAGACACGGAAGGAAGCAGGGAAAAGCTGTGTTGTGAGCACTGGATAGACCCTTGGTGGTGAAAGAGGTCTGCACATCCTGTTGGTCCACTGCCTTTCTGGTGAGCATTAGCTGCGGTTACCCAAATTGGTGGTTCCTGGTTGTCTGGGGACATCTTTGATTTAATTTCATGTAAGTCATGAAATACACAAATAAAGCTGTATGAAGTCTATAAATACAATTTAGTGCTTTGAGTGAAATGTCCCACAAATAACAGAACAACCAGGGAATTGATAGAGTCCTGCTTCAGTTATGGAATGAGACATTTATTATTAAGTAATGGAAAATAATGATGAAAATAAGATTATCTCTGTTGTGATTAGGGTGAGCAGGAAACCTGAGTGAATTTGGTGCTTGGAAAGGGAGTGGAGGTATGCAGAATAGTGAGTTCAGTCCCTGCTCTGCTGTATGCTGAGGGTACTCCCCCTGTTTTCAAAGTTGGTGAGGGAAAAAAATAAAAAGAACCCAGATGGACTATCTGTGTTTGTTATGGGGAAAACCAGAATTTTGGAAAATGCAGTTTGTTAGTTGGCAACTCTGCCTTGCACCATAAATCTAGAGTTAGCATTTCTGCTATTTAAGCTAAACTATGGTAGAAGAAATACCCTTTATTTCCTTGACCTTTCTAGAATTACTGAGATTATTTCCTTTTAAGAAAGTACAGAAAGAAAGGCTATAAATATGGAAATATTCTTATGAACTAAACATATGTTTTTGTATCTAAAATAAATAAAAAATTCTTTGAGCTCCTTACTGCTTCTGTTGAAAATATCAGATTATTTTGGTCCAGATAATAATTGAACTTAAGGAATTAAATTAAATTAAATTAGCATCTCTGAAGTGCCAGATGTCCTATTCATGTATTTCTTTAAGATATGCATCAAAATTGCAAGTGGATCAGAAGACAGTTGTTATACTAAATTCTAACTCAATAAACAGATGCTGAAGGGTTTAAATAAATGATGGGGTTTCTTTCCCCTTTGTGGAGCTAAATTGAAATGATGAAAATGCAAAGTAGTCCCAGACATTTTTACATGCTTCTGCAGTTGCAATATTTCTGATTTTTTCAAAATTATAAGTGACAATGAAGGCCTTTTCCTATAGCAAAGGAAATTTATGAATTGCAGAGAATACCAGAAAGAACTTTTAATGTAAATACTGCAATACTAGTCTGCTGTTTATGGCCATCTATATATCTCTTTATACATTGTTATGTTTTACTATTCTGCTTTATTTTTATCAATCCTTTTTAGTTTGCCTGTGGAAAAATGAATGCATATCCTTCAAGTTTGAAAGATTGTTTTTCCTTCTTTCTGTGGATGGTTACCTCTTTCTGTTATCAGAAACACTGTCTAGCAGAAGAGCTTTGTGTACTATAGAGATAGAACATGGGATAGGAAATAAAGAAGATATGGAACAAAAATTTTAAAGCCAATTTGTAAAATAGGCCTCAAGGGATTTGTAAACCCTTTTATACATTATTTGCTCAGAACTATTTGTTCTGGATTGTTTCATTGTTTTGCGGTCTTATCAGTGAAACCTTAGTCCTGATGTAACTTCTTGGAACAGTTACACTGTCCTCAGTCTGTGAGTTTACAGAACATTTCATCCCCACTGCCAGTCTCAGCATGATGGGAAGTATTTGGCATCATCATGGTTTTCTGAATGTAAAAGAGGGCTGAGTGATTTATATGACAAAGCCACTTTGTTGTACAAGTTAGTAACTGTTCAAATGGCTCAGTCTGAAGCCGATACATTGAGAAATTAACAGATATACAATCTATAATCCCCCTGCATTTGCACTTACCAAAGTCCTACAGGTTGTGAATGGTGCATCCGCCCCCAGAAATCAGTGTGTAGTGAGGGATACCTCAGAGCTTTTGGAATAGATTCTGAAAGTACCTGAGGGGAAAGCTGTCCTCCCAGTTGCCAAGTCACTCCAGCCTCCTGGTGACATGGATTAGAAAAACTAAATCAGAAAATAAAGTACCAGTTGATACCTAGCATTTAGAAAACACACAAGATGTCACACAAACAAGCTTTGCAAACCTAGAGTCCTTAAACTCTAGTTATTTAAAAAGAGCTGTGAAGGTTAATTTACTTTCTTGGTGGTAGTTTTATGTGTTTTCCTACACACACAGAAATTTCTTCCTCTTTACTCTCACTTTGATGGTCTGAACAACAGTGACAGATTCTTTTATTCAAGATTAAAAGAGAAATACTGTTCAATTCCATGAAAATTGCTGCAGAGTCTTTCTTTGGCATAAGTTCCAAGAAAGCCTTTTGTCCTTTTAGTAACCTCAAAACAGGACCCACCTAATTTAGTTGACTCGGAAACCCCCTAAGCAGGTGACATTACATGGCCTGTTTTGATAAATGGTTCCTGAGTTTCATTTTGTTGTGATGCGTTAAAGAAATGTTCACTGTCAAAATGATTGGCAGAAACTAATAATGAAAAAAATAAATGATTTTTCTACTGTAGCAAAATCCCATGAAGAGGAGTTTTGATCTACCTCACCTCAAGTACCTCAAGTTGTAATAGGTACATAAATTCATGACAGCTGATCTAATAGTGGAAAGGAATTAAATATCTGTAGCAACACAGATGAGGAGTTCTAGCTGTGTGAAAGGAATTTCAAAGTAGGTTCTCCTTGACCATTTACTTGTACAAGACTTAAAGGACTATTGCTCCACAAAATTAAAATACAATGGGGTGGGTGTGATGGTGGTGGTGGGGAACCAAACCAAACCCCCCAAACCCATGTAATTAAAATATCCCAGCTAATAAATGATTGGATAATGCAAACAAAATGGTGACTGGTAAGACAAGCTAATTAAATGCAGTGGGTATAAATACTGCTAGTTTTAAGAAAAGGTGATGGTACAGGTAAAATTGCTATATTTCATTTTTACCTCTGAGCTTCCTAAAAAGGTATCTTGCTGTGGGACACATTAGAGGTAGATCTTGCTCTGTCACCTGTGACCTAATACCATAAACATCAAAACCATCCTGTGTAAAATCAGAACAATTTCTCTTTTGGCAGTTTCAGACCTGAGACAACATGGGGTTTATTCTAATAAAAAAATATATGGCTGATTGTTTTTAAGGTAAATTTAATTCTCATTTGGCTGTTTTACACGGCAAAATGAAATACAGGCACTGAATACAGGCACAGTTCCCTTTACTGTTAAAGAGAACTTCTCTGCTCACCTTGTGCTACATAAATGTGAGAAGAAGAGAATATACCCCATGTATAGTCTCAATTTTGTGATGTTTATAGTCTATAGAACCTCATGCACTGTCAGATGGCATCATTGTGCTCTCTCTCTCCATACCCAGTCACCACTTGGAGAGAGCAGATGGGAAATTTTAACATTACTCTTTCTAGACAGATTTTATCCATGCCATTGGTGGAATAAAAATTCAAGACCTTTCCAAAAGTACTGAAGAGGGTGGGACACTAAGAACAAAGTAATTTTTTCTCTGTCTTGGAAAGAAAAATTTAAGATAAACAGTAAGGGTTTATCCTCTCTGTTTGCATTTTCCCTCATTCTTAGTAAAGGTAATAAAATCACAAAAGCTTAAAAATGGAGGGCAACTCTTTAAGTTTATCCTTCTCTAGTGGCTTCATACTTCTAATTTCCATGTTTTGAACTTGCTTAACTAAATCCTGGTCAGGTTATGTTATTACACGTAGCCATCACAGATTGTTAGATAAATGATACTGTAATTAATATATCCTGGGCTGTTTAGAGATGTGTATGGGAAATTAGAACAAAATACGACTACACAGCTTTTATTTGTATGCAAATTTCTGCTATTCTGCATGCAAACACTAGAATATCTAACCAGAACAATAATAAAAAATAATTAATGCCAAAGTTATAGTGAAGAACAAGGAATGATCTTGCCTTTATTGAGTTTTATGTAGAAGTTGATAGAATCCTGATAGTCTTTATAAATCACTATTTTTGCAAGTTTTCTATATTTATACATACAATGTATGTGGTTTTTAAATTGGGTGTTCTTATTCCCCCAATAAACCTAAAAACTAAAGACCTTTTTGCCATTCTCTCAGCATTCTTTTTTTACTTGCAATTTTTCCTAGCACAAACTAAAGTGAAAATTAGTACAAATTACAAATTTTGCACATAATTTTTCCATTCTAACACTGGCCCAGACAACACATCTTTGCACTTGTTAAAAAAGAGCTATGGTTTGAGCCCTAAATAGCCTCAAAAAAGTCCAAATAACTTTTAAAAACATGTTCTTTAGAATTCCAAATTAAAACATGGATTTTTGTTCCCTTCCCTGTGAAATGTTCCTCACAGTTCTGTACAGAAATATCTAAAATGGAGCTATTGAGCATGCAACAATTCTAAAAAGCTGTTGCAGCCAAGTGGAAGTATGAAGAATTAGGTTAATATGGACAGGGACATTAAAAAGCCTTGAGTTAATGTATATTTCTGAGTATTAAAAACTTGGCTAGCTTAGTATAAAAAAGATGCATTAGATGAAAAACATGTTTTAAAGTTGCTGTTTTAACACAGGGTTTTAAATTGCTCTATCTTTAACAAACATCTTTCTCTCTATTGAGATGGCTTCAAAACAACAGCAGTGGTTGGTTTTGACATCCCAAAGTCAGACTAGTTAAAAATGCTGCATGTTCCAAAGTCTTTGTTACTGAAATGCAACCAAGATCTAGGGAAAGTTATGCCTTTAAATGCAGAGAATCTGTAAAGGGTTGTTAGCATTAGCCAGGCTGTAGTGATATAAAAAGATTCCTGTAAAATAATTTATAGTCCCACTTGGAAATATTGTTTAGGGGCAAAAAGAAGATTCTCATTTGAGCTTGGATTGTAGCCACAGGAACTATCTATATTCTCTTTAGAAAAACCAGGGGAGCTTTCTGTCATGTGGGCTTAGGGCAGGTGACCCACTGAACTAATAGGATGGGAACTATTTCAAGCCGTGGTTGGGTGGTTGGGGTCCTGGAAGCATCAGCACAAGAAATTAACACTAACTAGATGCAATTGCTCTCCTTAAAGAATTGTGTGCATAGCTTGTGTTTGAGTGCCCCTGAAAAGTGGATATTTGAAATAGCATGGATGACATTTTCAGAATTGCTTAATAAAATTTTTAAATATTCTGGGTAGAAAGTACAGCTTTGGAAAATATATGTCTCTGGATCTTGCCAAGCAGTTTAAAGTGGATTATAGGTTCTTAGACACACACACAGAGATATAGACATACATGTATATGTATATATATGGAATATGCCTAGTGGAAATGTTTTATCTTTTAGGTTTGGAGAGATTTGCTACTAGTGATGGAAATTGTCCTCTTCCTCTTCTTCTTCATCAAGTCAAGGAATGCTTTTAAGTTGTTATAATTTCCAGATCTGTCTTAGTATTCATTCAAACCCAGGACAAAATTTGGTCATTTTATGACACTAGGTTAATAACATGCCATGTTAAGTGCTGTATAAGTAGAAAGGGAATATCAAAATGGGGTCTGAAGTAAAATGCTTCCAGAGACACTACTTGATGGTCTTGCAGGTCTTTTCCATCCTTGATGTTTCCATGATACTTCAATCATACAGAGCTTTAGTCACTCATTCCAGCTGCCCTATTCTATCTGTTCTTGTAAAACTGATTTCTTCAGTAAATCTACATGACACATATACTGCATGAAGATCTTGAGACTTAGTGTAACAAGATAGAGCAGGTAGGTAGTTTTGTAGATATGAAAACTTTCGTGGTCATAATACTTATGGATATTTTATTGGTCTATGAATATCTAAAAGTCTTGCTTAAGCCGTTATCTACTTTTTTTTTTAAATGTCAAAATTAAGTGCTGATTAAATTGCAATATCTAATGGCTGCCTTGGTTATTTGCAAACTTTTTTTCAAATAGATTAATTAAAATAATATAACTTAAAATATGATCTAGAAGTTGATTTAATTATAAGATTCCACGTCCCTTTTAAAAACAAGCAGTATATGATTTAATGCAATTATCATATCTATTTGCCTGCAAGCATTTAATTTCAAATTAATCTTCAGACCTGATGGCTATTATTTTCCCTGTTGTTTCAGAAAACCAGAAGGATATGAACTAATGTATTTTATTGAATTTTTTTGTTATTGCATCTGGCTTTCAAGCTCCCTGAAGCAGTAATGAAGGTCAAGGAGTTTTAGAGAGAAATGCATTCCCTTCACCTGGAGTAGAGAACCTGCTAGTACAATAATAAAAGAAAATATCACTTTCTTTCTAGAGAATATTAGATTTCTTCATAGCTCAAGATGAAAACAAGGATGCTGAAAAATAGAAATGCCTCTTGGAGTGGGTTCTGGTACTTGAGATTCTAGTGGCTGGTACCTGATGGCTAAACCTTATTGTTATTTTACTCCGGAGGAACAAAATGATCATAGCAATAGTTAATACTGACAGTAAAAATAAAAATAGTTAAATGTCTTTCTGTTGTTGTCCAATTCTAGCACAGGGAGCTTAAAAGTACCTCTAGTATAATAAAAACCAGATGTGACATGAATTCAAGATGAGTATTTATGCATGTCCTAACTTTAGACTTGCATAACCATTTTGTGGGATTGCTCAAGTGCTTGAAGTACAGGAATATATTTGCTTTAATGACATGCTAGAGCAAGCCAGCATTGACATCTCTTTTAAAGGATTCATTCTCATGGTTCTGCCCAGAAGGTCAGTGGTTGCAACTGTGCAGTGCAGATTGTGGTTAGTTCTTCAGTTTCTGGCATTTAGGAAAAAAAGTTTGTGTTGAATACTCATAACAACTCAACTGTCCCTCAGATTTACAGTAACGAATATTAGTTCAATTTCATGGCAAGAAAACTTATAGTCATGGATGAGCTCTTTAAAGCAGAAGTTTTTCACTTACTTCTTATTTTTATTGAACAGTGTCATGAAGTCACCCTCAAATTTAGAATGTTGCTCCATTAATTTTTCCTGCTTATTTAGTTCACTACTTCCACTGGCTGCAGTTGATTCACAGCATAATAACACTTTCCTATCAGGGGAGCATATATGTATAAGTAAAGGGGAATAAAGAAAAATACATTTTAGTAAAAAGATAATTATTTAGGGAAAAGAAAGAATGTGGTTGCAAGAAGTCTCAGAGGTCTACCTCATGTTAGGACTCAAATTCTGTAATAGAGAACAAAATATCTTATTTTGGCACTTATCTACTCCATGTTGTGCTCTCACTTCACTGTGCTCATCACTATTGGCCTTGCATATGTTTCTAAATTGTGGTATTCCTTTTAGGTATGAAATGGAATCTCCATCATGGAGATGGAATGCATTGCCCATGCTCTGAAATGCGTATTTCTCACAGTAAAGAGAAAGGACTGATAAACTTTGGAATGAAATGTCTGAGTCCTTTCTCCAACCCTCTACAATGGCTGGGCCTGCTGTGCTTGCTGGCTATGAGCTCGTTTCTCTGTGCTTAACAAAACCTTAGCCAAATCTTCAAATTTTGAAGTTTTACAATAGGCAGACACTTATACCACTTGAGGAAGAAATTTTCAGTCTTTAGAATAAAGGCTGCTCTTGTAGTTCCCCTGGATTATATAGAACTACACAAGAATTATAAGTGTATTTATATTGCACTAAACTGCTATTCTGTCATGTTCACTTATAAGTAAATATTTTAATAACAGGAAATAAGGGCTTTGAATAGCATCATTACAAGAAATGCTGTTCTGTTCTCCTGGCATCCTTTTGTTCTCTTTCCCTTTGTGGCATTTGCTCTGTATATCCTGGAAGCATGATTGTATGATGTCAGAGCAAAGATCCTTTTCACTCAGTAATACCCTTTTTCTTACACTCTCCAGTAATGGATGTCAGGGAAAGATGGAAGCTGGAGATAAGCAGTGCTTTTCTGTCAGAGGAACTTGGCCTGCAGCACGCCCTGGCTCAGAGCTTTCCTGCACTAATGGTGGCTCTTTAAAATTTAATAATATTTAATGGGAAGTATATCCCTGACACTGGTGGATCCCACTGCTCACAGTTGTTATGATAAGCAGTACAAGCTCCCCCTCCACATCCCTCCTTCCTTCCTTTCCCCTGCATTCCTATACTCCTGGCTTTTAGAAAGCATTACAGTATTTTAGGAAGTGTCCACCTATTTGGATGTTTATTTTTGGCTTTTCTTACTTTAAGTCATGAAATTATTCCCTGGCATCTCATCTGGATGAAATCTGTTGTCCCAGGGAAGAGGGCCAGGGGGAAGGCTATGAGAAATGAAGCCCTTATATCCCCACTGAGTGCTTATAGAAGTGAGTAGATAGGATCTTAATAGCTGTTAAAATAGAGACTGTGTTGTATGCAGCCTTTGCTTTTACCTTCTGAACTGGAGAGCTGATGGCAAGAAATATAGTTCTGATTCACTACATTTAATACAGAAAAAGTTATGAAGAAGTATTCAGAGGGTAAAGCAGTTGCAGACAAGCTACTACTTCAGAAGTGTGGTTGCTTATCTATACTAATTTGATACAGAAATAGAGGTGTAAATCTGAAGGGATGAGGATTTGTTCCAGTGCTGTATTGCCCGTTTCCATCCAACCCAGAAATCGCACTTATACATTTCCCTCAGGCAAATTTTCTATCCTGAGCACACTCACATAATTTAATAAACTGTAGATAAACTTCTATGATACTGGGTTGAAAATGAAAGAGGAGAAATTAGGTCAGATATTGGGAAGAGCTTCTGCCCTGTGAGGGTGGTGAGGCCCTGGCACAGGTTGTCCAGAGAAGCTGTGTCTGCCCCATTCCTGGAAGTGTTCAAGGCCAGGTTGAATGGGGTTTGGAGCAATCTGGGATAGCAGAAAGTGTCCCTGCCCAAGGCAGGGGGTGGAACAAGATGAGCTTTAAGGTCTCTTCCAATCAAAACCATTCTATGAATCTTATGAGAAGTAATTTTAATGTCTTGTGTAAAATTAAATATCACCTTTGTTTCAGAAATGCTTACTTTTGTATGTTGGCACTTGTATCCTCAAAACTGAGAACATAGAAAAACATTTTTAAAAAGATCTTTCTTGCACACTAGTGAAAAACCTAAAACTCCCATCCAACTTACTTATCTGAACAAGAACTTGCAGGTTTTAATCAGACCAAATACATATTTTTACCTGATGAAGAATTTTGAATTTGGATTACTCTGACTATTTTTGCAGCAACATTATATTGATTTCCCATTACTTTACTGCCTGTGTTTTGTCGACGCAAACACTACAGCTCTTAATGCTTTTGTGGAATTCCATGAAATGAGCAAGTCTTCTGTACACTGGAGTAAAAGACAAGGCAGGGCTCATCACTGAACTTAGGGGAAGAAAAATTTCACTCTGTGCATACACTTCAAACCTGGTCTTGATAATTTTCAGAAGAATCTAGTTCAATTTATTACTGTTCTTACTGTGGTGTTTTAGTAGTGATGGTCTAATTTCAATACTGTGAAATTTTAGGATTTTTTTTCAAGCAAGCTGGAACTTGCAGCTCCCATTAGACACGATAATATTCCCACACTGAAGTGCTTCTGTTTCAGGCTGGGGGGTGAAGGGGAAGAGGAGGAAGCTGCTCAAAAGGATTGGTAAAGAACCCCAAGTAACTAGTTAGATGTATTTATATTGATGTGTTCTGGGAAATTAAAAAATAAATTTAATCAACTCTGTTTCAGATGACAGGATGAATATCCTGCTGCCCTCACCCAGCACACTCCAGTAGGGTGAAGTGTCTGATTTACCTGGTTGAGGTGATGAGCAGAACCTGAAGGAACTGACATTGTAAATCTTGGGGACCTGTAATTGCTAATAAAAAGGTAAAGCAGTTTCACCATAGATAAGCTTTATATACTTTTTCTCAAAACGTGGGCTTTTTTTTTTTTTTTTCTTTTATTGTGGCTTTTGTTGCTGTCTGTTTTTTATGGAAAGGTTTATGGTTAAGTAGAACTAACAGACCAGCAAGTTGTGATTTTTATTTTTTTTCTACATATACTTTTCTCACAGCAGTATTTAAATGTCAGGTGCTAATGCTCCTTAAGTAGATCTTCTAGAACAGAAATTGCATGATATGAAGGAATATTAACTTTCCAAAAACTTTTGGAGTTGTCACTGTAGTTGCCCTAAAAAATCCATCCACCTTCATTCTCCCCAGAAGAAGACAACTGTATTTCACTCTTTAGATTATTGGGTAACAACACAAGAAAGTTGTACACATTATAAAGAGACAGAAAAGGTGTGCATGAAAAAAAACAAAAACCAAAACACCTCTCTGAATTTTGCAATTGTTCTCAAGTAACTTCACACAAGCTGATGTGTAAAATAAATAAAGGGAAAGAAGTGGATAATGCTTCCAGAGGGTAGCTTTTTTTATGCTGGTGTTACCATGCTTTTGGCTGTAGTTTCACTGAAAATGGCCATTCAACCCGTCCTTGTCCCTAAAGGAAATGACAGAGCTAAAATGGGTTGGGAGAGTAACAGCAGTGCAATACTGGCAATATAATCAGCTGCCTCTGCTAAAACACAGGAGATTTGTATACTGCTCACCAGGATTAAAGTACCTTTTTTTCTTTTTTAGAGTTAAAATTCATATCTAAATTTATGCAGGATGGTAAAAATAAATAATAAATAAATAATATCCTAAATAACACACAGGATTATACAAAACATCTCAATCCTAATAACAGCTTTAAAAAGCCCTTATTAATCCTCTAATTGCAAATGGCTTCTATTTGATCTTATTGTAAGAACTATCAAAAAGCTAGTGAGGTAAACAAGCAGACATGGTTTAAAGTCTCAAAATCTTAATGTGATGAGAAGCTCCCCAAATAAGCTTCATTTGGCTGTCCACACCCCCAACCCACATGTTGTCACTGATTCCACCAGGTTCTGAGGTCACCAGGATCTGATGGAGATCAGATTCACCTTGTGCCAGTTCCCATCCACCCTGCCAGCAGCACAGGCCACTCTGGGATTGAGGCAGCATGAGAGAAGTATTTTGGTGCTGCATGGGAATAAACAGTTCTTTTGCTGCTGCTTTGGATCTGAGCCATCGTCTTCAACTTCTGTCTGTGATGTGGCTACACTGGCTGCTTGAATTGTGCATGGAGCTAGTTCATTAACTGGAAGCAAATTGCTGATTTGGTGGGTTTTTTTAGCTAGTTAAAGAGGAGAAAAGCAAACCAAAATTCCTCTTTTTGCAGGGAATGGATTGTTTGGTGCCGTGGCTGAGGACTTTTTGTGTGATCTTTCACCTATAGCATGAGGAACTGTACCAGTTTCTGGGTGCTAGTGCCCCTCTTAACTGCTGCTGGAGCTACCTGGAAGATATGAGGCTCACTTGAATTATTCCGAGCAAGTCAGTCAAGTCTGTGCTCTCAAGATCTTTTGCAAGACCCAGGATCCCTGGTTTATGTATTGACTGGGACACTCACTGTGGGTGAGGTAGTTGGTTCATGGAGAAGTTGCAATGTAAGGATGGATTCTCTCCAAATTGCCCCCTGAGAATCTCTCTGCACAGTAGAGGAGGTTAACAGCTCCCTGTTGTACCTTGGCCTAATGCCAGAGTGCTTGTGCAAAGTGTGGGGAATACTGGGTTTTTGATAGTCTGAGTGTGTCTGACTACAGCTGCTCCTTGTGGTGATGTTCCCTTGGTCTGCAAACTGTAAAGCTGCACCTGAGGGAAATTCCCTCCATCCTTCTGGTTGAATGTATGTATTTTCAGTAATGCTAGACCTGTGAGACTGAAANAAAAAAAAAAAAAAGAGTAAGCAAGAAAGTATCTAGTGGCTTAACTGGTAGAAAACACTCCTCAAAAAAAGGTGGAAGTTGTGGGAAATTTCTCTTTTTAATATAATTTTTGTCCACTGGATAGAATGGTTTTGAGGACATCAGGTTACTCATCTTTTAGGCTTATTGGGCTTTTTCCTCTTCAAATAAAATGAAAATAACTGATCTTGTGGATCACTGTGATCTTCAGCCGTGTCTCACAAATCATTTTTCATGGTGTGAATTCCAATGGTGAATTTCTGGATTTATTTGGGCAAATGCCACACTTGGCACTGTGGTTACCACTAGCGCAGGGGTTTAAGCACTGGGTGCTACTCAGGTGAGATACCTGTGATGATGGGAATATCTCTGTTGGGTATGGCAGTAAAGGTTCCCTAAATAAATTGATCTCTTACAATGTGGTGAAAACTTTAATCTCTTAAGTATACCAACAGCAAATAGTAACAGTAGCTTTTAATACTTTTTAGTAGTTTCCCAAGGAATAAATGAAATACTTGATTTCTGTGGTTAAATTAAGACTGAAAGAGACAGAATTTCTTGATTCCTTCATTATCTTGATAAGGTTGATATTAAAACACTTTGTTTGAAAAATCTATTTTTATTCATGCATAGATTCAAACAGCTTAGAAACTGATACATTATCCTCCCTCTGAGAAAATGATTCTTATTGTCATTAGTCTCTTATTGTAAGAATAATGAGAAATATTTTTAGAAAAAGAAAGCAGAGAAAATATGCATTCCAGAAAGCACTTTGAAAAAGACCATTGTCTTTTCAGATCTAAGGATTTAATATTATTGTTGTGTTTTCAACTCTGGACCCTGAATTTGTGGCTTTCTGCCTCATCCCAGTGGACCTAGCTTCATTCAGTGAGCAGGACAGATGTTTCTGAGGTTGGCATATCTTTTATTCTTGAAAAATTCAGTTTGTGTATGTCTATTTTCTCTAATTATTGATGGAAAGTGAGATTTAATATTTAAATACAAATGTCAACATCACTACTTAAAAAAAACCCTAGCAAATAATAAATAAATTAATAGCAGTAGGAGGATGTCCAAAAAGGCTAGAGGTGCCAACATTACACTCTTAGGGTATCTTGAATTCTTCTGTGCAGTTGTGTGCAGGTATTTAAAGTGCAGAGGTATTTAAAGTAGCGACATAAAGCTCTCTGTTGAGGAATCAAGTAATGCAAGTAACATTATCCACAAATTGCTCTTATATACAGGACACCATCTGTAAGAGCATTTTTGTGGCAGTGTATCATTTGGTGTTTAAAATGGTATGAAATTTAAGTATGGGATTTGCAGATTATATCTATAAATGACATCTGTCAATGTCCCTCATGAGTGGCTCTGTCTCAGTGAAGAAATATGAGTGCATTTAAAAGGACTCAGAACTCTGAATTTCCCTATCTTTTATTGTTTTAAATGCGGAAAACTAATTGTGCTTGAGTTCACGCCTTTGCCCGTCCTGATTCTTTGAGTGGCATTGAGAGAAAAGAGGGAATATAAGCACCCTACCTTTTCATAAACATGACAAAGGAAAGATTAACCTACAGTGGTGTTTTACAATCATAAAACTCTGCAATAATGCAAATAAAAATTGTATCTCTCACTGAAAATGTCAAAAAGAGATTATCCTAAAACAGCAACAGCTGATAGATTGCCACTAGCATTTGATAGCTTAATGAAGGAAAAGGAAACAGAGTAGTTTGAGCCACTGACATCTTCTGTTGTATCTTTCTTGTCGAACTTGAGGCAATGAGCAATTTCTAGACCCTCTATTTGACACCTTGACATGCTGGGGTTTGTTTGCGAAAAGACAGGCTCTGTTGGAGGCTGTGGTGGTAGGCTGGGCTTTCCTCCTCTCTTGGTAAAAACTCTGCTCTTCTCTCCCAAAGGGATGCTGATAGTAGGCCATAACCCTACCTTGTGCCTTGCAGACCCACTGTGGGGACTCCCAGGACAATACCTGGCACTGGAAATACTTTCCTGACTTGTCACAATAGTGAAGAGGATAAAGTAGATTTGCGCTCCTTTTAAGCACATTGGATCATTTCAGGTTTGATGGCCTTGGGAAATATTTCACCCAAAGTATCTCTTCACCACATCTAAAACAAGATTATTGGATACTACTGTAATGATCATTTAGAGAGGCAGCTTCTGTTTTACCTGCTAGGAGTGAACCAGCTTGTTGCAGTCACTGCTTGCCCACTCTAACCTAAGAGCCACTCCAGTGTTCTGTGGGACTGTTCTTCATTTCAGGGGTCATGTTGCACTGAAATTTAGAAAAGTGTTCAAATGAAGCATCTGCTTCCAAACACTCCCACTGCTGATTGCACCATTTGATAACACCATTGCATTTTTAACCACAGCTCCATGCAGGACCAAGATGTAACCTACCATGTAAAATCATGTCTAAGCCTGTAATGAAATCAGAATAAATTCGCATTAAGCAGGGGAATTGGGAGCTAGCTCTGTTAGCATCCCCAGTGTTCTGTTACTGAAGTGCATTGCCTCGCTACAAATTGCTTTAAAGTTTTGGTTTAAAGCAATTTGTAGCAAATTGCTGTTATACCTGAGAGGACAGGGTGATTCTTTTAAAAAGACATTAGTTTTCTAAAAGACTGTTTTGTTACAAATACTTTAATGATAAAGTAATTTTTAAGAGAGAGGGAAGATAGTTAATGAATATTTTCCCCATTTCAGCTGCTTGCTTCCCCCCTCCTCTTGCCTTTCCTTGTAGTGAGGCTCATCAGCTTTCTGGCTGTATGGTAGCAGTATATAGATTTTGGGTTTATTCCATCTTTCTTTTTTTTTTCTTTTTTTCTCCAGAGGCACTTGGAAAGTAGCTGTTAGTAGTGTTGGGTTGAGAGCTTTGCTATCACGGTATTTGCAGTCAGACCCCTGGGGCAAGGGAGTGGAGGCCAGTGAGTCACTGCCCAGGGCATGTTCTCTGCAGGCAGGTTTTACAACTGGCTTAAGTCTTTTGGCAAGAGAGTAGAAAAGAATAAGTAAGGACCCATCTACGGTGGCAGTAAATTTTCAGACAAGGTGTCTTAGCAAAACTGCCGTGAGTCAAAGCAGTACAGCAGTGCTGTCAGTCGAGTGCCTGTTCTGAAGGCCCTGTGTGTCTGAAAAGAAATACAACTCAGGAACCTGGCTCTAACCAGGTCAGTGGAGCTGGGAAGCAGAGATTTAAGTAGGAGACACTCTTGTGTCTGTGCCTGAACACCAAAGAGAACAGCAAAGACAAAGCTCCTGGGGTCTATTGGGTGGAAGCACAGGAGCTAAGAAGGAACAGTGTCATCACACCAGGGATGGTTGACATGTTTCAGGGTAAACTGGAGTAATCTAGACTGAAGGGATGCTGTGTCTGAGTGATGTGCTGTTGGGAAAGCTGTGCAGGCAGCAGGACCAGCCCAGGGACAGTGCTGGTGGCAGGGGACAGTGGAGCAGGTTCAGGGACACAGCCGAGGATGAGAAGAGGTAGTAGGAGCACTTCTGTGCAGAGGGCTGAACTCTGAGCTGTCAGAGCAGGTAGGTCACAGAAAACACGGCAGGCTTTGCTGGTGTGGGGTTTTATGTGTTTATTTCCTTGCAGTGAACTGAGGAGCTGCTCTGAAGGATTTGATCCCGGGAGCCATTGCACCAACAGTAACGTTTGTGCTGATGGTTCGGGTGTGGGTTAGAGCTGGCAAATCCACTCGCATCCAGTGCAGTTTCTGCCCTCAGGCATCACGGAGACACTCCCGAAAAAGCACCAAAACACCCTTAAAACACACAGATGTGTCACCTGCTTTGGGAGAAGCCAAGTGGCAAAACTTCTGAAGTGCTTGACAGTCTTATGTCTACAAAGTTTTGTAAGAAATCTTACAAGGATCTTCTTCAGTATCTTCTGCTAGCAGTTGTGCCATAAGTACCCGGAGCTGTTCCCCTCCAGGATATTCTGCCTCCCATAGCTCCAGTCCCCATCAGAGCTGAAATACAGAAGTATCTGTATATGTGTTATGAAAATTCAATGTACACATTCAACAAACAACACAAACCCAGTCTTCTAAAGACTACAAAATCTACTTAAAATAATGAAGAAAACTTCTCATTTTCCTTTTCCACAGCAGAACGTTTAGTACAAAATTATTTTTTTAGTATAACAACTGAAACCTGACAAGTTTTACTCACTTATTTAGGGGAATTCAAATATTTAACTGTTTGATGGTGTGTGGCTTTTGTCTTTAAAAATGTAATTCTATTTACAACTTTTTTTTAAAGAAAATAAAATGCAGAATTAGCTCTGGACTGCAATTTTTACTTTGAGGAATGTAAAATTATTCCTAATTTTACACTTGAAAATTTGCCAATATTTTGCAAATTTTTGATCCAGTTAATTATTTGCTGATAATATATTTTGCATTTGGATATTAAAGCAGAAAATATAAAGGAAAATATCACTGGAACATAATGCAAAACACTGATGTAAAAAGTAAATAAATGCAGGTTATCAAGTTCTATCTTTAATTAAAAAGTTACTTTATTATTTCTAGAAGGTTAAAACATACAATGATCTTTTCACTTCTAATGTGGAAGCTTCTAATTGTATTATGGAGTTTATGGAGGTTTTATAGAGGTCTGCTGATAAAAATAAATGCAGCACATCAATTTTCTTGGGAAAGTTTATTATTCATTTGGGCAAAATGACTTTTTTTTTCCCTTCAATTTTGTTTTGGACCCAATCTCTTTGGTTTAGGAACTAGGTGCAAAATTAGTTGTTGTTTTTTGGTTTTGTTTTCTTTTTCTTTGACATTGACATTTATTTTGTTATAATGCATTGCATTTTATTGTGATGTGTTTTCATCAGATAGCTCCTTAAAAGTCTGGCTACAATAGTTATAGTCCCGCCTTTGACAACCTAACAGGTATTTTAAAAGGTTTTATATACTGTGTTTTACTGCAAATCCAAATGTAAGTCTGATAATCCTCACTTATCTACACTTCAGTGTTTTGCACAAAAACATCAGTTGATCCTTTATCTCTGCCTTTTCTCATAGGAACTTCAAAAGGGAGTTGATGTAAATATGACAGCAACATGAAAATCTGCAGAAATCTCTTGTGCTTGCTTAGTGAGATCTGAAAATTTAATGAGTCTAGGTAGAGAATTTTTCCCCATTGTTGCAATAACATGACATAAGCTGGCACAGAGTTTGATTTTGTGTTTGTGTATACCTGGCAACTGTGGGAGTTGATTTGGTTGCTTTTTGCTTGCTGTTTGGAGGGGTCTGTTTGTTTGTTGTTTTGCTTTTGGTGGCATTGCTATAGCTAAAAATCTAATGGAAAGGAAATTGAGCTACTAATAATGAATATTAGATCTTTATTTCTCTTGCCAAAAGTGGTCACTGTTTCTGATGATCTGCTTCTCTGGTGGCATTTCCACACCCTGAATCAAGTCCCGTGTTCTGGGTACAGCTACTGCCAGGGCATCATCCCTCACTTCCAAGGCACTTGCTGTAGGAATTGGAATGTTTCACCAGCCCAGAGGCAGAAAGGTGTCAAGTGTTGGACACAAAGAAATCCTTCTCCTAGTATTCTGAGGAATACTAGTAGTGGATCAGCCCTTGGCTTGCCCAGACACAAGGGCTGCTCAGTTACCAATGAAAAGGTTTCAGATGGGTGCCCTTGCTCCTTGAGGACTGAGAGTGTAGCAGCAATTAATTCCTGCAGGGCCAAGGCGGGTGCGGTGCTGAAAGGAGATCAGCATCCCAAAGGCTGCACACTTTTATGCATTGGCATTAAATAAGCAGCAAACAGAACAAAAAACATCTATAAAGAAAGTGATTTATCAGTGTTGAGGAGAGGTGCCCTTGAAAATACTACACTTGATGCATTGCTTTGAGTCTGCTTGTCTTCTAACTGCCTGCTTCTCTTGACTTTTCCTTGAGTTTAGCCAGCTGTTTTTCTTTCTGGCACTAATTTTGGCTGGATGTTCAGATGCCTTAGTAACTTTGCCATTTCAAATATTCGTCCCTGTACCACTTGTGCTTCATCTCATGCTGTGTAAAAAGCTTTCAGAATGGCTTCCTACAGGTGTTGAATAATTTAGATGAAAAATGAAACTTGCTGAATGCCACAATCAGTTTTAAGTATACAGAAGAGTTGCTGATAAGAATGACCTTTTCAGAGAAGGACTGTTGAGGAAAGTCCTCTTCATCCCTACAGCTCACTAGAGACTTCATTATCCCTTTAAAATGAATAATAAACATTATGATTATCTTATTGCTGTGGTAATAATAAGGCTTTATAAAGATTGATACTATTGTTAACAAGATTAATAAAAGAATGAGCACTTGATCATCAAATAAAGAAGTATTAAAACTAGTTTAGATACCAGCACAACTAAAGTTGTCCTGAGCTCCATCTTCTCAGGATTTGGCAACTCAGGTCAATAAAACTGTAGTATGTGCTGTAGGTAATCCAGTATTTCTCCTTGGGCTGTGTGTTTCAGGAGGTTTATGATACTCCATGGAAAAAATCCACTTAAAGACAAAATTTCTCTGTTCTAATTATTAAAATACTGATTTTAAGGGGGGGGGGGAGGTAAATGGTGTCTTAAAATACAATTTATAAAGTGTGATGTGGCAATTTTATTATCTTTTGAAAGGTTTAACCAAATATGGCTTGAAACCAGCCTTCATTAAAAATAAAGTATACTCAAGAGCATGAATGTAAGTGCCAAACTTGACATAATTTCACCTGTTATTTTGGTTTGGAAAGGACGGGTGTCACCCACCTGTTTTTAATTACATATAGTATTTCTTCTTCGTAAATGTTCCTGATATATTGCAGGTTTTATTTTGCTTTTTTTTAATATCTCACTTATCTATATTTAGAAAGCAGACTTACAGTTCCTTCAGAGTGTGCATGACAACAATCCTTATTTTAAAAACATCTACTTTTATCTCACTTTTGTATAAAGCTTGCTGCTGTGTGCTTCACTTAGGGAATAAAACAGAAATTAATCTGGAGGATAAGTTATTCATTGTGAACTCGTCAGATTCCATAGTATCGTACAGATTTTAAGGAGGTATTTTGGGCTACATTATAAAACAAATAATACCTTTTATCTGAAGGAGGACAAAGTAAAAAATGTTCTTTAAATAGTGCTGTGTTGTCATGAAATATGTGCTTACTCTCAGACAAATCCACTTACTTTTAATGACACCCATGTTTTCATAATATGCTGCATTCATGAAATGTTTCTGCAGTCAATTAAGCTCCACTGAGGCCTGTGCTGATGGATGGCATTGTGAGGCCAGAGCCAGTTTTACCAAATTTATCTGCCAGATTCCCACTGAGTCCATGCAGTGTGATGAAAGGGGCACCTGGAAAATCCCCTGCTACCTTTCTTTGTTGAAATGTGGGTAGAGCATGAACTGTTGAATGGGTCACTTTCCTGTCAGGCTGACAGCTTTTCTGGTCAATAAAACAGGGGAAATGTCAGTGATGATTTTCCCTGTCTATGCTTTGGACGTAGGGATGAATATCAGAACTGGAGGTGATAGGTGTTGAGACATCCTCTGGTATATGCAGATACTGAAACATCCCACACGGGGATACATGAATTCTGGCTTTTGCCAGTGTTCACGGAAAATGAATACCCTTGACTAGAAAGTTGAACATGTTGTCTTTAGTTTGAGGTAGGAGCTTATGTGGAGACAGGTGGGACAGGGAGAGCTGACACTGTCACAGCCATATGGTGGCTTTGGGGAGCACACAGCTTTACCTCTCCCCAAGCGGAGACAGCTACACAGGGGTAAAGAGAGGGCATGTAGTGTCAGTGAGGGCAGATGAGCTGGCTTTTAAATTAACGGTAAATTAAAGGTGGTGTAAAATCAGGCAACTGACCCTGGAGTCAGGAAAGGAAAATGGAGAGCAGATGTGTTTGTTGCCTTGCTGCAAGGAGGGAAATTGCTGTAACTACAGGTGCAATTCTTGAAGTTTTCCTTTCTGCCTTCTTTTTTTCTTTTCGTTTTTTTCCTTTTCTTTTTTTGCTTGAAGGTTTTAATTTAATGCCTTTTAGACTGAATATGAGCAAATAGTAACACCTGGAGACAAGTGCAGGTAGGAGCAGCCTTAGCTGAGGGTGCCTTTCAAGCAGCTGGATGTGGGTTAAATATTCGCCAGGCCATTTTTATAATGTCTTATCTTCATATATCAATATAAAGAATGGATAAATGCCCTTGCTGGCTTCATTCTCCTGGGTCACCTTATTTTATTTTACACTGACTTGTGACAGATAGTTATGAGATGAAGAAAGGGAGGTCCTGCTTGTAGCTGTGCTCTTGTCCTGGCAGATGCTCAGAGATCTCAGGGGCAGCAGTGCCAGCTGTGCTGGGAAGGGATCTTTGCTCATGCATCACAATGCATGGGCCGATCTCATTTTTCAGAGTAATTCTGGGTTATTAATTGGGTAATTAATTAATTGGTATGTATTTTCCCTTCTCATTTGCAAGCAGAGTTTTTTACAGCGAAGAATTGTAGTGTTACCCAGTGGCTCAAGCTTGAGCAGAGTGTTTGTAACCACTGAAGTAAACTATTACCTGCAGCCAAAACAAAGTCTAAATCTCTGTTGAAGCTACACAAAGCAGTGATATTTCCATGTGCAGTTCATGAGTTACACTGTAGATCTCTTTAGGTAGTTAGGGAGGAAGATGCTGTGAAGTAAGAAGAATCTACTATTTCTTACAACTTTTAAAAACTGTGTCTTTTCTATTGGCAATAGTGTGATTAACATGAATATAGTCCTGCAATTCATTTGCAAACTATAGTGTTGTCCTGGGTTTAGCTGGGATAGAGTTAATTTTCTTCCTGGTAGCCAGTACAGTGCGTGCTTTGGATTTAGGATGAGAATGATGTTGAAAGGGGTATTTCAGTTGTTGCTGAGCAGTGTTCAGCAAGGATTGTGGCGGTGCGCCAGGCAGCTCCTGTGGCAGCTGCCCTCCCTCCATCTGGCACCGCCGGAGTGGCCACTAACACCACCGTCCCGGCTCCTGATACTGACCCCGGGGAGTTCAGCATGTGGATTAATACAGAAGTTGGTTGGGCTGATCTCCCTGGGAATTTAAACTCAGTAGGAGTCTGAAGGCTGGCCACTCCCCTGGGGATGTCAATCCCCGGGGCTCTCCTCCCTTTCTTCTCGAACCTTCTCCATTTAGGTATCAATCAGTTTTGTCAATCCCTAAACCCTTCCCCTTGCTCCTCCCTTGTATCACCTTANGTTTTGTCAATCCCTAAACCCTTCCCCTTGCTCCTCCCTTGTATCACCTTATCCCTAGAACTTTCCACTGTGTTCAGTTCCCCATTGGTTGCGTTCCTCGAACCCGCCCTTGAGTCCGCCCTGGGTCAGTGTTCATTGGTTTATTCATGTTATGTAATTTGTCCCCATTGGCCCAGGGAATTATCTCCTCCCGTCTCCTCCCAACTCCTCCCCTCCTTAAAACCCTGTGTAACCCCCTTGTTCTGGGCCTTTTGTGTCTGGTTCCCTTGAGTGTTACTTGACCCCACGTCTCTCCACGAGGCTGAGGGAATAAAGGACATTCGAATTCACCAGCACAGGAGGTCTCCTCTCTGCCTTTTGTCTCTGCCAGAGCTGCTTTTAACTCCGGCTGCAGCCTAGCCCACAGGGTGGGTCAAGGCAATAACATCGGCGACAGTATCGGCTGCCTTGCCTGAGTGCACAGCAGCTCTCCACAGGGAATAGCAACTTGTTACTTTTCCTTGTGTGAGGAATCTGCGCATCGGGTCTGCCTCGGTGGCAGCGAGACAGATGCACCTGTTTGCTCGCTGAGCAATCAGGCGACCTTCGGCACTGATTGTCGTCCTGCCTGGCCACGCTGGGCCAGCGAAGCGGTCAGCTGCAGCGCGACAAAGGATTTTTCAGCTTCTCACCCCACCAAGAAGCTGGGGGCGTGCAAGAAGCTAGGAGAGGACAGAGTTCAGAAAGCTGACCCCAGCTAACCCAAGGGATATCCCAAACCATGTGAAGTCATGCTCAGCATATAAATTAGTGGGAAAACTGTCCAGGGGCTGCTGCTCAGGGAATGGGTATCAGTTGGTTCATGGTGAACAAAAGTTTTCATTTGCATCACTTGATTTTCTTGGAATTTCTTTCACCTTTTGCTATTTTTCTTTTCATAGTAATATAATAATTGATAATTTTATGTAAGTTATTAAACTATTCTTAACCCACAAGTTTTCGTTCTTTTATCTTTTCAAGTCTCTTCCCTGCCCAATGAAGGAAATGAGTGGTTGGCTATGTGGGGATTTGTTGCCAGCTGGGGTTAAACTAT
>VZRN01005623.1:41099-53827 GCA_013397935.1 Dasyornis broadbenti | reverse complement strand
TTGTTTTTTGCAGGAACTTTTCCACTGGAGTCCTTAATTCTTCATTTTTTTACGTGGCATTTCCCCAGCTCATCTTTAAAGGAGCACAAACCAAATCCGTGGCCAATCTGGGGCAATGGAGCTGCACTGGAAACAACGCCAAACTCATTCCCACTTTCCAGGGAGCCTGATAATCCCATTTTTCTGCTGTTTTTCTCCACCTCTGGAATGTCTCAAAATTCTCTCAGGCTGAATTCTGTTCTGCATTAATTTCACTTTAATGAGAAGGGATTCAGTGGTCCACAGGCGTTTCTGGAATTGTCCCAGAGGAGCAGCCCAGCAGGTGAAAGCATCTCTGAGGGGTTTTTATTCCATTCAGCAGGGATTGATGCACAAACCCAGCCCCTATGGATTGGTTTTTCTGGGATTTCATGGATATTCCACACATTTGTACACAGAGGCAACGGCTATGTATGTTAGATATAAAAGGAGCAATGAGCTCATCTTGGAGGCAAATATCTCCCAGGCATTCATAAAACTCAAAGTTTTATTTTTAGAGGAAAAACCTTTTTAACCCAAAGGCACAACTTTTCAAGAAAGGGGATTGGAAAGCACCGAGCTGGCCGTGAACAGGGAAATATTCCCAGTTTTCACCCTCGTGCAGCTGAAATCACCTCAGAGCTTCAGCTGCAGGACATTCCCGAGGTCACACAAAGGTTTGAACTTCAAAGCTGCATCTGGATAATCCCAGAATATTTCAGAACGGACACGGCCAGTGCCAAGCCTGGAGGAGAGGGGGTTCCTGTGCTCCGGCATGGGAGAAAAGAAGGGACACAAGCCAGGAGCCAGCTCTGCTCTGCGCTCTGGCTGAACATCCAGGAGGTTGGAAATTCCAGGAGGAATTTCCTCATGGAAAGGGCGGTCAGGCATTGCAGCTGCCCAGGGAGGTTTGGAGTCCCCACCCCTGGAGGTGCTCAGCGAATTCCGGGAGGAGGCACTCAGTGCTCGGGGCTGGGGACAAGAATTGGTCACGCGCGGGACTTGGTGACCCGGGAGGGCTTTTCCACCCTCAGTGATCGCGGAAACAAATCCAGGCTGTTCCTGCTGCACCATCCCTGTGCCAGCGCTGGATCCTCCCTGCACACGGGAACAGAAAAAGCTCCCCCCTTTCAAATAACAAAATAAAGAAACAAAACCTTCTTTCGCTGCTGACTACCCCGACCAAAAGAAGCCAAGGGCCAGCACCAAAGCGCTTCCCACCACTCTCCCGCCCGGTTCCCGTCACACACGAGGAGGTAACAAACGCAATCCGATTGATTCCCTTCAGGAGAAACCCACCCCGAGCCCAGCACAACAGAGCGAAGGCGAATGCAGTCGAGGCTCGCTAACGCCGCGTCGCGAATCCCCCCCGAAAGCTGCCACAGCTTGATCAGAACTTCCCCCGCAGCCTTTCCCGGGCGGCTCTCGGAGCTGCAGGTTGTTTTCCCCGGGCGGGCAGAGGGAGATGCGCTGATAAGGAGACAGGCGGTGTTTATCAGCAGATAAAGAACAGCCAGCCCCAGCCCCAGCACGCGCAGCCCGGCTCGCCGCTCTGTCACTCCAACAACACGCTGCAATTCCATTCAAGCCGGACTTGATTTTTTGGGTTTTTTCTGTTTTTTGTTTGGTTGGTTTTTTGGGGTTTTTTGCAGGGGGAGTTATTTGTTTAGGTTTTTGGTTTGTTTTTTTGTTTGTTTGTTTGTTTTGTTTTGGGTTTTTTAGTTTTGCTTTGGTTTTTTTGCCTGAATTTGGGGTGATGGCAACACCCTGCTGACCCAAAGTGACTGCCCACCCTGTTTCCTGAGAGAATTCTCTTTTGGGTGAGGCCCTTGCTCAGACCACGAAAAATCCCCGCCTTGGGACAGAAAGATGGAAAGGCTCCACCACTTCTGCGTATCTGCACAAAGAACCCACATTTCCGAGTTTCCAGCAGACAAAACAATGGGAATTCCCAGTGTCAGGCCTGTTTTCTCCTCAATTCCCAGCTGCAGTTGGGTTTGAGACCCGAATTGCCCTCGCAAAGAGCTCGGAGGAACCATCTGCTTATTTACTGCAGATCCCAATTTAGCACCATGGCCACAGCTGAGGGAAAGCTGGGAATGGCTGGAAGCCAAATCCCCAGAATCCCCTTGGTCCCCATCTCCTGGCTCAAACCCACAGGAAATTCTTCAAGAACAATTCCTGTTGTGTGGAGGCCTCTCCACGAGGAGTGCAGCAGCAGGGAACCGTGGAATGCTTTGGGTGGGAAGGACCTTAAAGCTCAGCCAGTTCCACCTTCCAGGGACACCTTCCCCAATCCCAGAGTGCTCCAGCCTGGCCTTGGACACTTCCAGGGATGGAGCTTCTCCGGGAATTCCATCCCAGCCGCTCCCCACCCTCACAGGGACAGATTTCTTCCAGTATTCCACTCAAATCTCCCCTTTTTCCAAGCCTGTTGCGGTGTGCTTGGCAACCCCTGCGGTGGCTGCCTTGAATGCACCTCGCACCGCAGGAGCGGCTCCGGACCCCGATGCCCAGCCTCCAGATGGGGACTCCAGGGGTTTTAGAGTTTTAATCAATGAAGAACTGAGTTGGGTTGGTACTCCTGAGGGTGACCTCGTCCAGGGCGGAGTCTGAGGGTTGGCCATTCCCAGAGACTTGTCTTTCACCGAGCCTCCTCCCCCTTTTCCCGAAAGTTCCTTTAAGTTGTCATTCAACACTGTCCGTCAAGTTGTCTGTCTTCCCTGTCCACTCCCAAGTTGACACCCGTGTCGAGAAGGTTCTGTGGTCCTTGTCCCCTGATTGGTTTGTATGTTTGTATCCACCCCTGAGACCTCCCCTTGTCTCTTGTTACGGGTTGGCTTTCATTAGGTAATGCCTGGCTATTGGCTACGAGAGGGGACTCCTCCCCGTACCTCCCAACTCCTCCCCCATTGAAAAATCTGTGCACAGCGTCTCTCGGGGCCTTTGGTCACTGGCTGTTTCCCTTGCTGCTGGAATCTGTGTCCCTGCGCTGGGCTGAGGAAATAACGAGTTAAGGGAATTTCGCCACACCAGAGGTCTCCTCGTGCTCTTTGCCTCCTGTGTCAGATTGTTGTCTACAAATTACAGCGGCTGCAGCCTGACCCCCACGGGCAGGTTGCCGGGATATGACCATCGGCTACAGAGTTGGCTACCTGCCAGCTTGCGGAGGCTCGGGGCTGGGACCTGGGAACACTTGCTCCCTGCCTGAGCGCTGAGGCTGGTGTTTGCCGGGGTGAGAGCCTGACAGGGGAGCCGCTTGCTCTTGATCCTCGGAGAGCCCTCAGGTGACCCCAGGCAGGGTCTCTGTCACCTCTTCTGGCACCGTCAGGCTAGCGGACAGCCAGTGGGCAGCGCGACACACGCCGAAGCCATTCCCANGAAGCCATTCCCTGTGTCCCGTCCATCCATCCCTTGTCCCCAGTCCCTCTCCAGCTCTCCCGGAGCCCCTTCAGGCCCTGAGCACAATTCAAGGCACCGCTGCCGCTCCTTGGCCAGACTGGAGCGTCCTCAGCCTCCCCCAAAGCATCCCAAACCTTTTTCCCTCCCCATCCCCACTCCACAGGGATCCACCCCAAAGCATCCCAAACCATCCCCACTCCACAGGGATCCACCCCAGTCCTTCGGGTGCCTCTTCCACTGCTCCCAGCTCCCCGTGGAATTGCATCATGGAAGTCCCTGGAATTCACAAGCCCTGGAATCGTGTCCTGTCCCAGCCTTCAGCTCCCACCAAGGGGAAGTCGCTTCCGTCCCTCCCAGTGCCCGCAGTGCCTGACTCTGCCTCCGTCAGCCTCCAAATTCACCTCCCGGGAAATTTCCTTCCCCAGAACCTGTCTGCTGCTTTTCTGGGAATTCGTGGCCAAATTCGAGGGTATTCTGGAGCTGTTAACAACTGGGGTTCCCTGCCCNAATTCTGGAGCTGTTCACAACTGGGGTTCCCTGCCCGAGCCACAGCTGCTGGAAAATCGTGGAGATCCCATCAGCAAACGAGGCAATGATGGCTGGAAAATCAGTCTGGGAATCTTGGAGAGGTTTGTGGAGATCAGGATGGGTTTTTTTCTTTAAATGAGACCCTCCAGTTTTCGGATACGGATACGAAGGGAAAAGGTTTTCCTGAGTTTTTCCTTTGCGGAATGAAGATGGATGGGGAGGGCTCCATGAAGAAGCCGCTGGGTTTTGTCACGTCACCACATCCTCCAAACTCCTGCGTTTCTCTGATTTTCCTTCCGGAACAGTGAGCAGAACCCTTCTCATTGATCCCAGCATGGGGCGCCCACAGGTGACAGAGGACACGCCTGGTCTGCTCCCAAACCCCCCAGATAAATTAATTAATTGTCCTCAAATCAAGCGTTATCTGATTAGCATTGAACAGGAGAAAAAAAAAAACCACTTTGGCCAAGCACTGAGTCAAGAAAACAAGGACAAGATTCCCAGTCTAGGGAATCCTGCTCTGCTTTCCCTGTTCTGCTTTCCCAGCCAGCCCAGGCTCTGGGGCTTCCAGGGCTGGGATTCAGCTTTTCCACCACGAGATCTCCACTAAAAAGGCATCATTTAACTGGGAAAACCAATGGAAAAAATACTCCAGCAGCAGCAGCAGCAGCAGTCCAGGTGTCACTGCCAGGAGCACGAGTGTGGCACAGGCATGGACAGAGCAGGAATGGGAACATTCCTGGAATTGCATCCACACAATCCCGGGACACGGCACAGGAATCCCTGCTGCGCCTCCCCGTAAAAAGTGCCAGTGTCTCCAGTATAAACCATTAATAATTAAATAATCAGACCACTAAAAATCAAACCCGAGGTGGCTGCAGGGGCACTGGGAGGCAAAGGAAGCATTCCCATTCCTCTCCAAGGTTATCCAAGGAAATGAGGCCTCCCTGAAGATTCCCCCACCTGAAATATCCACGTCCTGGAGGCTGTAACTCCCGAAAAAGAGAGAGGGAGACCAAATATTGGGCAAGCTCTGAGCGGGAGCTCCAAAAGGCAGGAAATTCAGCGTTCGGTCCAACATTGGATCAGCTCCAGCAGGAGCAGAAGGGAGGAGGAAAGGATACAGATAAGGACTGTGCAACGGGGAGCGTGTTTACCTTATTAATTCCTGATACTGCTCTCCTCCGAGCGAGGGGCTCGGGATCGGGCAGGAACGGAACAAAAGCTGGGCAGCGTTCCCAGAAAAGCGGCCTGGGAGCCATGGATCTTCGCAGGGACGCGCGTGTCACTCACAGGGGTCAGCTCCGAGCTCCCTGCGGCACCCGGGGGCTGCGGCCAAGGTGACAGCGCCAGGATGGCCCCGAGCCCGGAGCCCATTCCCAGGCACAATCTGCTGCAGTCTAGACACGCCCGGGGCCACACCTTGCTCTGGAAAAGTCTTCTCCACACACGGATTTGTTTGTGCTTCCTGGCTTTTGTGCAGCAGGGAAAATGGTTCTGTCCCCATTTTTTGTTGTGGAGCAGAAAGGCCTTGCAGAGTGAGGGCCTTGGAAAATCCTCGCTCACTCCTGCTACTTTGGCCAACCAGAAAAGCATTGTGGGAATGGCTCAGCTGAACCAGAGGTGAAAAACGAGTTACAGAATTGGAAACAATCACCAGAACCGATGGGTGCTCACAGTGTGGGGCTGGGGGTTGGTCACACCCGATGCGTGTTCCTGTCGTGGTTCACGGCGTTGGTTCAACACATTTGTTGTGCCTCACAGGTTTGGAAACTCAGAGCACACTCACAGTTTAAGAACCCGGGATTTTTGCAATAAAGGCTCTTTGCTTGTCCCCATCTTGTGGAGTCCGTGCCATCAACCACCGCAATTTTGGGGTTTTTTTTCTAGGTCCTGTGTTTACCCAGACACTGGAGGATCAAAGGGGAGCATTTCAAGGGCTGCGCACAATTTCCTGATGTCACCATTCCAGGTCATCCATGACCCAGCTCAACTCCTGAGAGCAGCAGGCACAGAGGCTTCTCCCATCCCAGCTCCTTCCTCCCTCCTCCAACACATCAATCCTGTCCCTACAAAAATCAAGGCTTTTCCCAGAATCCCAGCATGGTTTGGTTGGAATGACCTTCAGGATTATCCAGTCCCACCCCTGCTGTGGGAAGAGACACCTTCCACCAGCCCAGGGCGCTCAGAGCTCCCTCCTTCCCCTCAGAGGGGCAGCGTTGCTGCAGTTTCACACTAAAACAATAAAAGACAGGCCAGGAAGAAAAGATGATCTGGGATCAGCGAGAGGAATTTTTATGAGCGAGCAAAGCCTGGGTAATGATGATGTTGAAGGAGCAGTTGTTTGCTCAGAATGGTCCCCCTGGTAATTCCTGCAGCGTCCCCAGCAGCTGAATACCCGGGATTACGGCAGGGAAGTCTCTCAGAACGAAGCAGGCCCTTAACTTGCTTTGACATTGTCATTTTACACCGCATTATTCCACGGCAGACCTGCAAGGCAATAAATCCTTGCTCTGCCACGATGTGGGAGCCCTGTGAGAGGTGCCAGCCACCAGCTGAAGCAACAAATTGTTCGGCTCAATTCGCATTTCTGCCCCGAATTTCACCTTGTCCTCAATGACTCTTCAGGGGAAAAAAAAAAAAAAATAGAAAAACCAACAAAAAAACCAGGAGTCACCTGCATAACGCCCGCAGGAAGCTCTGAGATTTCATTCCCTGATAAACTCATGCTGGAGCTTTATTGTAACAGCAGCAGGGACAAGAAAGGTGCTTTTGAGTAACTTCCACTCAATGGAACTACGAGAGAAATAAAACTTTCTTTTTCCTCCTTTGCTGCTTTCCAAACTGATCCTTTCCAACCCAGCTTTGGCTCTTCCTGCCAAGAAGGACATTCTGCAGAGATGTTTGCAATGCCCTGTTTCCTGAGGAACTCGAGCAGGAGAGCAGAAAACAGGCCTGGCCTCATCATTTGGGGTGAATTCTTTAGGAAAAAATCCATTTTCAAAGGTGTTTGCTGCTGAGGGAATGCCTGGAATTCAATGCAAGTGAATCAATTGTTGTTTCTGAGGATCAAGTGGCCCCTTCTCAGCAGCGAAGTGAGGGCTCCTGCGTCCACCCAAACATTCCAGCACAATCCTTTGTGAAAGCTCTCAGGAAAGGGAAAAAATCCCATTTGAAATTCCACCTGCCCCTGTGCTCCCACCTTCAGCCAGCCAGGAATTCCCAGGTGGGTTTAGGAGGATCCCAGGTGGGTTTATCCAGCTCCCAGTGCTGCTCCTTTCCTCCTTGGACAGAAGATGCCCGATGCACTCTGGCCTTTACAAAACGATCCTCACAACCTCCACACCGTGAGCAATTCCTGATTCACAGCCCAGCCAAACCACCAGGACACAGCCTGCCAAATCCCAAAAAACTTCCACCTGCCACTGGCGGAGCACGGGAAGGAGGCAGGGAATCAGCCAAGGTCACACGAACGGATTGGAGCGAGCTGTGGAGCCCAAGAAAACCCGAGGGGAGATTTCATGTCCAGAGCGCCCACAAAGTCCTGGGGCAGCATCTGAAATGCTCTGCTCAGCCCAAAGCTGGGAGGAGGGGGCAGGATTTGTCAATCCCGGCTGTTTGACGCCGTCTGCTCCGTCTCCGAGGGTTTCGCTGCTGTCTGCTGTGGAGTTGGACACGGGAATTTCGCTGGCACAAATCCCAGGAACAGCTGCTCCCTGTCTGGGAGAACCAGAGCCATTCTTCTTCCCCAAAGCCTCACGGCCACGGCAAGAAAGGACTCACGGAGCTGAGTGATGCATTCCTGCCGTGCCAGGCTGTCCCAGGAGCTGGTGATGAATCCAACCCGGGTAGGAACATCGGGAAAGGGCTCTGGGGAGGAGCCTCCTGGGGCTGGGATGCTCGGAGGGAGAGCGTGGCTCTGTCTGCACCACTGCTGGACAGGGGCCACCAACAGAACCTTCTGGAAGCCCGGGCACAAACAATCTTTGGGGCCAGGCAGGGCAAGGAAAGGAGGGAAATCTCCACCAGCTGCTTCCAGACTCCCATTCCTCATTTGCTGCTCCTTCCAGTGCAGTCCTGTGACACAGCCCAGGCTTCCCCATCCCTGGGAGTGTCCCAGGCCAGCTTGGAAAGGATTTGGAGCAACCTGGGATGGTGGAAGCCATCCCTGCCCATGGGAATGGGATGAGCTTTGAGGTCCCTTCCCACCCAAACCATTCCAGGATTCTCTGCTTCCCTGAGCGGCTCCGGGTTTCGCAGGACACGCGTCAAGGTTGGCTCGACGTTGCCTTGTGTCTGAATTAATTACATCAGCCCTAATGAGAACTGAGAATTATTAACTCTGAGCAGCCCTGAGTGCCCCAGAGCTCTTCAGTGGAGTCCCAGCAGGAAACTCCTGTTCCCAGGAATGCGGGGGGGAAAAGGCTTGGATGGAGTGCCCAGAGCTCGTGCTGGGATGCAGCCATGACGCCAGGAGAGCAGCGAGGTCCCATCCAGGGGCAGGATAACGTGGGATCAGCTGAGAATTCCAATTTCCTGCAGCACCTTCTCCTGGCTGGGAGCTGCCTGTGGCACCTCGGGGCCAGCAGCTGATGGCCACAACCTCCTGGGAGCATTGCCCAGCACTCCCAGCTCGTGGAAATATTCCTTTGGAATATTCCAGCAGCTCAGCTTTTCCCTGGATCACAGCAAAACCAGCTCCCGCAGCCACCCCGCAACGCCTGAGCAGCAACAGGAGAAAGGAGCAGGCGCCACATTCCAACAGGGAATAACGAAATTTCTCCAGGAATTCCCCCCAGACACCGCCCCAGCAGCTGGAGCTGTGCAGGTTTCTCCTGGAATTGCAGGAGCAGAATTGCAGAGCCCGGGAATCTCCCGGTGCCTGGATTTCGGAGCCGCTGCACGCCCGGAGCGCACACACAGCCTCTCCAGGCAGCAATTTTCCCATATCCCAAACCCCTCATTGTCTGTTTTCCAGGCACTCATTTCCCCAGGTACCAAGACAGACAAACCCAGGCACGATTGACAGGTTTGGTTTCGTTCCAAGGGATAATTCCTGTTTTTCTCCTAAAATCAACACTCCCACATCTCCCGCTGTACCCAAGGATTTCATCCGCGCTCCTGAAAGCAGCTGATGACCACACAAAATGTTCATTTTCCAGGAGATCCTGCTCTGCCCTTGGAATTCCTTGGAAGAAATCCACCCTGATCCAATCCCAGTCTTTCTTCTCCAGTCAGTTTTTCTTTAATTAAAACAAAAATGGTTATTTTACAACACACTGGACAGCTGTAGGTGAAAGTACCGCAGAGAGGGCAGTTGTTAAAAAAAATCTTAATATTTAGGGGACAATCAACACAAGAAAATGGGGAGAAAAACCCCAATTGTTGCAGTTGTCCATCAAACTGTGAGCGCCATCCTGAACCGTGGGTGCAGATCGCCCTTCATTATGACAACTCTATCAAAGCGCACTCCAGTCGTTTCATATTCGCTGTGTCACAGTTAAATCATCAACAAGTCCGAGCAGAAATGGATTTTTCCAGCCAGGAGATTAAATTACACACCCTCCCCTCGCTGCCTGTCTCGTGCAAATCCCTGGAACAAACAGCAGGAGCGTTGGAACGGAGATGAAGGCGGTGTTAGGGCTGTTCTGCTGACAAATATCACCCAAACATAAACCCCAGACCGCAGCACAGGGAGGTCACCTCCCCAGCAAGGGAAAGCGGGCGGCGAAGTCCACCCAAACGCAGCCGCTATCAGGAAATATTCCCGGGATCAGCCCTCCCTGAACCTTTGTTATCTCAGCCGCTGGTATCTTATCTGGGCACTCGCAGCACTCCCACACTGACATCCAGCATTTCGAGTAATTCCTCGCAAATCCCCTCCTTGTCAGCTCCGGTGTCGCCTGCCCTCACCCACGGGTGGCTCTGCCTGTCCTTTATGTCCCCCCTGCCCCTGGATGCCACCGGAGCAGAGCAGAGGCTCAGGATGAGCGGCGGATGTGGGTGACAAGGTCCGAGCGCTGGGAGCCCGAGGTCAGCACCTCCTGACAGGACAGGGAGGGATCCCTTCCCTGGCCTCCCCAGGAAGTGTTTCAGCAGCGCAGAGAGAGGGGAGGGGACAGTCCTGAGCCATCTGTGGCCTGGCAAGGTGCTGGTGGACATCACCAGAGAAGACAGTGAAGTGATCTCGTCATGAATGGAACACAGGAAGAGCTGGGGACACCTTCACCTGGGGATCAGCCAAAGAAACTCCTCTGGGGGGGGATGAATCCCAAAACCACGGAGTGGGTCGGGTTTAAGGGACCACAGAGGCTCATGGTGCCACCTCAGGGCCATGCCAGAGCACAGGGCACGGGATGGTGTCCAGAGGGGTCTGGAATATCTCCAGGGAGGAGGCTCCGCACCCTCCATGGTCTCTGTTCCACTTCCTCATCCCCAGGTGGAGCTCCCTGGGCTCAGTCCCTGCCCGTTCCTCTGGTGCCATTGCTGGGCCCCCGGAGCAGAGCCCGGGCCCTGCTCTGCCCCTCCCTGCAGCCAGGGACACGCAGGGCTCAGGGCCCCCCTCAGCATCTCCTCAGCCCCAGCTCCCTCAGCCTTTCCTGGGCACGGAGATGCTCCAGGCCCTTCCTCCAGGAGCTCCCTGTCCCTCCTGTCCTGGACAAGCACTCCAGATGTGCCTCCCAGGGCTGAGAATTTTATTTCACCCACACTGAAGGCAACACTTTTCAGCCCAGTTGATCCCATCCGCTCCATGTGAAGCCACTCCCGCCTCCACTCCTTTCTCAGAGGTCAAAACCCCCAGGAACGCCCTTGGCTCCCTTCTCCCCGAGGCCCTGGGGTGGACAATAACAATAAAAACGTGCCTGCAGAGCTCTCAGCCTCCCAGCCCCATTCTCCAGGCGCTCTCCTGCAGTTCCCCTGTAATGGCATTTCTTTATGGCCGGGCCGAGGGAACCCAATCTCGCAATTACTCCATTTAATGCCGTGTAATGGCTGAGCAGGCCCGGCAGCTTCCCGGGATACGGGGAAGGAGAAGTGTGGCGTAATTGCATTAAAGTGGGAAACAGGAGTAACTACTGCCATTAAAAAGGGTCAGGAATAAAAGGCAACACGGTGCGAATTGGAGAGAAAGGGAAGAGTTTATGAGGTGCAGCTGAAGGTCTGAGAGGGAGCACTCCCCTCCCGGCCCCTTCGCGTCCCAGTGGGACACCGAACAGATTTTGTTGTCTCCTTTACGCTCCCAACTCCCTCTTTTCCAAGGAGGGAGTTGGGAGCGTAAAATCCACAGGGATAAGTGGGGTTTGAGGATGGAGTGAGCAGGTCAAGGGCAAGGCACCTCCAGCGGAGGATTGTCCTGGCATTGCAGCATTCCCGGGAGAATCCGGCAGCACAAGGTCCTGAAGCTGGGAAAACCCCGCCCCTCTTCCCGGTGCTGAGACCTTCCTGATCCCTGGCTGCACAGCAGGAAAAAGGAGACTGGGGGGAAAAAAAAAAAAAGCCTGGAATAAAAGTTATCCTTTGAAAAACCTCCGGGGTGACCCTTAGCAGTGCTGAAGGCAGGGATGGGAGCATGGGATGAATTCCTGAGGGATGGATGAATTCCTGAGGGAAAGCACTCCTCACTCCCAAAGCCAAGGATCGTCTCCCAAGCTCTGGAATTCAGGCTGATGCTCCCAAGGAACGGAGTGAAAGCATTTTACCCTCAAAGAAGAAAAGAGCAAGAGCGGGAAGGACGCGTCCTGTGTGTTCCACATCTTCCAACCCCAACCCTTCCATGATTCCACGGCTCCACTCCCCTTCGCTCTGCACAAGGTAAAACCACAAAGCACAGCACAGGAACGGCTCAGGCACCGAGGTGTGGCTGAGGGGAGCCCCGAGCACACCCAAGCTCCAGAGGGACCTGTTCTGACTCACACAGAGCCCCCGAGCTCAGCTCTGCACACCTGAGAGCGCCCGTAAGAAATGCAAAAATTCACCAAAACATCACCGGATTACAAAACACAGCATCTTCTATTCCCCTTGTAACTTTCAAGGCCCCACCCCGGTGCTGAGACCTGTTCCTGCCATCCCAAATCAGAGGGAAGAGCCCGAGAGGCGAAGCTTTTAAAAGCTGGATTCACCCTGCGCAATTACGAGAACCAGCAAAGGAAACGCCGAACCTTCTCCCTTCTTTCGGGAAGCTTTCAGACATTCCAGCTTCTCCCTCCATCAGACTCCACACAGATCCTCCACACCTTCACACGTCCGATCCTTTCAGCTCAGCTCTCAAATGTCAACATTCATTTCCCTCGTAATTAACATCATTACGAGCGCTGACATTTTTCTCATCTTCCTGCTTGGGTTCTTTCTTTTTTTCTGGTGTGTCCTGATGGTTTCTGTCAAGGGGCTGTTTTCACTTCCAGGTTTTTTTCAAGTAACAGTAAAAACTTGTTCTTTGCAATGAGGAGCTGCTGTGAGTCCCAGGGATTGCTCCTGACGAGGCAGGGACTGGGAGCGCTGCTGGAAGCGCTCTGGCAACAGCTCTGCCTTCACATTAATTGCAATTCATGGAGAGTCTTCTCCTCCTGTTAATTTTTCCTGGCTTGCCTTTGACGTTATTCCTCCTGGCGTGGAATTTTCACCCACCACAGCAAACTGGAGCCAATTCCATCCCTTCATCAACACTCATTACCTAACAGGCAGAGAGGTGAGGGCCGAGGTGAGGGAGGCAGAGCAGTGGCCAAGGTTTCTCAGGGGTTTTGGAGCTTTTGTGGCTTTTTGTGGTTTGTTTTTTTTTTTTT
>VZRN01005623.1:19689-41067 GCA_013397935.1 Dasyornis broadbenti | reverse complement strand
TGTTTGTTTGGGGTTTTTTTTTAGTTTTTGGGTTTGTTTTTTTGGTTGGTTTTTTGGTTTTTGGGTTTGTTTTTTTTCCTTTTGCCTCTTTGGACATAGTATTACCTGCAAAACGCGAGCATTGTAAATTCTGCTTTTCCCTGGAAATCCAAACAGCTCCGCAAGCAAGATTTTGTTTCTGCCAGGACCGGTGGCAAAATCTCTCCTTCCTAATCGGGTCAGTGCAGTCTTGGGACACATCTGGAGCCTCTGCCCTGACGAGACGATGGCACTGAGGTGCCTCAGCACAGCCCCAGGCCCCGCTCAGGTCCAGGCAGGAAAATGGACACCAATCCCCTTCCATCACCAATCCCAGGGGGTCTTCATGTGCATTCCTATGATTCAACCAACACCTGGAGAGACAATCAGCAGCCACAGCCACGGGAAAAGCTTTGCAGCGTCTTCAACGCGTCCAAAGCCGGGTTTTCCTGAGCTCTGCTCCCCACGAATGGTTTGTCCTTAACAATCTCCGTTCCACCTGAAAACCCTCTGATCCAAGAGGAGGCCGGAGCCATAAAGCCGCTTTATTCTGCTATCTCTGCCTGCAGAGGCCCCACAAAAGCCGTGGTGGGTTAAACCCAACTCCGCCAGGGAGAAGAGATCGATGGATGCGTCCCCACCCCAGCGCTGCCCTGTGCGTATTCCAGCACCTCTATCCCAGATTTTCCTGGACCCAGCTGACCTATTTTGATGGAGCGCGTAGGTAACCCAGGGACACGAGCAAACACTGCGCCGAGTTCAGACAAATGGCCTCGATTCAAAGGGAATTTTATAAATGACCCAGCCCAAGTGGGACAGCGCTGCCTTTGTGTGCATTTTAACACAATGCACCCCTCAAGGCAATTGGACTGAACGGCATCAATTCCACATTTAAATATAATTCCTGGGGAGGATCTGGAAAGAACACGGGGGAAAGAAAAAAAAAATGAGGCTAAATAAACCAAATCAGGGAAAGAGCAAAAGAGTCTTATTTGTAGCTGCTGAACTCTGGGAATTGGGGAGGCTGAAAAGTCTCTTAGGCTGAATTATTGAGATAATAAAGCACCTGCTGAAGGGACCTGTGACTGCTGGAATGAAATTATTTCATTGCCCCAGAATAATCACCAGGGCAGGTTCTCTTTGGAGAGCGGAGGAAACAAGGGAAGGGAGAGTGGGAGAGATAAATGGAATGCAAATCACCCTCTCGGCTCGCAGGGAGAGCGGGAAGAGCCGGGACAGGAAAGCAGCGGCACGAACGGAGTTTATTTACCAGGCTGAGGGCACGGGAAAACAACCCGGAGTAAACAGAGCAGGGGAATTGGGAAGCACGTTTTGTCCAGGCTGGATTGCACCACGAGCTTCCACGGAGCCCTCTCTGCCAGGATTACCCAGCCCAGCCATTACCCGAGCCCTAATTGCACCGGAATGACACAATTCCAAAGTTCTCCGCGTGTAACTCCCGACTCCCAAGGCTTCTGCTCCCCCGTCTTTACCTTCCAGAGAGACGAGTTCCACGGGAGCAGGGGCTGTTTCATAATTGAGGACTTACGCAATCGGCTACATATGAATATTTAACACTACTGGGAACTTCAATAAATCACCTTGTACTCGGAATGAGTGGTCAAAATTTCAATTTGTTTTATTCATAGTCCTGTCCTCAGTCACAAGAATTCTGACGGGGACAGCCACGCTCACCTCAGCCTGGGAACAACTGATTTCACCTTTTGCAAACAACCAAACAAACCACTGGGAATTTCTTTTCTTCCCAGACAAAGCCGCAGAACCTCATTGCGCTTTCATCTGCTAAAGCGTAATTAATGAAGGCTTTTAAACCCGCAGAACCTTTCAAATTAATGAAAAGTCCACCCAAATAAATTAGCCATGGAGTCCAAGGACTGTGGATTTAAATAACAGTGGTTCTCCTGACAGGAACCAAGGAACAGCTGTCACAGACAATTATTTTTAGGGCTGCTACTAAACCATTTTCCCATTATGAGCTGCCACCTCGCAGCAGCGAGCGGCGGCTCCACATTTTATCATGACAAAAAATCCGAGTTCCCTCCTCTGGTGTTACAGGTTTGTAAAACACCAGGGCCGAAACGGAGCCAAAATCCCGGGGCTGGAGCTCGGGCACGGCCCCGGGTGAAGGGATGTGATGTCACCATGGGGGGATGTCACCACGGTTGTGACATCACTGTGGTTATGACATCAGCGCATCCTTCCAGCCAAAAGAGATATGGCACATCCCAAAATTCCGCTCCCAACTCATCCAAGATCTGCTCCATCACTACGGTTATGACAAAAAAATCAGCAAATCCCTCAAGCTGGAAGAGTTACAGGGATCAGGCCTGGCCCTCATGCTTGGCTTTGGGAACCTTTTGGGCACAGTGACGTCATCATGGCAAATGACATCCCAAAATTCTGTCCATGGAACGCTCCCAACTCATCCAACACCTGCTCCATCACCATGGTTATGACACCAGCACATCCCTCCAGCCAGAAGGGTTACAGGGCCCAGGCCTGGCCCCTCCCGTTCGGCTCTGGGAACCTCATGTCCCCACGGCACAGAGTCACCACCACACGTCCCAAAATTCCATCCATGGAACACTCCCAGCTCATCCAAGAGCTGCTCCATCACCACAGCAACGACACCGCCATGGCTGTGACATCAGCACATCCCTCCAGCCACAGGAGTTCCAGGGCCCAGGCCTGGCCCCTCCCGCTCGGCCTCGGGCACCTCACGTCTCCACGGCGCAGCGCCGCCGCCCATCCCAACATTCCATCCATGGAGCGCTCCCACGTCAACACAGACCCACCCCACCACCCCAACTATGACATCAGCACGCCCCTCCAGCCAATCCCGTTGCGGGGAGCTGGCCTGTCCCCTCCTGATTGGCCCCCGGGGCCTGATGTCACAGCGGCGCGGTGACGTTGGCACGGTGGCCTGGCCCGTTGGCCCTGCCGCTGCCTCAGTGCGCTCCGGCAGACGGCGCCGAGAGCAGCACGAGCTCCAGCTCCTCCGCAGCCTTCCCAGAGCCACTCGGAGAACTCGAGGCAGTGAGGCCCAAGCGAGAATCAGGAGCAGCAGCAAGAGCAGGAGCGGCCCAGCCCGGCCGGCCTGGTGCAGCCATGGCCCGGCCGGCGTACTCCGGCAGGGTGCCCAGCACCACCCTGCTCTTCCGCATCACCATCCGCAGGGCCCGCGGCCGCTTCCCCCGGCGCCTGCGAAGACGCTCCAGGCTGCGGGCCCGCAGAGGCCGGCCAAGGCGCTACAGGAGGAGCGTTCGCTTCAGGTCCAGGCGCACGCTGCCGCCCTTCTTCATTTTCATGGAGAGGCACCGCCGGCGGCTGCAGAGGACCCACCCGCACTTGAACATGGTGCAGACGGCCAAGAGGCTGGGCAGGATGTGGCACAGGCTGCCCGACGCCGACAAGGAGATGTACAAGGAGCAGGCCTTCCGCATGAAGCGCAGGAGGAGGGCCCGCAGGAGCAGGAGCAGGCGCCCGAGGATGCCCAGCCGGAGAACGGGCATGAGGAACCTCATGATCTCCTTCACCACCAAAGCAGCGAGCCTCAGGAACTTCCTCATGTCCTACCTGTGATTGCAGCTCCTACCCGTGATGGCAACTCCTACCCGAGATGGCAACTCCTACCTGAGATGGCAACTCCTACCCGTGATGGCAACTCCTACCCGAGATGGCAACTCCTACCCGTGATGGCAACTCCTACCCGAGATGGCAACTCCTACCCGTGATGGCAACTCCTACCCGTGACTGCAGCTCTTTGGGAAGTCCCAATAAAGTTCTGAATTGTTATTGCAGCAAACCCCGCCTCGCTGCGGTGTCTCTGGGCAGGGCAGGAGTTCGGGTTTAACGAAGCTGGCACCACCGTGGTGGTGACGGGGAGGCCCAGGCAGGGTGGGGATGGATGTTCCTGCGCATCCATGAGGACAATGGCGATGAGTCTTCTCCAAAGCAGGTTCCCTCTGCAAAGGTGGGATTTTGCTCCTCCAAGAGCAGGTCCTGGAGCTGGGGAGGAGGCACAGCTCGTGCAGATGGGGAGACAGGAGGGGCTCCAGCTCTGCCAGAAGGGTGCAGGAAGCACAGAAACACAGCTTTTCCCATGGAAAAGCCTTGGGAAGGGGCACAAACTCAGAGCCCAAACCAGCACAGGACCCTCCGAGAGGTTCCTCCTCTTGACCACAGCCTTCCTACAAGGAAAGCAGGGATCCTCCAGGGATGGTCACAGCCCATTCCCACACAAGGTCACATCCCAGTGTCCCAGTTCAATGCTGCTTTTCCCCCACACTTCAAAAGTCCCCAGCAAACACCTCCCAAGGTGTTGCTGTCCCTTGCTCCACGCACAGGATTTTGTCAGATCTTTGCGCACCTGGAAGAGCCGGACACGAAGCCAGTGGCCAGCAGCTCTCCCTGCTGGGAGACCTAAAATCCCAGGATATGGCCCTAGGATGCCGTGGGTACAAATTCTGGGGAGATTAAGGGAAAACTGCAAGGCTGCCACGAGCTGGTAGCGGAGTGTTTAAGTGAGCAGGGACAAGAAATCTCACTTTAACGGTTCTCCTCCCTGCACGGCCGCCGAAAGCCTGACAGGATCCATCAATTAAAATCTATTCCCAGCAGCCGTGGCTCCAGCAGAAGGAGCAGCTATTTTGGGCACGTTACAGATCTGAAGTGGCCAGAAAGGCCCCAGATATCACCCAGCCAATTACGCTTTTCACGGAATCTTTGCGTCCCCCATCCCTCAGCCTGAGAATTTCCACAACCAAGCGGCACTTGGGCAAAGTCAGGCTCGGGGAAGTCGGAACACGGGTTCCGCTCAATTGAACCCATCACACTGGGCTGGCCCTGAGGAACAGATCCGAGTTCCTGCAGCTCTGCCTGCAAACATCCACTTTTTACAAGCACACCCCAATAAACTCCCAGTCCGGCCGTTCCCTTCAGCTGAAACGCCACCCGAGAGGCTGAAGGACCGCTCTGCCAGCTCAGAACACACAATAAAATTCCAGTTATCTGCAGCAGGAAATCTTTTAGCGAGAGGAAAGCAGGAAGGGATGGGAAACAGCGCACTGGAAATTGGTAGTTATCCACCTGGAGGTGCTTCCCACTAACGGTGTGGAGACCAGAGATGGAAATAACTGTGAGAGCAAAGCATTAACAAGGAGAAATAACAGTTTGGGAGATGCCTTCCGGCAGCAGAGAGGAAACAATGATCCTGGAAGAGCTGCAGGCAGCTGATGGAGGAGCAGGGTAAGTGATAAATATGGATATTATGGAGGCAACACAGCTCGGGGGCCTGGGGTGGTTTCCTTCCTCTGCTTTCCTCGCTGTAGTTAAAACCTGCAATAAACCAACTGCAGAAAATGGTTCCTCTCAGTATTGGCACAATTTTGGCTCGTTGGGAGCCTCAGCACCTTTTTCATGCGCTCGAAATTAATGTTAATGGCACTGTTGCAGACCCAGCAATGTCATTTTTACCCTAATGCTGCCTGTGTTGTCACTGCTCAGGGAAAAATGGTTTAAAAACACCTTGGAAATTGCCTGGACAACCTTGCCTTGAGGTCAGCTCAGTGGATTCACCTCCGAGCTGTCCGGGATGGGATTTGCTGACCCTGCCCTCTCCACGTGGGGGCTTCAGAGTGGAAGAGTTTCAGAGCGGAAGAGAAAAGCCAGGAGTGACAGATCTTCATCCAAAGCCCTCCGAAATCCACTCCCCTGTGCCCTGAGCAGGGGCACGAATGCACATCTGCCACCGCACCCCAGGTGTTGGATCCCAGGTGTGCTGCACACATTTGGGACTTCAAAGTCTGGGTAAACAACCCAGAATTTCCTGTTCTCCCCCACATCCAAACTAAAAATATCCAATCACGGAGTCCCAGCGCGGAGCCGCGGCTGCTGCACTCGTGCTCCCGTTTCCAGCACAAGAGCTGTGTCTCTGCAGAGATTCCCTCTCGTTCCGAGGGAACAATGGCACTTCAGCCCACCTCCCCCAGCCAGCTCCACTCTCCTCATGCCAGCAATTTCCATCTTTGTGAGCACAAGACGCTCTTGTGTTGCAGCAACAGCAGGGGAAGCGCTGGAGTACCGTGAAAAGCAGATTTATTTAATGGATTTCTCTGCAGAGAAGCTCCCACACGTGGCCTTAGCTGTGCCCATGGCCCCGCGTTACGGATCCACTGGGAGTGCCCCAGAGCCTGGCACCAAAACAAACCCCACAAACCAAGGCCTGCAGTGAGGAACTGAGCTCTGAAGGTGCTGCTCTGGGGGTTGAGGCTGTGTCTGTGTCCTCTTGTTGGAAAACACAGCAGTTTGAAAATGTTTTATACAACTGGAGCCAGGTTTGTCCAGCTTTGCCCCGGGGCAAGGGAACTGGAGCTCCTTCCCAGGGCATTGTTTCTGCAGGTGAGGCCTGGTGAGCTCAGCATCCCAACAGCCTGGGAGCAGCACAGGAGATCCACAAGAGATCCCAGCTCTCCGTGGGCATCTGCAAACATCTGCCCCAGACACCAGCCCTGGCACCGTGGGAGACACCTGGGCTGGGAAGGACTGAGGAGAAAAGTGAGGAATGAAAATCTGATTAACACTGGAGGTGAGGAGATTGGGATCCCATGGGAAACTGAATCCTGGGGGTTGCTCAGCTCGGAACCAATGAAGAACTGAGCCAATACCTTTCTATGGGTTTGGACTGGATAAAGTTTGGGGGGAAATCTTGTAAATAGACGTTTCTCATGGAATGATTCTCTCTGCACAGCCGGGCTGTGTGTGGGTGAGATGATTTCTGTGGCACATCCCAGCCACTACAACATCCTGGCCAGAAAATAAAGAAATGCCTTGACTCTCTAATATTAAAAATGTTGTTGGAGGATTTTTGTTTTTCCCGCAATTTCAGTGACACCCAGAGGGGCACGAGACCTCAGTAAATCCCAACAGCAAGAAGCGCCCACTGGAGGGGGATTTTCTTCTCTCTTCCCACTCCCAGCAGCTCATGGCCACCCGAAAAGGATTCTGGGACCAATCCACAGCAGCCAAACCCTGCAGAGACCTCCCCCAAACCCAGGAACAGATCCATTCTGGATGCCCGGGAGGCTTTGCGGGCTCCCTGTCACGCGTTGACTCAGATGTTACGACTTCAACACCCTTGGAAAAATCAGAGCCCGCGAGAATTCTCTGCTCATTATCCGCCCGCCGAAGGAGCCTCCTGCTCTCAGGGATCAACGACCTGCCTGTGTCCACAGCTTGATTTTAACGGCGCCAAAAAGCCACGGCGGCACGAGCCGCCGAGAGCCACCAGGAGCGCGGCGAGGGCAGCGACAGCTCGGCTCTTTCAAGTCCATCTTGCGGGGAGGGAGGCCCAGATGGAGCATCCCCGGCTCATCCCCATCTGCGGAGCTCGGGGAGAGGCAGCACAGCCCTGCCACCCTCGTCGGAGCTGGTTTCCGTCGCAAATCACCGCGGGAACAAGCGCGTTCCCCGCGCTGGGGGTGATCCCAGCACCGTTTTCCAGGCTCTCCCATTCGCCCACAGATGGCACCCTGCTGCCCTGCGGTCCCTGGGGAGAGGGAATCCCCATCCCAAATTTGAGGGGAGAGAATGGAACGGGTCTTCCACCCCCTCCGAACTCCAAACCCATCTGTTTCTTTCGGTTTCCCGAAAAAAAGAGCAGGTGCTGACTTATCAGAAGTGCAATTGGAGCAGCAGCTTGACAGACCCAGTTTTGGCTTTCCCAGAATTCACCATTTACATTGAGAAAATACAGCTTTGCTTGTGAACCTCCTAATTTCACTTAAAGCCGCAACATTCCGGTTCCATCAGGAGGAGCTGGGAGCTGCAGCTCTCATGGAGAGGGTGTAAAATATCCTAGAACATGTACAATACCGCAGATCAAGGACATCCACGTTACAGCTGGGGCTGGAATTAAATGATCTCTAAAACCCCTTCCAACCCAAACCATTCTAGGGTTAAGAGAAAACCTCATTTCTTTGCTGCATGAAAAATAAAAATGTCATCAGATAAGCCCCTAAGGAGACCCCATCCCCCAGGTAAGATGGGATTGATTATGAAGAAATTAAGAAACGGCTTGATTTGACAAAGTTCGTTTTCTATCCCTTTCCCATCAGCTGCAGAGCCCCAGTGGCTGCTGATAAAGTTGGATGTGACTGAGATGGGGTCGGCAAAGCTGCAGTCTTAAATCTGGTGACGAATTTATTTGGGTGGCCCACGTTGTTGGCTGCCTCGGGAGGGTGAGGACGTGATTCCTCTTCACACAAACACCGCTGTGGAATCATGGAATATCCTGAATGTCATGGGATATCCTGGGAGGGACCCACAGGGATCATCAACGTCCAGCCTCTGGCTCTGCACAGACACCCCGACAACCCCACCCTGTGCCTGAGGCTGTGTGAGGAGGAGAACGCACCCCACACCATCCCAGCAAGGTTCATACGGCCGGGGCGTGCCCAAACCTCCCGGGACGACCCCAATCCTCGAGGAATCACTGCAGAATTCACCGCTTGGCTGAATCCCCGGCGCGGAACGAGACACAACAAACACATTCCCCGCTCCCTGCTGCTCTCCAGAGCAGCTTCCCCAGGTGCCAAGAGCTCGGCAGGGCTCGGCAGGGCTGAGCACCACAACCGGAGCTGAGCAGGGCCCGGGGCCGCTCCATCCCTCGCTGCTCCGGGGTTTTCCCGGGAAGGTGAAGAGCCCTCGACACGCGAGTGCACAGAGCAGGGCGGCCAAGGCAGCACAACAAGAACTGCACAAGGGCAAAACGTCCTTTTCAAGAAGCCTCTGTGGGTGACCTCAACACCACGTGAAGCCTTTCTGACTGCAGGAACTCTCGAGTGCTGCCGTGGGCTCTGCTTTATCATTTCCCGCTTTTCAACGCCGCTTTCTGTCTGCCCTTTGCTGCTGCGAGCTGCTCTTCCTCTCCCAGCTCCTCAGAGCTCAGTCTGCAGCTTCTCCTCTGAGTCTCAGCTGATGGGAGCTGTGGCGCTGCTCCTGACTCGCCCAGCATTCCCTGTTTCCAAGGGTGTGGTCAGATTAAAAAATCCTGAAATGTTCTCCAGTCTGAAATGAAGCAGAATTCTGGGAAAGGCAACACGCACTGAGTCCACTTTCAGCTTGGAAAAAACATCCACCTTCACAACAGAAGGCTGATGCTGGAGTGATTTGTGCCTTTTTTAAAAATATATTTGTAACTTTTCTAATACTTTTCCTAACTTCTTTCCCCAGCTGCAAAGACCAAAGGCATTGCAGAGCCCCGAGCCCTGGGGGGCACAGGGCCCCTCTCCTCTCTTGGTTCTTCCTGGGAACCGAGGCTGAGAACAAAACCTTCAAGGCACATTTCCATCAACGAGCACAGCTGGTGCCAAGGGTGGGGCCTCCAGAAAAAAAACCTTGACCTGGGAGAAATTGCATCCCCACTCATCCTCCAAATTGGTGCTTTTGATCAATTCTGCTCATTTCCTAAACCCCATCCAACTGTATTCACCCTGTGGGGCTGGGCTTGTGTGGATATTCTTCCAGAACTGCCCCCGGAGCTCCAAGAAAAATCCACTTTCTGTTACCTCCTCGACTGAAATGATCTCGAGTTTCATTTCCAGGCTGGAAAAGGCAACGTGGGTCAACGATGTTCTGTGCCTTCACTGATGATGTGGGAGATGGGACAGAGCCCTGCACACAGCACAAACCCCTGGGAGCAGCTGAGGGGCCACAGGGCACATTCCCACCCTGAGAGACCTGGGCAGGCTGGGGAAACGGGGAATTCTCTCCAGTTCAGAGGGAAACACCAAATCCTGCTCCAGGGAAGGATTCCACGGAGCTGGCCAAGCCCTGAGGTCCTGAACAGGCAGGGTGTGCCAGCAGCGTCCTGGGCTGCAGCCAGCCTGGAATTCCATGGAATTCCACGTGTTCCAGGAGGAGCTGAGCGTCTCCCTGCTCAGAGACCCTGCAGTGACAGCATTCTTTGTGCTGCTGCTGCTGCTGCCTTTCAATCAAAGCCTGGTGCAGCCTCAGAGCAGCCAAATCCGCCAGGAAATTCCCGGAATTACCCACGGTTCAGATGAACTTCCTCCCCTTCCAATCAATAAAGTGCCATTAAGAGCCCATTCCGAGCTGGATGGGGTTTGGGGAGTGCAGCCCTGGCAGAGCCGGCTCCAGGTTTTCTCCCTGGATTGGATTAAATTTGGGTTCAATCCGGATTTGCTGGGAAGAATCTTCAAAGCACCAACTCTGACCCCTCCTCACCTGCAGGTCTGGGGGGATTTCAAAGCTCTGCCAGGACAGGTTCTGCTCTTGGATTCCACGAACTCCAAAACATTTCCCACTGCTTTTACTGCTCCCTAAAAACCGCTTCGGGATTGCGGGGAAAATATCGAAGGGGAGCAAGAAACACAAAAATTCACAATTCCAAATGTTCCAGGTAAGGAAAACTCCCAATTTCAGGATACAACCACGGGCCCAGCCAAGGCTTTGACATGCCCACAGCAGCTCGTTCTCAACATGCTTGGAAGAAAATCCTGAAAAATCCGATCTGGAATCTCCTGTATCTCACAACAACCAACACCTTGGAGTCAGCGGAGCCCCGCTTGTCTTTCCCAGAGATTTGCTGCAGTCTTCCCGAGATTTAGGAAGATGGATTCTTGGCAATTTGGCAGAAGAAACAAAACAGTTACTTTCCTGGCAACTTGCTAAAATCAGAACTTGCATAAAGGAAGGGGAAAAGTGCCAAAAGCAAGGCAAGGCCTGGCATCCACAGCGAACGCAGAATCCATGAGTTTGTCCCTTTGGACTCAATTAGTCCAAATTTACAAAGAATGACACCCATAAAGATGTTAAACATGAACAAAACTTCTGCTAACTCGCTTCAAAATGAATTTTAATTGCAAGCTGTTTGATACCTCGCAAAATTTAATGAGGGTTTTATTCTGCCCACAAAAATCCCGATATATTAATTTCAGGCTAAAAATCTATAGTTCCTTAAAAGCCTGAGGAAAAAATAATCGATGGCAGAATGTTCTAAATGCCAATCACCAAGATTGTTCTGCTTGTTGAGGTTCTTTTGGGGGCAGGTGTGGAGCACAGCCCCTCCCGCTTCGACATTTCTGGTTTTAAACCGGTTTTTGAGGGAATATGGCAACAGAGAGCATGGAATTGTTAAGGCTGGGAAAAGACTTTTAGGATGATCAAGAGCAGCCATCACGCTCAGGAGCTTTTTCGCTCTTAAACTGGAGATGAGGCTCAAATCAGAGGTGAAATAGCTGGGTTTGAAGAGGGGTTTTTCCTGAGCTTTCCTCAGCCTGTGCCCATCAATCCGGGCAGAGCTGCCCGATCCAGGGTGATTCCCTGCAGTCAGGAGCAGTGAAAGCCTTCCTGAGCACAGCTCACCCGAAAGGAACCAGGGGCCTTCCCAAATCCTGGGGTTTGGCTGGGATCCAGGAACAGGGAACAGGGATCCAGGCACTCCCGGCACTGCTTGCAAGCAGGAAAACGCAAACCTCAGGGAGGTTCCACTGGGAATGTTCCAGTTTGTGCCAGGGCAGCAGAAGTGGCAGCACCACAGCAGGTGTGGGCACCCAGCTGGGCACGGAATATACCTGGGCACAGAGCCCTCGCTAGGCTCAGAACCCACCTGGGCACGGAACCCACCTGGGCATGGAACCCAGATGGGCACGGAACCTTCCCTGAGCTCAGAACCCACCTGGGCACGGAACCCACCCGGGTATGGAACCCAGACTGGCACGGAACCATCCCTGAGCTCAGAACCCACCTGGGCACTGCACTCACCTGGGCATGGAACCCACCCGGGCACAGAACCCACCTGGGCATGGAACCTTCCCTGAGCTCAGAACCCACCTGGGCACTGCACTCATCTGGGCATGGAACCCAGACGGGCATGGAACCTTCCCTNCAGAACCCACCTGGGCACTGCACCCATCTGGGCACGGCACCCACCTGGGCATGGAACCTTCCCTGAGCTCAGAACCCACCCGGGCACGGAACCCACCTGGGTATGGAACCCAGACGGGCACGGAACCTTCCCTGAGCTCAGAACCCACCTGGGCACGGCACCCACCTGGGCACGGCACCCACCTGCCCAGCAGCAGCAGGAAATCCAAAGGCCCCGCAGGGCCCCTGAGCACGCCTGGGTCCCCTCGCATCCATCCCAGCCTGGGAACCCCCTTGGGGCAGGAAGGACCCTGGAGCTCCAGGGCTGAGGGGACCTGGGAGCAGCTCCCGGCCCCGTTCCTGGTTCCATCGCCCCAGTCCTGCGCCGCTCCCCGCTCAGCTCCGCCATCTCCAGCCTCCCCCTCATCCATCACACACCAGCTCCAAAACCTCTTTCAAGATTTCCCTTCTGCTCCCCCTCGCCTTTGATTCACTTCCAGGCTCCCGAAATTCCAGGGTGGCTTTGAACAAATATCCTTTGGTTTTTAAACTCACACAAAGCTCTGTGGCTGGGCAAAAAAACCCAAATCCTCTCGAAACACTCCCCTTCCCACCGGGCCGTTGGGAGCACAGGGCGCTGCTCCAGGATCAATGGGGGTGATTTATTCTCTTACATTACACAGGGAACAACCTGATTTCCAAATTCCTTCGTGCCAACTTCCAGCCTGAAGCACTTCTGTTGTTTTTTTTTTCCCCTTTTAAGAACAGCTGACTTATCAAAACCAGGTTTTTCTAAGAGAAAAGCACAAGCTAAGCCACATTAGAATAATTGATGCTATTAATTACCTTTATGCCTTTCTTTTTTAAGGGAGATCTTTAATGCAGGTAATTCTGGCTGAAAGAGCTAATTTGAGCTGCTCCACCATTTAAGGGGTGATTATAAAATTAATTTCGAAAGTGTGGGAGAAAGACAAAGGGATAAAGGAGAGCAGGAAAAGATGGGTATTCCCCCCATGCTCCAACTGGGAATTATCAAAGGAATGGGACTGGTTTAGAAGCATGGAAGGGGCTGATGGAGTTTTTTTTCAGGTTTTGTAACAGTTTATTGGATTTTCCAGAGAAGCTGTGGATGTTTCATCCCTGGAAGTGTCCAAGGCCAGGCTGGAGAGGGCTTGGAGCAGCCTGAGATAGGGGAAGGTATCCCTGCCCATGGGATTGGAATGGGATGATCTTTAAGTTCCCGTCCAAGCCAAACCATTCCATGATTCTGTGAGAATTCCAGCCAGGAGAACGGTCCTTAGACATGAACTGTCAACAACATTTTGGCTGTTCCTAATCCTCCAATATTTACTGATGCCCTGGGCACCTTCCTGATCCCCGCTCTAAATCCAGCCATGAGAAAGGTTCCTGGGAGGGAAAAATCCACCCATCCCCGCCGTAAAGCAGCCAGAAGTGTCCCAGCCAAGCCCAGCAGGAGCTGAAGAGATCCCAGACTGTGCCAAGGAGCCAAAAAGCCCAGCAACCCCCAGGAGCTGCCTCCATCCGGGCTTTGGGCAGCCTGATCCGAGCTGGGTGCAGCTGAAGTGGGACCAGGTTTCAGTCTGAGAGACAAAAATGTCTCGTGCCAAGAGCCAGCAGCAGTGGCAGCTCCCAGGGCAGGGAGGAAAACACTGGATTTTGAAGCCGGCGGAACTCGTGATCATCCCCCTGTGACCCCTGACAGAAATCCCTGCCATTCCTGCCTCACAGCCCATTCTCAGAGCCGGGTTTTGGACTAATTCCTCAAGGAAACATCGAGGAAAGGAAAATCTGCCCCTGAGGATGCTCAGGTGGGGTTTCACCCCCTCAGATCTCACCCTGCTCAGGTCAGGCTGCGTTAACCAATCCCAAACTGCTGCTGGGCAATTCCCTCTCCCTCCAGGAATCCAGCAGCTCCCCTGGGAACAGCTCAGGGATCCAGAATGGAAAACAGACCCTGCACTTCCCTCTCCACCCCACTGATCCCTGCCGGGGCATCTTTAGCTTTTAAAGCAGCAGCAGCAAAGCAAAAAACAGGAACAGGAGTCAGTTTTTGCCACATGAACTGCGGGGCTGGGACTCGAGGACAAGAGGCCCCCAGGACTGGACTTGAGCTGGAAAATTGAGGCATTTTATCCATATAAAGAGATGGATATGGGTTTGTACTCCAGATGTGTCAGGACACAGAGATCACAGATATTTACAGAGACATCAAGGTGAACAAATACAACAGACTGCTGTGAAAACGCCGCAGGAGTAACAAATACAAGAGCCCGGCTCTGAAATCACAGTGAGAGTAACAAATACAAGAGCCCGGCTCTGAAATCACAGTGAGAGTAACAAATACAAGAGCCCGGCTCTGAAATCACAGTGAGAGTAACAAATACAAGAGCCCGGCTCTGAAATCACCTCAGGAGTAAAAAATACAAGAGCCCCGCTCTGAAATCACCACAGGATTAACAAGTACTAGGTCTGAAAACACAATTCTAATTCTTAATTCCAGCAGTTTTTCCATGCTGTGGCCACACTTTATTTCCTCTGCCCCATCAAGAGGAGCTGCACCACCACACGTCAGTGTTTCCCCACTCTTTGAAACGCTGGCATTTCCCTCCACCGAGGCCCAGACATCCCCCAAAAAATTTTCATCTGAACGGCAGAGGGATGAACCGAGCACGCAGTGGATCCGTCAGTTGTGACCGCCACCTCCGAGGAGCGATGGAAAGCGAGCACCGGGCACCGGGATGTGGGGAGAGCCCAGCCAGGCAAACCTAGCAGGCAAAGCCCATTTAAACCACATTTTGTGAGGCAGCTGCCATCTGAAAACAAAGTGATTCCATCCTTGAAACAACTTGTAAATAGCAGGAAAACATCCCCGAGCGGGGCCTGGGGAGAGCCCAGCAGAGAGAGGCCTTTGAAAGAGCCGAGGTGTCTGCGCTGCTCCTTTGAAGCTGCAGATAAGGGGAGCAGAGCAGAACACGGCTCTTATCAGCTCTGGCAGACACGTCCTGACACCACAGCAGCTCCCCGAGCGCGCTGCAGCCCCGAGCGAAGGGAGACCTCCCCGCTCCGGCGCCGCGATGACAGGGATCGGTGTCTGAACACGGCGAAACGCGGTGGGAAGGCACAGGCAGCTCCTGGAACATCTCGACGGGAAGGCGCTGATCTTTCCTCACCAACGTTTGTCCAAAGCCTTGCTTTAGCTGGGAAAAATCGTGTTCTGCTGTGACAGCAGAGGAAGACACGGTGTTTTACACGGCATCCCAAATATCCAACTTTTTACAACCCAAGCCATCGCCTGCACGCACTGAAAGCCTCCTTCCCCTGCCAGATCTGGGGATTATTCACTGCTTTACAGTCTGGATTTTGGGGCACATCCTGAAGGAAATTCCAATATTTTTCTCAGCTCCCAGCCAGGTGTCTCAGACAGTCTCAGTCTCAAAAAAACCCCCTCTTTCTAGATTACAGCTACTGAGGATTCTCACAAAAACCTCTATTTTTTACTCTTCCAGTGTGTGGTCGCAGGACAAACACAGAAAGAAATGAAGAATTAATGACCTTCAGGGATTTTTTCCCCCACCACTGTCACAGCCTTTCCTGCACCTCACCCCTTGGGATGCAGGAGCACACAGCAGTGGCCTTTCCACGGGGATCTTTGCCTCCGGGGTGACCAAACAACAAAGAAAGGACAAACTGGGATAAAAAGGGCAATTAAACCATTACCGGGGTCATTTGCAGCCTAAAAGCATCTTCTTCCCAGGCTGAACATTCATTAAAAGCTTTCCACCACGCAGCAAATGGAATTCAGCACATTAATGCCTGGAAAAATAAGATTGGGGGGAGAGCGGGAACGGGATCTGATCCTGTTTGATTGGCAGGAACGGGATGGGGAGAGGTCGTGGGAGTCACAGGAGTTCCTCTCTCCCTGCCATGGCCCAGGGCAGGATTTGGGAAGCAGACGCTTCCTGGGAGAAGGAATGGCAGCCAGGAGCAGGGAAAAGGGGGTGCTGCTGCCCCACGCTCAGCTGCAGCCTCGGGAAGGAGCTGGAACCTTCCTTCCCTTCCCATCAGGAATATCCACAGAACTGTGGAACACCTCCACGTCCCATCCTGCCCTTGCTTCCAGCATTTCCCGGTTATTCCTGCACTGCCAGCAGCTCTGGGAGCACGGCCCCGCAGAAACCTCTCTGTCCAAAGCATTCCCAATCCTTCCACTTCCCATCAAAAGTGCTCAGGGATGGCTGGAATTCCCTCGGGAAGCCGCCAGCTCTGCCTCCCGGAATCCAGGGCTGCTCTCTGACCTACAAACTCCTGCTCTTCCCAGGGAAAATCCATATTCAGGTACGGCCTGGAGGGCAGGACTTCCCAAGGCTGGAAGTTCCCCACCACGGCACCTCCTCCGTTCCCAGGAACTGGAACTGCTCCGGTTCCCCACCGACTTTTCCGGAATGTTCTCTGCAGGGAGTGCACCTTCCAGGAGAAAAGGGGATTTTCCAGGAAGGCCGTTTCCCACTAAAGCCGAGTTGCAGGGCTTTGAAGCCTTTGTGGGGTTTGTTTCCAGCTGCAAGCACATAAACGCTTGGGAAGAAAAACGATCAAACGAAAGAAGGAAGTCGATTTTCCAGATCCCAAGGAAGATGTAACTGACATTTAAACAGGGATTTCAAAACCCACTTCATGCACCTTTCCCAGTCCTATGGAAAACACTGCCTAGGGAAGAAAAACACCTGAATATTACAGATAAAGCATCCAGGAGTTCTTACAATAGGGAAGCTCCAAAAAAAGAAAAGCTCCCCACTTTTTCTGGGCTTTAACTGGTGATGAAAGAAGTTCTTTCAAGGCACTCAAAAACCTCATCCCAGGGCGGGATAATTCTTGTCACTTCGCAAACAAAAGCAATTACAGCCCGGAAAAACCCTGACGGAGAGTGGCAGGTGTGAGCTGAGGATCCTTGGGAAACTCTTCAGAATTCCTGCAAGGAACAGGAGCTGCTGGGGAGGCACAGGGGGGAGAGAGAGGGAGCACCCTCAGCTCCCACCCACACCGGGATGCTGGGAAAAGGATCCTGCAGGGTTATCCCAGAAACCTGGCAGGGAGAACCAGGGGCAGCCCCAGAGCTGCCGGCAGCGAGGGGAACCCATCCCAAACCACGAAATCCTGGCTCGCGGACCCTCCGGAGCCAGGGCCTTTCCATGGAGACTTCACAGGCAGCTCCGAGATGAAAACCGGGAGCTGAAAGCTGCGAGGCCGCCCCGGAGGGATCAGAAGCTGCTTTGATAGAAAGGAAAGGGGTCGGTTCATTAGGAGCCCGCACGGAGGAGATTCCCAAAAACCAACACCCGCCTCGTGTGAAGCTGTGACCTCCAGGAGCCGCGGCTCTGAGAGCGCGGAGCGAGTGGGGCCGGCCGGGGGGACGGAATGAGCGGCATCCAGAGGGAAATCCCGGAGCATCCTGGAGATTTAATGAGTGCCAGGAACCACTTCAGAGCCTCCTGAGGGTGGTGGGGAGGGAAGGGTCAGCTGCACGCAGTGACGGGAGAAGAAAGTGCTGAAACTCTGAGGATTCCTTCGAAAACCTTCCCAAAAACTCGGTGCTCTGCAGGAACGGGGAAACAAAGAGAGAGCCTCAGAAATGCTGCCCCAAAAAGGGCTGGTGGCTCCTAGGGCTCTCAGGAAATGAGAGAATTTCAGAAATGCCCCTTCAGAGAGGGCTGATGGCTCCAAGGGGCTCTCAGGAACATGGGAATGAGAGAGAACTTCAGAAATGCTGCTCCAGGAAGGGCTGATGGCTCCAAAGGGTCTTCCAGCTCAGCTCCAGGAAAAAAGCATCAAATCAACCAGAGGAACCTGGAATTCCGAGGTCCTTGGCTCTCCCAGGCTCACCTGGGGCATGGGCACTTTTATTTCCACCCAGTGCCCAACATCTGGGGCACAGCCAGATGCCCGTGCTGCCTTCACATCTGGCACAGCTGTGCTGGAAGTGTGGGAAATAATTCACACGCACGTGTTGGGGCGGGTTCCTCTTCCAGGAAACCACGGGACAAAGCCAACAGGAATTCCACACAGATGAAGGGGGGAAACAGAGGAGAAGAAAAGCTTTCGTGGAAAGGAGGAAAAATGCAGCGCCGAGGCTGAAGAGGCAAAGTGAAGATGAGGCACTGAGGGGGAGGAACGGAACTCAAGACAGGAATAAACTCCGGGGATTCGGTCATTCCTCACTTGCAGCCCCGCTTCTCCCACTGCATTCCCTCAGCACGGGATTATCGGCGGAAAAGCAGGGAGGGGGAAACTGATTCCCAGGGGGAAACGGCGAGGGAAGGCTCAGGGAGTGGGAGGCACTCGGGGCAATGTGACAGCTGATGCAAGGCTCCGAAAATAAACCCAGAAAGGCTCGGAGCATTTTGTGATCCGAAGCCCACGACACCAGGATAAAGCAGCAACTGCAGCACCATTCCCAGTGAAAATCCCAGTCCCTCCCACCCACTGGGATCCTCACCATCCACCCCATGTCCATATCCCATATCCAGGGAGAGAAAAGACCTGAAAAGCCTCCTTATTAACGAAATCTCCATCCTAGAAGTGAATTTCCCATCTGAAAATCAGAACCATCTCCCAGAACTTCCCTCTGGAAGAAGCTGTTCCTGCGTTTTGAGGCGCATCCCTCATTTTTACATCCACACGAGCCAGCCAAAGCCCCCAGCCCATTCCAGGGATGCCATTTAGCATTCCCGAAGCTCCAGAACACCCCAGACAGTCCCTGTCAGAGTCAGACAAATGAGGGACTCGTGGATTCTATCCCATGGAACTGATCCACCTGGCAGGAGCAGAGGCTTCCAAAGGGTTCCACTGGGGGAGCAAACAGCCCTGGAATTGCCAGCTCCAACCAAACTCCATGTGGCGAACCTTGGGCTGCCTTCCTGAACTTCCAGCACTCCGGAATTCCCTGCTCCAGAGGCTCTGCACAAGGTGCCACCTTCCTGTTCCCTGTTCCTGCTGGGCTGAGCTCCAGGGTTATCCCCACAAACACACCCGGGCTCGTTCAAATCCCGAATATACACCGGATTCTGAGCCATTCCCACACCTTCCCTGGAAGCAGCAGCTCCAGGAGCTCCTGTGCCTCAGTTTAGCTCCAGATCCCACACGATCCAGGAGATCCAAACAAATGCCAGGCAGGACAGCCGGGCACAGACGGGACAGACAGGCACACGGTGGGTGCTCGCATTTATTGAGCTGCAGCCAACAAACCCAGCCAGAGGAGCCCCAAATAAACCCAGAGCAAATCCAAGTAAACCCGGGCAGGGGAAATCCGGATCTGTCCCTGCCCAGGCAGAGCGAACTTTTCCTGTGGAGTTACTCCGAGGAGAGCTTGGAGCTCAGCCAGGGCTGCCCTGATCCCGCAGGGGAGACGGGGATGGTGGAGGGGGGACAGAGGGGGACAGAGAGGGGGACAGAGGTGAAAGGAACGAGGGGGAGGTGTCTTTACAAAGTGTGGGGCCTGCTGGGAGATACGGCCAGACACCGATGGGTGAAAGGAGCAACGGGAGGAACCAGACATTCCACAGGAATTCCACTGACTGACACAGACTGGTGCCCACTCGAGGCAGGGTTAAATCCCTGGACTTAAGAGGAAAACAACAGGGACGCAAAGAAAACAAAAGCGGGGGGGATGCACATGAGAAGCGGGGTCTGTATTCGGTGATTCGGGGAGTCTGTACCTCCAGAGCACCTCAGCCAGTGGGGAAAGAGAGAGGGAAATGCAGACTGGAAACCAGGAGAAAAAGAGACACCAAGTTCAGGATCAGGCCCTGGAAGGACTCGAGCCGCTCTGGGGGATTTTCTTCCTTTCCGTGGATTCGGAGGCAGGAATTGGATTCATCCTGCCCAGATCTCTCAGGGACAAAGTGAAGGGAAGAGAACCCCAAGTCTGGGAGACAAGAAGAAGCCTGGGGGTGAGGACACCAGAGAATCCCAGGATCCCAGAGCGCCCTGGGCTGGAAGGGGCTTTAAAGATCACCTTGTTCCCCCTGGAACTGGGGCCTTCCATGCCCAGGGCATCCCGGCAGGGCAGGGTGGGCACCTGGATGGCCCAAAGGAGAACAGGGCAGCTCCTGCCGTGATTCCAATTTTAAATTCCAGCCTGGAGACCCCAGCTCGCCCTTCCCACCCTGACAGGCTCATCCCACCCTGCGCCTTCCCCTCTCCCGCTCCCTGCTCTGCAGGATTTTATTTCTCACCTGGCAGGGCGCTCCGGGCCCAAGGTCCCCTGGCAGAGCTGTGGGAGCAGCTGAAAGAGCCGGAAATGTGGGATTTCATTAATCTGCCTCAAACAGCTCCTCAGGCTCTGCCTCAGCGCCCTTCCCCTGGAATTCTTCCTGCAGGATTCACACCCAACAGGTTGGGAAGCAAAGGAAACCCAGCCCAGGATTCTCCAGGCCGTGGGATCAATGGGAAGGCACTTAAAGCACCCTGGCTCATTAACAAAAAAGCCCCAAAAATCCGTTTTTAAAGCAGGGAGGGTGAATGATAATGCAGGTTTTTCTAAGAGCAGGTCAGGCCAAGGTTACTTGAAGTGCCGAGCTAATGGGCTCGTAAACACCATCATTAGATCCCATTCCTGAGCTTGGAAACACACAGGAATTATCCTCCTGATGAAATTGAATTTTGTTTATTTGCGCCCAGCCCTGGCCATGACTAAAACCACTCGGAACGCTCGGAAAATGAAATATTCAGCTGCGAGGGACTTCAAGAGAATTGGCTGCGAGTCTCTCCGCCGTATTAGCAATAATTAAAACCAGGTTTTTTTCACAGGCAGAAGGGGGAAAAAGGGGTTTGAGCTCTCTTTTGGTGCTGAATCACATCAACGTGGTTCGAGACAAGATAGGAGTGCCAGGGTTTTTTCCCCGCTACGGGCAAAAAATATTGAGAAATGAGTCATCTGAATTTAATTACCGGGCCAGCTCGGAGAGATGAAATTCCAAACGAGACTCCTTTGCAATTCCGCTGGTGGGACTGCAAAGTTTCCTTCAGGAATGCGGAATGAGATCCCCTGGAACGGGCCGGGGGGTGTGAAAATCGGGGATGCGCCTGGGAAAGCAGGAACAGCTTTCTCCAGGGGGGGAGATTCCCGCTGGTGGGGCCCGTGCTGGGCTCACGGAGGGGCTGCAGCTCCCCCTGCTCTGCCAGGGGATCCCAAAAAGGGCTGAGCTCGTCCAGGGAAAGGCGCTGGCAGGAGAGGACGCAGCACACGGACACTTGGAACGGGAGCAGGGAAGCAAATCCATCATTATTCCCTGCGGTGAGCCCCCAGAGTGACACCTGTACAACTCCCCACCCTTAAACCAGGCTTTAATCTCAGTTTTAAGGACCGAGGAAGTCCTTAAAACTGCCATTTTTAAAGCTGGGGGTTTTTTTTCCCCCCACCGTATTTACGAGGAGTTT
>VZRN01005623.1:0-19640 GCA_013397935.1 Dasyornis broadbenti | reverse complement strand
TTTTTCCTTTTTTTCCCCAGCAGGTTCCCTCTGCCAGGCTTTGTTTTCTTTTTGATATGACGAGACACAGCTCTGCTCTGGCAACACCTCCAGGCTGAATAATGTTTCTTAACCAGCTCCATCCATCTTCCCCAGCCAGCACAGCCGAGCGATCCTCGCCGCAGCTCGCAACGGCCACGAACCAGCAGCGCCCTCAAATATTAATGCATCCTAATAAACCCAGCCCGGGCTTTATTTCTCATCAAACCAGCAACATCTAATTTTCCAAGGGGGCCTGGGAACGGTAAACAATTGGTCCGTGGTAAATGGCAACGTCCCTCCCGTCAATACGTCCTAAACACCGCGGTCCCGTTCGCCCAGCGTTGCCAGCGAGGATAAATCACTCAAATAAATGGGATTTGCGGCAGAATTCGTACAAATAATCACAATTTAACTCGGTGCTGATGATGCCAGGCAACGCCTGATTGTTTCAAACGCTTCGTTCTTCCCTTCCAGAGATGCTGGGTTTCAAACCAACACCCAGGACCTTCCGCTTGCTGCCGGTCAGGGCTTTGAGCCATTGGATCCCCCTGTCCTTTGCTCCGAAACCAACATCAGGAACATCCCATTCCCTCTGCACTTCCTCGTTTCTCCTGCCCTCTGAGCACTGGGGTAGCTCCTGGACACTGCAGAACATCCCCAGGGCCTTTATCCCAAATAAAACCAGTTCTGTATCCCAAATAAAAATAAAACCAGTTCTGTATCCCAAATAAAAACAGTTATCTCTGAGAGCATTTCTCAGGCAAGCCCTGGGATGGGAGGGGGTTGGAATTCCGTCTCCTGCCACAGGGAGCAAGAGGATCAGGAGGAACATTTCCAGAATTTCCTCAGCACCAAGGGGTTTAGCAACGATCAGAACATTTAGCAAAACCAAGGCTTGGGTGTGGCCGTGTCTGAGGGGTTTCCTGGGTTTTCAGGGGTTGGGTGATTTTGTTTGGGATTATTTTTAATTCTTTCTTTCTTTTCCTACCCAGCCACCCCACAAAATCAGAAGGCAGCCACTGGGAAAAACTGGGAAAAACTGGGGAAAACTGGGAAAAACTGGGAAAAACTGGGAAAAACTGGGAATTTGCCTCCTTCAGGCACAATCTGCTCACTCTGAGCACCCTGTGAAGTCTGGCCCTGCCCACACAGACCCCGGGCACCACCCCAAGCGTCCTACAAGGAAGCAGGGCCAGCAGGAGCCTACCAGAGCGAGGATCCCTCTGTGCCGGCCACTTCCAGAACATCGTATCCGTCCTCCAGCTGAAAATCCATGAAAACCAGGGCGATGGTGTCTCCAGGCTCGGCCAGGATGGTCCAGGTGCAGTCGGCGTTGTTGCCGTACTCCAGAGGGAAGTGAGGGCTGGAGATGATCCCGCTCTGGCCCCGCAGGGTCCCTCCGCAGGCGTCGTCGGCTGCAACAAAGATCGAGGCCAAATTCAGAGCAAAACCCCTGTGGTTTTGTCAGGGGAGGGTTTTACTGCCCCCACTTTTAAGGATGAGGACGTTGAGGGATGGAAAATCCCTCGGGATCAGCCAGGGAAGGGCTCCTGGCAGGTGTTGGTTCGTTCCCCACCACGCTCTTGGCTGGATTTTAAACACCCCCAGTGCCAGAGCTGCTCCCACCGCTCATTCCCAGCGCGTTTCACTGTCACACACGATTTCCTCACTTGTTCTTGCCCAAATTTTCTGTCAATCCCAGAATTCCTGAGGCTGGAAAAGCCCTCCCAAGACCATCGAGGCCAAGCTGTGCCTGATCCCACCTTGTCCCCAGCCCGGAGCACTGCGTGCCACGTCCAGGCCTTCCCCGGGCACCTCCAGAGATGTGGCTCCATCATTCCAATGCCTGGCCACCCTTTCCATGCAGAAATTCCTCCTCTTGCACCTTCTTCCTGATCAGGATCCTTTGAGGTTTTTCCTGTAACTTTCCTCCCATCCCTGCCCGGCAAGGAGGACAGAATCCCAGGAATTCAGAGGCTGAGAGGGGATTCAAGGAGGAGGAAAATCCCAGGAATTCAGTGGCTGTGAGGGGATTCAAGGAGGAGGAAACCCAAGGAATTCAGAGGCTGAGAGGGGATTCAAGGAGGATTAAAACCCTAGGAATTCAGAGGCTGGGAAGGGTTTTAAGGAAGAGGGAAAGCCCAGGAATTCAGTGGCTGAGAGGGGATTCAAGGAGGACAAAACCCCAGGAATTCAGAGGCTGGGAGGGGATTCAAGGAAGAGGAAAAATCCCAGGAATTCAGCGACTGGGAAGGGTTTTTGTGAACGCTCCCCCATCACAGCAGGGAGAGGTTGGCTCCCAGCTCACACAGATCCCAGCACCTTCCCGAGCCGCAGACACGTTCCCAAGGGTTGGGATAACGGGACTTGGGAGTGAAAAAAATAGAAACCTGATGGAAAAAGCAGCAGAGCATCCCACTCACCCTCCTGACACGTTTGCGCCTGCTGGGATTTCTTAGGGAAATGATTGTGGCTGCCAAAATCAGAGCGGTGAACACTTAACCCCTTGTTCAGCAGCCCAGCAGTGAGAATTCCTGGCCCTGGGCTGATCTCCTGCTCCCACAGCTGCTCCCCTGGGCTTTCCGAGCCATCAGGGCAATCAAAGGAGGGGGATCAAAATGGAATGGCGGGGAGGTAAAGGAAGGCAGGGATGAATTCCTGCTCAGGGAGCAGCTCCTGGCATCGGCTCAGCTTTTAAGGTCCTTTCCAAGCCACACCATCCTGGGATTTCGCCTCAGCCAGGGATGGCGCACGCTGGGAATCACAGAGATCATGGCAAGAGCAAAAAATGCCATGAGAAAACCGCCCCTGGGAATCCCTGGGACATTCCAGCCACGGAAACCCCAGAAAACATTCCTGCCCTGGAAACCCCTGGGCCATTCCAGCCCTGGAAACCCCTGGGCCATTCCAGCCCTGGAAACCCCCGGGCCATTCCAGCCCTGGGAATCCCTGGGCCATTCCAGCAGCCGGAATTAGGGCTGGAAAAGGCCACTTCTGCTCTGCTCCCTGTCCCAGGTACCTGGTGGTTTCCCAGAGCAGCTGTGGCTGCCCTGAGTCCCTGGAAGTGTCCCAGGCTGGGCTGGACAGGGCTTGGAGCAGCCTGGGACAGTGGAAGGTGTCCCTGCCCATGGGATGGGATGATCCTTAAGTTCCCTCCCAACCCAGACCATCCCATGATCCATTTCCTGCATTTTCAGTGAATTAAAGTCACTCCCAGGCACCGAGGGTTTGTGTTCAAATCACAAATAAAGTCATGCTGGAAGATCTCTCAAACAGGCCAAGCCCAAATCCTTCACATTTGGATCCAAAGGTCCAAAAAGTCAAAGGGGTAATTCCAAACCATCCCCCTGGACTGGAAGGAACAGGAAAGGACGGAGAACAGCTGTGAAGTTTTGGTTCAATGCTGCATCAGAACTCCTAAACAAAGGGATTATTCTGTTTTCATGCAAACTCACAGGCGCTGAGGATCCTGCCAAAGGCACGGTGGTTTGGCATTTTTATTCTCATTGTATTTATTATTAAGAGGAGAGTCCTTAATTTCAATTCCTTGACAATTTTTTCCCTGCTGGAGGTATTGAACGGGGAACACATTCCCTTCCCATCCACCTCTAAATCCACACTCGCTCCGCGTGCAGAGGCTGTTATTGCTCAAACACATCCCACAACTTCCGAACCCTCCTGGAGCAGCCCTCCAATTATTTCGGGCCCGGCACAGCCCCAGCAGCTGCTGCAGTTACAGCGAGACAGAGCACTTTTAATCACATTATGCAGATTGGAGATGCCCAAAATGGAGCTCCACAAATGTTCCCAACTTTCCCTCTGGCTTCGCTGAGTTTTTCTTACCAGAATCATAAACCTGCCAGTTCTGCTTCGATTCTACAATCTGGGCAGAGACTTCTCCCTGCGTGCATGGAAGTGTTTTTCCAACAGATTGGGACGTTTTGGGATAATTTCCCGGTGCTCCCAAGGCTTTGCTTTGGTGGAGGTTCACAGGTGAGGGGTAGAGGAGCAGGCAGCATCCTGAGCCTGCGGGGAATTCTGCCTCCAGCATTCCAGCTGGCCAGGATGAAAATCCAGCTGGACTTGGGCTCAGCCTCAGCCCCGTTCAGACTCAGAACTCGGCCTCATTTCACTCCTGGGAGCAGAGGAATTGGGGAGGAAGAGTGGAAAACACAGCGGGGATGCAATGAGGAGGGCGCTCCAGGGATTGCTGACACGGGGATGGGATTTTTCTGGGGCTGGGATAAACCTCAGCTTAGTCCAGGCTTCACAGCCAGCCAGGACTTCCAGTTGTGGAGGCAAATTCCCAGATTTCCAGGTTCCAAATTCCAAACTCCTGCCCCAGGTGCTGCTCTGCTCCACACCAGGCCAGGGTGGCGTCCCTGGGGAGATGCCAGCACTTCCAGCAGGGACCACACTCAGCAGACAAAACCTGGATTTACGGGCTCTGTGCTGAAAGGGTCAGCTCTGATCCAGCTGTGCTTCCCAAGGGGAGGTGGAACTCTGCAGGCACTGAAATTCCCTGAGCCACTCCTGATCCAGCTGCAATTCCCTCCTCTCCCTTCCCACTGGGTTTGCTTGCACTCGTCCTTTGCAAGGAAACGTTGGAATCCCAAAGCTCGTCATTCCAAAGGATTACCCTGAGCCGGGTAACGGGCGTGCAGACAATTCCTAAGGAGAAGCAACGATGAATCCTAGGATGAATCCTAGGATGAGGGTGAGCCACAACATTCCGACACCCTCCTCTCCTGGCAAATCCCCCCAATTTCTGGATTTCTCCCAAACCCTGGATTCTCCATTTTCACCACGGATTTCTCTGCACCTTCGACTCTTTAAATGCAACGGGACCAGAGCCGAGGCAATTGTCCCAGAATATCCCAGAGCACAGGAAAAGCAGGAAAGAAAGGGCACAAGGAAAGCCTGGGTGAGGTGGAGGAAATCCTGGGCTGCTCCAACTCCTCTCTGTTTTCCTGGAGAGGAGGGAAGAGGGAAGAGGCAGAGACTCCAAACGTTGTCCTTTAAAGTGACATCGGATTTCTTGGGAATTGGGTTAATCCCAAGAAAGCCCCCCAGGTTTGAATCAGCTCAGCCTGAGAGCGCTTTTCCTCCAAATTTATCAGGATCCCATCTCCAACTTCCACTAGAAAATGAAGTTACACCTACAAACAGATTTAACAAACTTCCCAAAGACCATGACCAATAAGCCAATTAGAACAGAATTAATTACACCCCACAAAGATCCTTCTGCTCTCCGAGAAAGAGATATTTATTAAATACATTTATTCTCCTCAGGCAGGAGCTTTGGAATCATCCTTTTCCCTGCAAGAAGGAAGAGAAAACCTGTTTGATAGGAGGCAAATCCCTTCAGCCCTTGCTCCAAGAGAAATCTGTGTCCCCAGGTTATCAGCCAAGACACTCCTGGGAGCCCAGAAACCCAAACCCACCCTCTGCAGCCTGGCTCTGCTGCTTTCTGCCTGCCTGGAACGAGATCTCAGTGTTCCAGGGGGATATTTCTGCTCCCTGCCTTCCAAAAAAAGCTCCCAGTACAAGTTCAAGGCGAAAGTCTTGAAGGATCACGACCAAATCTATCCAAAAACGAAGCGGCTGCCCGCAGGAAGCTGCAGGCACAGCTCCAGCAGAGCTGAGAAGCTCATCTGGGGCTGTCCTGGGAGCCATTCCCACCTGAGAGCTGGAGATTCCTCCCCGCTGGAGCAGCGCAGAGCCCCGTCCCCACTGCGGGATTCCAGCGCTGGAATTCAACGCGAGTTTGGCAGCTCGGGATGAAAATGCCAAACTGGGCTTTTGCTCCAGCTGGAGAGGGGAGCTCAGGAACGGAAATGATGCCAAGCCTCGGCTCCAGCACCAGCTGGGGTCAGGATTAATCCCTCCCTCCCTTGGCTTCCTCCACAAATGGCTAAAAAAAAGCTGGGCAAGGAGCAGGCTGTGCCTCCCGTCGAGGGCCCAGCAGGGAAATGCTGTCAGAGCAGAGGGAACTGCGCCATCCATGCAGGGAATTCCCTTTCCTTCTACCAAGGTGTTGCTTTGGCTGTTCTCGAGGTGGAATTCCAGGGAATTTCAGCCATTGGAGGGTCCAGGGGAGGGACAGGAAATGGTGGAGGGGCGGGAGGGGCAGCTGAGGGCACTGGGTGTGTTCAGCTGGAGCGGAGCTCAGAGGGGCCTGCAGCTCCTCCTGAGGGAATATCAGGCTGGATTTTGGGAAAGGTTCTTCCCCCAGAGGGAGCTGGGGCACTGGAAGAGGCTCCCCAGGGAATGCTCACATTCCCAAGGCTGCCAGAGCTCCAGGAGGGCTTGGATCCCGCTGCCAGGGTGGGATTTTGGGGTGTCTGTGCAGGCCCAGGAGCTGCCCTGGATGATCCTTTATCCCTGGATTCTGTGAAGCTTTTTCCTGCACGCACCCCCAGCGAAACTCAAAACATAAAATTAAAATTAAAAAAAAAATGTATCATAAAAGTGACAAAGACAGTCCTGATTTGAAGGATGAAGCGCGAAAAGCACCACAACTGGCCATGAAAACCCCCGGGGACGAGCAGCCCTCTCTCGAGTCACTTTGTGCCCCTCCCTAAACGCCGCTGGCCCCAAACCAGCAGGGAAGTGCCCCCCAAAAAAAAAAAAACCCCCAGAGAGGCACAGCCCACACCCTGCAGCCGTGTAACCCAGCCAGAGCAGCCCTAAAACCGTCCTGAGCAAACCACATCTGCTCACTCCAACCTCCAGCCCCGGCTGGGAGGCGCTGATTGATCGCACAGCAGAGTCGATAAAAAGAATCAATAGAAGATGCTCAGCTGAAGCACACAAGGAACGAGGGGAAGAGACTTCAAAAGCGGCAGCAAATGTTTTTGGAGGAGCAACGCCGACATCTGTGTGTTTACAGACTCGCCAGCCCCTCGTGGGACCGGAATGAGCGAGGCTCTCTGAGAAGAGGATTTAAGTTCCCCTGCCCTGAACTCGCAGGGAGTTGGGAAGCGTTTTCAATGTTTTTCCCTCCCCTACAGCATCCCCGAGCCAGGGCACGTCCCAGCCCTGCCCAGATCGAGCACCGCAGGCAGCCTGGACTGGGCCACAGGAGCGGGAATCTGACACTGCAGAGCAGAAAATCCAGTCCCATCTTCCAGTGGTTGAGCTGGAAAATCTGCAGGCCATGGGTGAGTGCTGGATCTTCTGGATAATCACGGAGCCATGGATTGGTTTGGGTTGGGAAGGAACTTGAGGATCATCTCATGGGGCAGGGACACCTTCCACTGTCCCAGGCTGCTCCAGGCCCTGTCCAGCCTGGCCTTGGGCACTTCCAGGGATGCAGGGGCGGCCACAGCTTCTCTGGGAATTCCATGCCAGCCCCTCCCCACCCTCACAGGAGGGAATTTCTTCCCAATATTTAATCCAAACCTACTCTCGCTCCGTTTAAAGCCATTCCCCCTTCTCCTGTCACTCCGTGCCCTTCCAAAGTTGGTTTTCTCCCCAGTTCAGACCAAGAAACTGCAGCTGAAGCAGTTGTGCAGCATTCCCAACAATTCCAGCCTTTCCCAACCTTCCCTTTAACCCCCAACCCCCAGCAGCCTCAAGGAGCCCACTAAAACGGATTAATCCAACCCAAAAAAATATTCCCCCCCACCACATTCCTTTCCCAAGCCTTTCAAATCAAGCCCCACACCACACCAAGATCCCCCACCCCAAAATGCTCAATGAACCCCATCTGGGGTTTATTGAACTAAAATAAAACATTAAAATCAATGTTCAAAATTCCCCTTTTAAGGAACGCTGATCAACATTCAACATCCAATCCTAACACAGAGCAACAAAACCAACTGAACTGAAGAAAAGTTTCCTACACAACACAAAAGCACAAATTACACACAAAATCCACCCCTAGGACCTTCACTGCCATCACAACACAAACACTTCACTGTCATTTTACTTTTAAAACACAGCTTAACACTTGTTGATAATTTTAATTTTAATTTTGCGCATTATTTTCTCGTGACTGCCTGCATTCTCCACCAAAAATGTCGTGGTTTAAGAGCAGTGGCCAAGTGCCAGGCACCCACATTCCCCACACCACGCTGCCTTCCCAAATTTTTCAAATCAATCCCTGCACCACCCCAAGCCTCCCCACCCCAAAGTGCTCAATGAACCCCATCTGGGGTTTATTGAACTAAAATAAAATATTAAAATCAGCATTTAACATTCCCCTTTTATGGAACGCTGACGGGGGAAACTCAACAATCAACACTCAACATCCAATCTTAACACAGAGCAACAAAACCAACCGAACTGAACAGAAGAAAAAAGATGTCTCACACAACACAAAAGCACAAATTACACACATTCCCCACATTCCCCACAGCACATCCCCTTCCCGAACGTTTCACATCCATCCCCACACCACACTAAGTTTCCCCACCCCGAAAAGCTCAAAAAAAAAAAAAAACCCATTTCCAGGGGGATCCCGTTACCTCTGCAGACGGGGAGAGGGAAATCCCAGGAGGCTCCGTGTCCCGAGCTGGCCTGGCAGGTGAGCAGAGCGTGGCCCTCCAGGAAGAAGCCGGGGTTGCAGCTGAACCTCACCCTGTCCCCGATGCTGAAGGTGGTCCCTTGCTGGACCCCGTTGCGCAGCCGCCCCGGGTTCCCGCACGTGTGGCTGGGCAGGGCTGCAAGGGAAGAGCGGGGCCTGGTCAGGGACAGGGAATTGTCACAAAATCCTCACCAAGAGTGCAATAATCGTGGCTTGAAATGGAGAAACCGTCACTTGAAAAATAATCGTCAACTCGAATGACCCCAAAACTTACCCAGCGCCTGTCAGGACCCCCCTGGAGTCGATATTTAAATATAATTTGTACCAAATAGCCACATGAAAAGGCAAAAATGCTGCCCCAAGCTGCTGAGTCAATGAGATCCTCTCCCTCCTGAGCAGTCTGATTGATTTCTAAAGGAAGGAACTAAAGGAAGGAATTTAAGGATAATCCCATTCCACCCCTGCCATGGGCAGGGACTCCTTCCACCATCCCAGGTTGTTCCAACCTGGCCTGGGACACTCCCAGGGATCCAGGGGCAGCCACAGCTCCTCTGGGAATTCCATCCACGCCCCTCCTCACCCTCACAGGCAGGAATTTCTTCCTCATAACGAAACCTCTTCCCCCTCTATTTTTATCTAACTTGACGGCATCTTCAGCTTGATTAGATCACATTTTCCAACAGGCCCCACTCCCTGCAGGGTTATTTTTACACCTTAGAACCACCCAAACCCCAGCAAAACCCATTGCCTGCCAGAACAACCCCCCAGTGCTGCAGTTCCCCACGATTTGTAATTCACTGTGTTTAATCCAGATTTCACACGCTTGCATCAAACCAGACCCAAACACAGCTGGCCCCAGCTCCACTCAAGGCAAAACAGAGCCCAACAAAATCAGGGGAAACGTGGGATACTCGGAGCTAAGCTGGGAGATGCAGCTGAAATGCCAATAAATCCGCAGGCAATGCCTCTGCACAGCAGTTCCAGGGAATTTCGCTAAACCCCACGGCTTGCCGCGAGCCACTCCAGAAGAGATCGACTCCAATCAGGGTTTTAGAGGCCGATAAAAAACCCGGGGGAAGACAACCAGGCCTAAAAATGGCTTAATTAAATCGAAATCAGGCCCTGGTGCAGCATCTCCTGCTATGGATCCGTTTCCTTAGGGCTGGGAGAGCAGGGGAAGGGCCCCGTTCCTGGCAAATGGGATTGGCAGGGGTGGGAAGGGGAGCAGATGAATTTCCACGGGCAAAGGGAGCTCTGGTCTGTGGCCCTGCCAAGGAAAAGGGGAAAATTGAGAGGAAAATGATTCCCTGGCACGTGTGGAGCGGGATAAAACCCAGCCAGGGCTGGGGGAATGGGACAGAAATCCCCAATTCCGCCATGGGCAGAGCTTTGGGATGGGGATTGGAGCATTCCCGGTCTGTCTCTGCATCCCTGACAGGAGCGGAACGAAGGAGGAATCCCAAACAGATGCAGGATCAGTTCCCAGCTCCCACGGAGACCACCTGCTTTTGTGGTGAACCCAGTTCTGGAAATTCTGAAATCAAACATCACCTGGAACGGGATTTATTTCAGTGGCACGGTCAGATTGACCCCTGAACTGCTTTGATCAGGTTTGGGGCTTTTTCTGCTGTCCCTGTGAGCTCCAGTCACACCGGAGCGTCCTAAAGCTCACTTTTTGGGGTTTTCTGCCGTGACTCTGAGCTCTCGTCACACCTCAGTGTCCCCAAGCCCAGTTTCAGGGTTTTTCTGCCATCCCTATGAGCTCTGATCACAAACCTGCACATCCCTAAGCCCAGCTTTTGGGGTTTTTCTGCTGCGACTCCGAGCTCCGGTCACACCTGAGTGTCCCAAAGCCCAGCCCTGGGCTCCAGCCCCTCCCAGCCTCCCTGCACAGCGGCAGGACCGGATCCAAGCTCCTGACACAATTCCTTCCCCCCCCCCGGAATCGTTATTTACACGCTCCCACAAAGCCCCTGGAGCTGGGAAATTCAGCAGCAACTTCCACCCAGAAATATTCCTGCCCTGGGAGCAGGGAATGCTGTCAAACACAAACGGGTGGAAAAGCAGCCCAGAACTAATGTTTCATTTTCTGTAATGATACTCAAACCCCCAATTTAATTAAATTACCAGTGTCACTTCTTTTTCTATTTTTTTTTTTTTTTCAAATGAACCCATTCCTGCTTTTATGCCTCCATCCTTTAAAATTAATGAGTAGAACTCGGCTATAAATAAAAATCCATCATTTTTAAAAGTCAATCTCCACCACGAGCTGCTCTCTACTTAATGAACTGTGAAGAATCAGACAGCCCTGACCTGCCTGGGATCTTAAAATCAGACTTGGAAAACAGGATCTCAGATTAAAATTCTGCTTCATTGGGCTGCCTGCAACGTTTCAGATCGTGTTGCAGCAGGGAGGGCACAGCATAAACCCCGCCTCACTGCAGGGAACATGGATTGGGGTTTTTAAAACACCCCAATGTGCAGGAGGCAAGGAGATCTTCAAATTCCTGCTCGTGGAGAGAGGAAAATGATTCCAGAGTGGCTGGGCTTCCATCCAGAGCTGGGCTGGGCTGGGCTGCCCAGGTGAGGCTTCACTCCTGTGTTGAACTTGTGGCCAGGGAATTGATGCCTCAGGATTTTTAGCTTCTCTGTTTTCCATGTTTCCGTAATTTTAGTGTCTAACTCTGGACTCCATACAAAAGTGCTAAAACTTCTGCTCCCAGCGTCTTTAGACAAAACAATTCCTCTGAGCTGGAAATCCAAGGACACTTTGCTACCTCAGGGCCCCGAGATCTGTGACCAGCAGTGAATTGTGGGGAGCAAACTTGGAGTGATTGACTTCATCCCCTGGAGCTGCAACGGGAGGATTGAACCTCGATCTGCAAATGGCCAGAACTGATAAAGTGTGAAAAGCCCGTGCCCCGCTGTGCATTTTGGGTGCAGCCCCTGGCTGGGCTGGGACCGCCCTGAATGCACCTGAAGGCCTTCAATGAATTGATCTGCTTTTCATTCTCTCAGCTCTGTCCAGCCTCTGCTTCAGGTGAGCCCCTCAGGGCATCAGAATCTCGGATCTCCCATCCCTGGAAGTGTCCAAGGCTGGATTGGAAAGGACTTGGAGCAGCCTGGGATACGGGAAGGTGTCCCTGCCCAGGGGGTGGAATGGGATCAGCTTTAAGGTCCCTTCCAACCCAAACCATCCTGGGATTCACTGGGTCAGCCCCAGGCAGGAGCTGCTGGAATCTCCCTTTCCCTGGAGAGGCAGGAGCAGAGCCCAAGGACACAACATCAGAGCTTCCCAGGATCCCAGCCCCAGCAGGGCTGGANCTCTGTCCAGCCTCTGCTTCAGGTGAGCCCCTCAGGGCATCAGAATCTCGGATCTCCCATCCCTGGAAGTGTCCAAGGCTGGATTGGAAAGGACTTGGAGCAGCCTGGGATACGGGAAGGTGTCCCTGCCCAGGGGGTGGAATGGGATCAGCTTTAAGGTCCCTTCCACCCCAAACCATCCTGGGATTCACTGGGTCAGCCCCAGGCAGGAGCTGCTGGAATCTCCCTTTCCCTGGAGAGGCAGGAGCAGAGCCCAAGGACACAACATCAGAGCTTCCCAGGATCCCAGCCCCAGCAGGGCTGGAAAAGCTCTCCAAGGTCACCAATTCCAACCCTGAGCCACCCCCACCAGGGTCACCACTGAACCAGGGCCTCAAGTGCCACATCCACACGTTTTCCCAGGGTTGGTGACTCCCATCCAAGCCTCCCCCAGGACTGGCCAACCCTTCCAGTGGGAAATTTCCCCCAATATCAAACCTGACCCTGCCCTGAGGCCATTTCCTGTCCTGTATTCCCTGGAGAAGGGACTGACTGCTGCGGAGCAGAAAGGCCTTGCAAAGTGAGGGCCTTGGAAAATCCTCGCTCACTCCTGCTACTTGGGCCGANGGCTGGAAAAGCTCTCCAAGGTCACCAATTCCAACCCTGAGCCACCCCCACCAGGGTCACCACTGAACCAGGGCCTCAAGTGCCACATCCACACGTTTTCCCAGGGTTGGTGACTCCCATCCAAGCCTCCCCCAGGACTGGCCAACCCTTCCAGTGGGAAATTTCCCCCAATATCAAACCTGACCCTGCCCTGAGGCCATTTCCTGTCCCGTGTTCCCTGGAGAAGGGACTGACTGCTGCGGAGCAGAAAGGCCTTGCAAAGTGAGGGCCTTGGAAAATCCTCGCTCACTCCTGCTACTTGGGCCGAGCAGAAAAGCATTCTGGGAATGGCTCAGCTGAACCAGAGGTGAAAAACGAGTTACAGCATTGGAAACAATCGTCAGAACCGATGGGTGCTCACAGCGTGGGGCTGGGGGTTGGTCACACCCGATGCGTGTTCCTGTCGTGGTTCACGGCGTTGGTTCAACACATTTGTTGTGCCCCACAGGGTTGGGAACTCAGAACAAGCTCACAGTTTAAGAACCCGGGATTTTTGCAATAAAGGCTCTTTGCTTGTCCCCATCTTGTGCAGTCCGTGCCATCAACCACCACAACTGACCCCTCCTGCCAGGGGCTGTGGGGAGGCCCAGGCTCTCCCTGAGCCCCCACTTCTCCAGGCTGAGCCCCCCCAGCTCTGCCCCTCTTGTGCTGCAGAACTTCCCTGACAATCCCACAGCAGATCCTGGAGCTGTCCTTGGGAGCCCTGCCCATCCCGAGCCCCTGGATCCCTGCTGAGCCTGGATTTGGGATTCTGCTCCACCACCCCTGGGCAGAGATAACATCATCGCTCATCCTTGGCTGCCTCTACCAGCCAGAGCCCCTGAGTGCTGCAGAGATCACCAGAGCTGGATTATTCACCTCAGACGTGGCCCAGGAAAATGTCATTAAAGCTTTGTCTCCCCCATTTACCGATTCCACTGCAGATTAGGAGCAGGGATTTTTATTTTCCCCCCTCAGAATATTTCAAATATCCAAATATTCCAAGTATTTCAAACGATATCACAGAGAATATTTTCCCAGGGAATGCATGGACATGAAGGCAGCCACGGAGCAGATTTGTACAGATGCAGGTTAAGGTCCTGTTGAGTCATTCTGGAGCCCAGTCTGTTTCTTCCCACGATGAATCTGGAGCAGTTTATTTCGTTTGTCTGGCTCTGAACAGCTGCCAAAGCCTTATCAGATTTGATGCCAGGGGAAAGGAAATGGGATTATCCTGTGGCAGTGGCACCTCCAATGTCACCGTCCCAGGGCTTGCTGGGCCCTGGGGACCGCCCTGCCAAGGTGACCCAGCAGAGGAACCCCACTGGGCGTGCTAAAGGCCGGGTTTTGGGGTTTTTCTGCTGTGACCCTGAGCTCTGGTCGCACCTCAGTGTCCCCAAGCCCAGTTTTAGGGATTTTCTGCTTTCTCTGATCCCAAACCTGCACATCCCAAAGCCCAGAGCTCAGGCACGAACAGGAGCAGAGCAGAAGCTCTGAGAGGAGAACCACGACCGGCACCAGAGGTGACGTGAGACCGCGACCTGGTGCACGAGTGGCACCTCCTCAGCGAGAAACCGTGGGAATCAGGGATGAACCCAGCAGAACCTGGAGCTCTCCCACTTCTCCAGCTTTCAACCATCCCTCAAAGCCACTCATCCATCAGAAAGGAGCCTGGAGGGCACAAGAGCAGCCTCCGCCTGGCTGAACTCCCTCCTGCTCCAGATCTCTGCTTTTTTCCTTTTCCTATTCAGTTTGGGCCCCTTCAGTCCCATCCTTTGGTGCTCCTGGGATTTGTGTCTCAGGCTCCATTCGGGGAAGGTGTCCCTGCCCACTGCGGGTGGAATGGGATGAGTTTCATTTCCCTTCCAGCCCGAACCCCTCTGTGATCCTGAGACTTCACCCACACCTGTTATCCCTTTCCCTCCCGGAGCCAGATCCGTGAGCACCAGAGCAGCTCNGGAATGGGATGAGTTTCATTTTCCTTCCAGCCCAAACCCCTCTGTGATCCTGAGACTTCACCCTGGGAGCATCACCCGCACCTGTTATCCCTTTCCCTCCTGGAGCCAGATCCGTGAGCACCGGAGCAGCTCTTGACTCCGGATTTCACCGGGTGTCACCTGGGAATGAACTGAACAAACTGGAAATAGAAACCAGAGATCTGAGGCATTTCCACGGCCCATTCCCAGCAGCTGCTGCAGAGCTCCCAGAGCTGCTGGCCTGCACCAGCAGCCTCACCCCACCCACTCATTTTCATTTTTTTCCCTCCGTTTCTCCCAGTTCTTTTGGACTGCGAGCTGCTCCAGAGCTCCCAGAATTGCTGGCCCACACCAGCAGCTCCATCCCGTCCACCTTTAGCTCCTGCATCCATTTCCTTCCGTTCTTTTCAACTGGGCTGCTCCCAACTTTCCCCATCCCAGGGTGGCTCCACTGCGAGTTTCCAACATCAGGAGTTTTCAAAACCCGGTGCTCGTCAAGCTGTGCCTCCTTGTTCCAGTTCATTCGAAATTAATTAGGAGTTTTTAAGTCATTAGATGTGACTCAACACATCCTTGGCCGCAGTCCCACTAACACAACGCATTCAGCCTAATCACATCAGCCTCTCCCAAGCCCCCAAAGCTCTCATTGTCAGCGGGGGAAAGAAAAGGAAAAAAAAACCAAAAATAAAGAGTTGCTGCTCCTCCTTGCTCACCACATGGATACATTTCAGCTCCTTGACCTGTTCCAGGGACTTCCGAACAAAACCCAAATCCATCCTCATCCCCTGAGGTGAAACCTTCCCTGTTTCCTATTCCAATTAATCTCCAGCTCCATTTTCTCTCTTGGCATGGTCGGAATATGCAAGCAGCCCGAGGTTTAGGGCGTGCGGCTCCACTCCATCACCCTATTTACATTGATAAAAGCAGCTTTTTTGTGGCCTGAATTACCCAGGCTGGTTTACGACACAGATTTCCACATCATCATTGTTTTAACCTTGAAATCTCATCGAGGAGTGCAACTTTTATGATGTGAGGCCGTACGTTCCTTCTCTTCATTCCCGACTCGTTTTCATCCTCAATAAAAGAGAAAGGAAGGTGAGGCAAGCCCTGCCAGAGCAGGAGGCACTCACAGCTCCTCCAGCAGCAATAATTTATAAATCCCATGGAACGGCGCTGCACGGAGCAGGCGAAAGAACAAAATCATTGACCTCGACCGCTGGGCTCAGCCAGCGCTGCACACACGGCTCCAAATTAATCCCCACTCTGATTTTTTTAGTTTTTCTTAACCCTTCCGTGCATTTTCCTGCCTTTCCTGGATATTTGGGAGGGGTTGGAAGTCAAGATATCCACAGGAATCAACAGGGGAGCCAGGGCAGAGAGATATTCTCCTAATGAGACAGCTTGCCCTGCTAGAAATTTAAGGAAAAAACCAGAATTATTTTAAGGAGAATATCCCAAAGATTTCCATCACAATTTAAAAATTAAGTGGAATACCCACAGAAGACACGGAGAGTGGAGGAGAGATCCACACGGATCCATTTCCCCCTCACTCTGCATCCATAACTTTTGGGCCAAGTGCCCCAGGGATACTCCAGGAGTGTCCAAGCTCTTTCAGCAGTGTTTTAGTGCAATCTGCTTTAGTTCAGAAGAGTTTTAATCTTCAGAAGAACTGTCCAGAGTGTGCTACAGCAAAGAAAATAAATGGGATCGTTTTCATTTCATTTTATCAATTTTTTTTTTTTTGTGCCATGATTTGTTTCCAGTATAGGCAGAGATAAAGCTAAATGGAAACTATTTTTTTCCCCTCCAATATTTCTCTGTTCACTAAAAACCAGCCAGAAAGTTACTTTTGGATAATAACAGATCAGAATGGTTCATCATTCATCTTGTTTGTGGAAGTCGTTCTGGGGCTTTTTTTTTTTCTTTTTTTTTTTTTTTTTTGGGAAACTCAGTTTCAGTTTTCAGTTTTTCTTTCTGGAATGTGCCACAGCAACTTCCGCGCAACTTCCAAGGGTATCCCACAGGCTGGGAGAGGATGAGCTCGGATTTGATGAAATCCTCACCCCGCAGAAACAGCAGAGGACGTAAAGCATGAAAGCAGCGAGGTCAGGGGAAACGGGGGAAGAAATGACCCCAGGTGTCTGCAGGATGTGCGGGGAATCCGGAACAGCCGGGGCTGGTGGCCGCTCCTTCTTTGGAGTTTCAAATGAACGGCAGCGCTCGCTGATTCCAGNGTCCAGCCTGGCCTGGGACACTTCCAGGGATGGGGCAGCCACACTGCTCTGGGAATTCCATCCCAGCCCTCACAAGGAAGAATTCTTTCCTCGTCTCTAATCTAAACCTCCTCCCTGGCAGTTTGAGAACATTCCCTCTTGTCTGATCCCTCACTCCACACCCTCGTGGGCAATACGGAAATCTGGCTGTAGGAATCCTGTGCTGCCCCTCCAGAACAGCCTGACCCGGCAGCTGCTCCAGAGCCCGCGTTCCCCAGCCACCACCCCCGCCTGGAACCCTCAGGATCCTCACCAGGGATGAGGATGAGTTTATCCCCCTGAACATCCCCCAGCCCCGCTGCCTTTCAGTGCCACAACACTCGAACACGGCTTAATTTCAAGGAGGTGGTGAAGTGTTTTGCTGAGCAGGAACGGCTTTAAGTGTGTGTTTAAAGGCTCCGCTGAACCGGCATTTAACAGCTGCACAGCAACTCGAACGCCCTTCCCCAGGGAGGAGGAGGCTGGTTTCACATTCCCTGCCTCTCTCCCTGAACCGAGGTTTCACCGTTCCAGGGGAAACCAAGCGCTGCATCCTCCTGCAGGATGCACAGCGGGAGCAGCCGTGCCTGGTTCTCAGCACCGGGAGAGCAGAGCGGGCTCCAAAGGAGAGCAAATTCTGGCTGCAGCCCCGCGGAGCTGAGCTGCCAGGGCGGATTAAGGCTCTCACATCGTGCTGCACATCGGGGCTAAGAGCCCCGGCTGGTGTGAGAGGAGGGTGTCAGGTGAGTGAGCCCCGTGTGGAACGATGCCAGAGCGATTTGTGCCTTTTATTTTTCCTGTTTGTCACCTTCCCAGTTCTTTTCCCCGCCCTTTTCCTCATCCAGGAGAACCAAAGCCATTGCAGAGCCCCAAGCCCTGGGGGGCACAGGGCCCCTCTCCTCTCTTGGTTCTTCCTGGGAACCGAGGCTGAGAATAAAACCTTCAAGGCACATTTTCATCAACGAGCGCAGCTGGTGCCAAGGGTGGGGGCTCCAGAAAAAAAACTTAACCTGGGAGGAATTACATCACCACTTGTCCTCCTAATTGGCACTTTTTATCAATTCTGCCAATATCCTAAACCTGTAAAATTGTATTCACCCCTGCGGGAGTGAGCTTTTGTTGGCTATTCTTCCATAACTGCCCCTGGAGCTCCAATTAAAAAAAAAAAAAAAAAAATCCACGTTTATGTTACCTCCTCTACTAAAAATTATCTCAAATTTCATTTCCAGGCTGAAACAGGCAACAAATGGATCCCGTGCAGATACTGGAGGCCAGTGTTGGTCTGCTCTGCCTTCGCTGGAGAGCGGCCCTGGATGGGGGGAGCACTCTTTGTTCTGGGGGAAAAAAGCCACTTCCAACTTTAGAGGCCGCATTGTTTGTGTGCTCATTGATCCCCTCGGGCTGCTGGCTCCTCACCCAGAGCGGGAATCGCAGCCAGCTCCAGCTGTTTTCACCAAGATTGCCCAGCAGAGGAATGGCTTCCACCCCAACACAGCATTCCCGGCTTTTCCAGCCCCTCCTCGGGAATGGGCAGGGCTGGGGGCCATGGGGTGCTCCGGGTGCCACCCGTGTGTCCCCAGCATCGCTCCCAGCTCTGCTTTCCTTCTCCCACCCCTCATTCCCGGTTTCCAGAAGCCTCTGGAAGGGCAGGTGGGGATCTCACAGGACATTCCTGCTCTTCTCCAAGCGAAGAGGCAGAGTCAGCTCCGCCACACCGAGGTTAAACCAGGAATAAAAAAATTCCCTTCCTCAGAGCTGGGGCCACAAACCCCCGGAATTCACAGCTTCCCCTCGCTTCAGCGCCCTCGCAGACTACAGAAGGTCTGGCTCACACCCACAAATAAACACGGCAAAATTTGTTTGCTTTCATTTCTCAGCTGCCTTCAGAATTTATTCCTTCTCGTTTAGTCCCTCTCACAGTTTATCTTTCACTGCTCCTTTTCTGGGAAGCCTGGCTACCCAAAACCACCAAATGGTCAAATATTCGGTGGGCAAAACTTCCCAGGACATCAAACCTGCCAGGGCAGGACGTGACCCGGTGAGTGAGAGCACGGAGTTTGTGGGAAGAGCCTTTGGGAACGGGGAAAGTGAAATATTGCACCGCCGAGATCAAAAAATGACACCAGCTTGTGGTAAAAGCCAGAGGAAGGCTGAGCCGGCAGCGCAGCCGCCTCACCTCAACGCCCAGGAACCAAAAACGTTCCAGGGATGGTGCCACAAACACCAATTTTGGTCACCACCTGCCTCCAGCTCCAGAGATTCATTATTAATTTGTGGTCATAACTGATGACAAAAGGAAAAAAACAAAAAAAAAACAAAAAACAAACAAAAAAAAAAAAAACAACAAACCCAAACCTCCAGATGGTAATTTTATCCCCTTCACTGCAAACACAGCTCAAGCGATCCAATTATGTCATAAAAACACGCCCAGGGCTCAGCCCTGCCTGCGCAGGCAGCGTTTGGGAAGGGCTCACCTCTTTTAGCCCCTCGTGGGATCTCCCCAGTGCCTGAATACATTCGGGAAGAATTCATCCTGATTTCAAGAAGCTCACTCTGATATCTGTAGATCAGAGGTGGATGGGGCTCAGAACTGCCCTTCTCTTTGATAATCTCAACCTATTTAAGGGAGAGTAAAGGGTATTTATATGAGCTAAGATTGAGGCAGGCAGGGAAGGGGCATGAATAGTCAAAAAAAAGAAAAGCAACAGCCCAAAACCTCGCCATTTGAGGGTTCAGAGTGGACATTATCTGCAGCAGGAGGGAAGCAGCTTCCCAGAGATCCCACAGAACCAATGGTTCCCTTTAACTCAGCAGCAAAATGGGAAAAATCGCCTCATCTCCAGTTCTCTCCCTGGACAAGGCACTGCGAAGCGTCACTCAAAGGTCAGGGCTGTGTCTATCCCAAAACACTCA
>VZRN01005622.1:7316410-7351968 GCA_013397935.1 Dasyornis broadbenti | reverse complement strand
AAAAAAAAAAAAAAAAAGCAAAACTACAAAACTCTTCTATTTTCAAATCTGAAAGCTGCTAGCAATTCTTTCAGTGAAGGAATGTTCATAAATGGTTCATCTTTATATTGTTTGCAGGCAAATGAAATGAATATTGGTTACAGAAAAGTTAACCCTTCCTACTGTATGTAGAAATCACAACCTGCTTCTTCCAATACACACTTTTGCAGGTTTCAAATCAAAGTGTCCAAACTCTTTTCAATTTTGGCCAAGCAGAAACTAGGCTTACAATAATGAGATGAGAGTGCTAACATGGATAAAGTTTCCTAAAACTGTTCAAACTTGCAGTCATGTTAACATGCTTTCAGATCCAAAAAATTTATTCTCTTAAGATTTTTAAAATATTTTTGAAAACAATGAATCTGCTTCTGAAAACTGTTACTTTTCTCCTGAGAACTGGCCTGATAAATCACATCTGCAAGTAGACATAATCAATTTTCAGACAGTCACTCTGGACTCTGGTAGAATCCTCAACAGGCCCATTTTAATCAAATACCCTCAGGTAGCCCCACACAGAAACTGTAAGTGTATTTTTTACATGGAATATGTGTATGAACATTTGAATAGCTTTAACTTGAAAAGTCAGCTTGATTACATGTAAATTATTATGAGACACACAAAATTGCACCTAGATTTCTACCTCTGATTTATCTACCCATCTGCTTAGTTTCAGATGATTCATCTTGAGAGCTAGAACACCTCCTGAAACATGCAAGATTAATCAGTCCTGCAATGGACTTATGTAAATGCTTTACTGTGAGGATGTGAGTTGTATTGTTGGCTTCACTGAATCTACTCATTGGCTTGAAACTTAGTCTGAATAAACAAACTCCAGAGCTTTTATTTTCCCTTCCCAGCTTCCCCATAGACCAAATGGATTCATTGTCTTCTTTTCCTTCCAATGCTTTATTTATTTTTTCTCTTTTCTACCTCATTTTCTCTCCTTAGTATAAGTATTTGCCTTCTTAGAGAAGTTTTTATACTCCATAACAGATTCTAACAGAGGTCTTTGACCATCTTAGATAGATTTTTAGTGCACATCAATATTATTTTTGCATAAATACATTGAACAACAACATCCATAGCAATTTTGGCAGGCTATTAACTGTGTTAAACATTCTGATGTCTCCAGGTTGTTTTCTTAAAGTCAGCTTAAGAAAGTATACTTCCACTCTGATGAGGAATTCAGCAGTGTACAAATGAGGTCAGAAAAAAATGTGAAGAAGGTGCTTATCAAAAGTTAAATAATTGTGGATAGAAAAAATCTGACTGCTTTCCCACTTTTCAACTGAAAGGACATTGCACTTACATGCAGCTATATCAACAACCATCTTTTCCCAGCACCACAACAGGAGAATGTGTTTCCTTAAGGAAGAGCTACAAATATGCACCTATGACTAGAATGGCTATTGACACAGAATTAAGGGCATTACCATGATTTGGAATCATTCCTACTCTTCCATTGTCAATAGGATTTAACTGCTGGGATTGTTTTTCCCCCTAAACTGATGGCACTGCTGTTCAAATAGACCTTTTATACAAATTACAACTGGAAAATACAAGTGACACTGTTCGGCTGGCACATGAACCTCAACCAATTGTTTTCAGTTTGATTCACACTGGGTGTGCCTTATNATAGTCTCTAGGACATCAATAAAAGTGAAAAGGCTCCATTTGCAATATGCTTTAAAAAAAGAAGAAGAAGAAAAAAGAAAAGCCCATTTTCAAAAGGAACAGAGCTGTGAATAATTCACTTTTTATATAAGCATTGCTAGTAAGCAGAGCAGAATAAAGATGCCTTCATTTCACTAACAATTATGAAAAGATCATATCAGACAACAACCTTTAGAAATGCTTCAGTGACCACTGTGTCAAGCTGTAAGTCCTAAGTGGGAATTCTTTAGATAAGCTTTGACTTCAGTTTCACTTATATGCCTAATTTTGTCCCATTCCTGTTAACATGATTTTTACTGATTACTTTAAAAAGGAAAGAACAGAGCCCTGATGTGGAATAGGCTCAAAAAAATTAATAGACAGCTATATGTACAGTGGAGAACTAGGTTTAGCTGTGTATTTTTGCTTCCTGGTTTCTTGATTTTCCAAGGACATCCTTTAGATTTTGATGTTGGTGCCAATTAGAGAGAAGGTGGAGGTAGAATTTATAGCACTGCCATCGACAAAACTCTTACTGAAGCAAATGGGAAATACGTGCATGAATTTGGCTGAGTATCAGTGCGGTAGAAAAGCGCCAACTGACTGATTCTTTTCAGTTTGTAGATGGACTAATCATCTCAAGAAAGAAGTGGGAGAGAAATGTCTCTTTGTTACGGCTTGAAAATAAAGTTTGTATGTGAACTTCTTATAACAAAAGTCCCCATAAGACTGAACAATACAAATCTGTAACATTCTCCTGCCGTTCAAGGTCACGTTAACCTTCTTGAAGAAGAAGCCAAGAACTCCTTAAGTTAATCATCCTCTACATTGAAGCTGGTGCTTATTTGATTCTGAGGTTTTGTTCAAGATGGAACAAGCATGTGAAAAATTGGTGAAATGCAAGATTTCATTTACACAAGGTCAAAGTGACCCAGATTTCAAGAGAGGTCCAAAGTATTATCGGTCCTTCACACAAGAAAAGTTCTGTGCACAGCTCATTTAATATTTAAGAGGTTTGCATAAGAGTATGTAAAAGAGCATTTTCTTCTTGCTCTGCCAAGAAAGGTCAAATAACTGTTAATACTAGATAAACCTTGTGTGAGTTCTAGTCCCCAGAGTAACTTGGATTATTCCTAGTATTCTCAATACACAACAGTTTATTCAAGGAGGAAATCTGTAGGAAGGGGCTGCATCTACCACAGGTCCAAGTTGTGCAGCTCTGTGGGCTCTGGTTGTACCTGCTGAGAATTTGGGCCCACAATTTGCTAAGATGAGTAAGTGTAATGAAAACAGACATTTTATATCGACTGTGAGACTGGTTGAGCATTCAGCTTTGTCTGTGATGGAGCTCAAAAATACAGGCAATTTTATTAAAAAGGAGTCACATTTTGAGTTGAATGACTTTATGACAACACAAATCTATGTTGTTGTGGCATTAATATCTCACTGCCTCAGACCTAAACAATCAGCATTTGCACTGGTGAAAAAATTACTGGCTTGAAAATTAATGATTAATTTTATATGAAGTTTGGGAGAATGAGAGCAGTGCAGGCAATAGCTCTAGCAAACAGCATATTTCTATATCACATTTAATTACAAGAGTACTTTAACATTTTTTTTGTTTAAAAAAAAAGCACATTAAACCTCGCTTACAAATATGTTAGCAGTTACATAATGAACAGAGTTGTTGTTTGCTGTAGGACTTTTTTTCTTCATATCTTCCCTCTGTCCTACCTGGTAACATGTCAATAGACAGCTCAGGGACACAGACATTGGAGACACATGGCCAGTATGAGACGAGCAGCATAACTGGTAACTGTGACAGGCAGAATCAGATTTGAGGTGATCTTTTTGTAGAGTGTTACACTACAGTGAAGCAGTTACTCACTTTTAGTGAGTAACTTTTAAATGTTTGTCGGCTACCACAATTGAAAGGGGAACACAGAAGTTGTGACAAGTGGTGATATTTTTCCTTTAAGTGTTTCCGTAAGTTAGAGTTGAGAAATCTTCACTGTAGAGGTCTCCTAGTATGTATTGGTTATCTGTTGACTTTCCTTGTGCTGAAGGTCAGCAAGTTTGAAATTCCACTTCAGAGGAAGGGCGGTATCCTGCCTTGAAGACAGATACCTCACCAGGGAGGCAGGGTCCCTGCCCTGCTTCTGGCACACAGGAGCCCAACTCTTTCCATCCATTAAGGCAAGGGTGTTAAGGCTCTGCTGCAGCCCATTCCCAATCTAGCACCACTTTGCAAGGCCAGAAGCAGCCCCTGTAGTCAGGGAGAGTACAGGCTCAGCAGTGGTTCCTATCTCTTCATCTGCTCAGTCACTTCATGAGCTTTCACTCACAGTAGCCTGCGGCCAGGCCAGGAATTCTGCATCATTTGTCTGTAAATCCGGGGCTTGCCTTACAACCGCAAGCCATTGCATTATTTATAAAAGGCATGCTGCTCTCTGCTTTTTAAATACAACCCGTCCTAGTCTGAACACCTCTCTAAATTGAATATTGTCTTATGCACCTTGATTGTGTGTGGAAATATACTGCTTCAAGGTAAAAGGAGAGGAGTTGAATTATTATCCTGAAGGCTGTTTGTACACTTCCATGATCCACCCACTCATCTTACCTTGAGGGCGATGTGAATTGCATGGGCTGGTCAAGAACAGAGCAAAGCAGTCAAATGCTGACTGACAAGGTTGCCCCTCCTAAGTGCTGGCTCTGAGCTCTGATCTCTGAGCACTATTGATACTCGGCAGTGAAGCAGAACTGCTGACGTTCCTGCTGGTCTCCACGCAGAAACCTGAACATCACCACTGCATTCACAAATTGGAGCCAGAGTTCAAGGAAGGAAACTTAAAGCAGGAATTTTCATCTTAAATGAAAGATGTTTTCGCTCTCGCTTCTATTCAGTACTATACTCAAACATACACCTAACTTTAAACATTAAAACCCTATTGTGTGCTGGAAGGCTAAAAGTCAGCTGTGTGATTGAACTTCGCTTGCTGAACTTGGGCCTGTATCAGGAGAGAAACCTCTAAAGCACTTTTCTTTATTAAAAATATATTTCTACAAAGAGCTGATATGTTCCAGATACCACAGCAGACCACATTTCTAAAAGTTCCCTCACGGTCTCAGCCTTCCTAATGACACTGTAAACCATTAGTTATCAAATCAGATTTAAAGTGTGTGCATATAGAAAACTCCATTACAAAGGGAACTGTCACAACTGGCCAGGCCACTCTTACTTTATTACAGAAGAAAAACAAATATGTATGTATGTATATCTACATATCTGTATGCATTTCATTTATGAAAAACAAAGAGCAAATTCCTGGCACTTGGAAAATAATTACCTTCCCATGTGTTTAAGCAGGGCAGGATTTCTCATATTTCTCATGAGCAGTTTGATCTCTTACCTGATTTCCGTCTGAATGTGGTTTAAACTTTACCCAGGTTTTTTTTTTTCCCCTACTTCTTGTTTTATAAAAGTGAAAACATAATTAATTAACTGTGACTATAAAAAGAAAAACTGAACATTTACAAAAACATGGTTTTTTATCTTTATCTACTGGAAATGTGTCTTTATAAGTTTTAAAACCATAATAGAATATTAGCTAAAAATAAAATAGTTCATTTTCCCGAATCCTCAGAGGTACACTTGAAACTTAAAATAAAAATAAAATAATATACAAAAGTAAAATTGAAATAGTTAGGTCTGCTTAAGGAAAAAAAAACCAAGAGAGGGGAAAATACGCAAAAAGTGAGTGTTAAAAATAATGTTGCTCTTAGAACTTGCTTGTGAGAGTGATGACATTGCATGGACCAAGCCACAGATGGGCACATAGTGGGCACATCTCTGTAAGGATTCTCACCATTGCCACATGGTGCTGCTGCTGCTGATATATAAAAGGGGGCAAATCAGAGATGGAGGAACCATAGACTGTAAATTCAATGCAATGCTTTAAAAGAAATGGAGTGGGGTGGATTCTTAGCAGCCTAGTTCATTTTATAGAGACCTTTGTGTAAATTTTCCTGCTTTTCCACTGAAAACCTCTCCCAGAAACATGATGTGCATGTGGAGTAGGAATGGATGGCTGAGTCAAGTTCATTGGAAATGGGGTAATAAAGAAACAAAAATACTATACCTGGGTAGGTACAGTGGAACAGGAAATCAATTTTGGAAGCATTTTCCTATAAAGGGGATGCTGCCAAAGGCTTGACCATCACTGGAAAGCCATCCTCTATCTCTAGTACTGGTTCACATAGGCAAAGTACTATCCAGTCTTCCGTGGGATACCGATGTATGCCATCTGTGTGGAATGCAGGTGGATATATGGAAATAAGGCTGAAAAGCCCTAGACATGCAAATCCTTAGACCCTTGGAAGCTCTGGTTTAGACGTGGGCAGAGACGTGACCCTTTTCTCCCTCAACGCTCTGAAGTCACATTCTGACTCCAGTGTGAACAAATCACCATCCTAGGCTGCAAATCGATTGAGCCAAAAATTGAAGGAGAGGGACCCACACTTCACCCCTTCCACAGGCATGAACGTTTGGGAGGTGGAGGAGGAGGGGGGAGGCTTTCTGCTCTGCCAACTAGACCACTCTGTGAACACTTTCAAACAACACACCTTCAAATCCTTGTCTAGACATGGCCTTATGCAAGTGAGAGATAAGAATCAGCCCCTGAATGGGTGTTTTGTTATATAACCACCCATGAGGCACGGGGAGTTAAACATTTGCAGTAGTTTGTAACATTCCTAAAGCATTACGTTTGCAGCAAAGTGGATTATCTTGTCTCATTTTTCTCTGATGAACAATCAACTTCCATCTTGACACATGAATTTATTATGCTTGGGTTAGACAAACTAAGCTTTAATAAGCTGCAGTTTAAAAACCTCACTTTGTGTTTGTGGAGGGAAAACTCAGCTCTTAGGTTGCCTGAGAGGGGTATGAAAATGAAATCAGGCTTCTCTACCCTCGTCCAGCTCAGGTTGGATGTCTATATACCAAAGACGTGATTTTTTCTTTTTTTTTTTTTAAATGTATTTTGCTAGATATTTGATTGCTTTGTTGGAACAGTTCCACAGTATCTGACTGAGCTGACCTCCAGATGTATCTCCTCCGGGGCATTATGTTCTGTTTCGCATTATCAGCTGCATGCTCCAAAGGTTAGGTTGTGAGAGCTTGGGTGGGGCTTTTAACTCCTTCTTCCATCCCAGCATGCCTGTTCTCCTGTAGTTAATTCTACACAGCAGTGAAAGAAAAGCAGTACAAACTCAGCTTGATTTAATAATTGCAGTTGTGATTTATGTGCAACGGTGTCACTTCAGTGAACATTGATTTGATAGATAATGGAAAGCATGTGCCTGCCTTATTTGGAAAGTTTATTCGACACTACAGATTCTTGAAGGAATGTGCAAGAACTCCTAAATATATGGAACAAACTCACCTGGTGTAAATCAGGTGTCTGAATTGACAAGAGCAGTAATGGGTAAGGCAGTAATTAGTATGCATAACTATTTCAAGGTGAGTAAAGTAATACAGTTCCAGTGCCCAGAGTGTCATTGATTTACGCCAGCTGAGGATATGGCCCGTAGAACTGACAAGAAATGGCTATGCCTACTAATTACTGAAGCTGCTAATGTATTTCAGCTGGTACTAACTGGTTTTATGTCACTGGAAAATTACAGAAGTGCTGGCTCTTGCAGATCAGACACCTACAAGTTTGTGCAGTTTTTTTTGGTTAAATGGCCAGAAAAGCGAGGCTGCAGTTTGTGTGGTGACTGTTCTTGTTAACATTAAACCCTGCTTGACACACTGATCAGACTTCTCACTAGCTTGGGCATCATCCCCACTGTTTTCACTGTCTTCTTCCCAGATTGAGGCAGGATCAAAAGCTGATTTTTTGGTTAGCCTTCTGGCATAGTGTGATGATGCATTTAGGATGCCTTTAACGCTGTTACAATTTCAGGTGGTCACTCAGGAAGAAGCAGCTGGTGAGTATAGAAAGCTTCCATACTTGGTATTTGCTGTGGTTTATAAGTAGCAAGAGCTGAAAATGTGTGGGAAATACTTTAGACTCAATGGGCTCAGATAGTTTCTAATTTATGTAGAGGGTATTGAGGGTTATACTGCATGCCATATTTTGTTCTGTCAGATTTATGTCTCGGATCACTTCAGTCACAGGTATGTCTTTCCAAGGATTCAAATCATTACTGAAGGTAAAAGCCCTCACAAACATGAGGACACCACAGTCCTTCACTGCACGGCCATAGGGTGAGCAAGAATTCTTTCCCAGCTTCTGTTTTGTTCAATTCAAGGCCTGTGAGTGTCTTAAAATGCAAGAGTGGTTTTTTGTTTTTTTTTAATTCCTAGATCAAGTTTCTTTGGAATGTCATTGGTAACTGTTGGCTTAACTGCCAGTGGGACTTCACCATGCAAGAACATTTAGAAGGATTTTAAAAACTAAGGTCTACTGCCACTGACACAGTAACAGTGAAATTCCCTGGAAATGTTCAGGCTCTAACTCAGATATTTTTTGTATATTGGCATTCTCAGCATATACAATATTGTGGGAAATAACTAAATCTTTGTTGCTACTTCCCTGAGAGGAAGTTCCCTTTGTAGTTTTGGGCTGGAAGACAAACAAGTGAGCCCAAGACTGTTCATGTTCACGGAGTAACTTTTATTTGCATAGTCAGTAACTCGGGAAAACAGATGGTTAGAGAAACATGTGGGCAACTTCTTCACCCTCCGTTCCCAGTTCAGTGCTATTGCATGAAAGCCACGTTAGCGCTAAAGCTCAAAGCAGTTCATGTAGTAAGAACTGGACAGGAAAATTCTCCTTAAAGAAATAGAGTTACAAACCTAACAATTGCTATTCTCAAGGCTAAAAATCTTGTCCACAAGCTAACAAAAAAATAGAAGTAAACATTTCTGCACCTTCTTGTGACCTGTGCTAGAAAAATATAAATGAAGAGATGAGCTAATGAAGTTGTGATTATTTTATTGCTTTCACAGTCTAAACCAAAACCTAATTTTAGTTGTGACAAGTATCTTTGTGCTAATATCTCTTTTTCTTCCAATTGACAGGCTCTGTTGTGTTATAATGTTAATCCATTTTGACAATACAGACAAGATATTTTCATAAAAACCGGACCTTAACAAGACTTTCTATTGACCTTTACCACATAGCTACATTATTTTCATAATTTACCTTGATTATCCTCACTTCAGCTATGAAGAGCCACAGTACTTTAGAAAAAAAAATTCAACTAAAAGCTCTAATAGAAAAAAATCATTTCAGATTTAAGATACTTCTTGATCAGATGTTTTGAGTTTTAAATTACTAAGTTGGTTGCAGTTTACTTGTCTTAATATTATTCAATGCTGCTGTGCATGCATTTACTAACACATCTGCTAATAAATCATTATGAAAGAAGAAAAAGTATTATTTGGTACTAAGCCAGGTTGCTTTTTTTATCCATTTCTCTTTTTTTCCCTGGAGTTATTTTACCACAGGGTTGGCTCTGGCATCATTTAAGTACCTAAACTTTAAATAACATATCTTGTCCAAGCTATTGCACTTGTCCATTAGATCTCTTACCTTTTCCTTATTCTTACATACAAAGTAAATATATTAAGTCTGGCTCTTTATTGACTACACTGTAAGTAGTCATTATGCCCATGCAAGAAAAACACAACGTGAAAAGGAAAAAAAAATCTGATTTGGTAGCACAATGGTTGAACTCACCACAATAATTACATAATGTGATGAGTGATGAAGAATCCAGCTCATTCTTGCTAAGAAGCAGCTATCTTTTAGCTAGTACTGCATATCCTAGATATAAAGGCCCTTGTTTATTACAGTGATTATTATTAGTCCAGTTGCCAATCCAAAGATTGTTTGATTGTCCCATGTGCAGCAGAATACTAATCTATTTCCCTTCTTATTCTTCCTCTATGCTTCTTTAGACAGGTACATTAATCTATTCTGCCAAGAGTAATCTTTTTATCTATGCAGAACTAAAATGATTCTTCCCTCTTATCAGCATCTTCCTGTACGTGGAGGATAAAACAAAAATGTTTCCTCACCCCATGTTTTTTGTCAGCTCTCTGCTTGGAGGGTGATCAGATCATTTTTAATTGCATACTGAGCAACAAATATCTGACATTTGAGTTTGAGTGACTAAGAACTGAATTTTGTTGACAATATAAATATGCTGTTCTGTTTAATGTCTATCAATTTTTAGGAGTTTAATCAGATTAACACTTTGCTGAAGACTCCCAGGAGCACCTCATTCGTAATGTTTGTCATTCACCAGATAACACCAAGCTAAATTCCTTCATCTGAAAGATCTTGCATGCACCATGTCTCTGTGTATCCTGGGAAGGAAAGTAGCGGTGCAAATAGATCCAGCTCTTAGGGAAGAGGTTTCAAAAGACAGGATGATCCAAACAGCTTGCTGGCAAGAAAAAAGAGCAGTCCCACTCATCCCCTTCCCTTTCCTCAGGCACTGCTCTTATCTGCTGTTAAACAGACCAAGCACAGTAAAATGGCCAAGTGAATCATCTTCTGAAGGCCTAGTGACCTCATAGGAGGAATTTCACCATTATCTCTTTGGAAGGCAGGATCAAGCCTGTAGGGCCACTCTGAAGTAATTTATCTATGAGAGGAAGAATCTAAACTTACATGATCCTCAGCTTGGCTGGAGGGATAGGTTTTCATGCAAAATTTTCATGAAATTGGAAGCTGCATAAAATTTTCTTTGGACAGTGTTTGGCTATTTGATTAATTTCTCAGAGTTACCTAGGGCTCTAACTAAAAGAGAGATCAATGAATGAAGAGGATCTCATCTGCTTGTCAGCCCATGAGTCAGCATGATGAGGAGATGCAAGGTGTGACCCTAGTGCATTTTTGGGTAATGTGTTAAAGCAAAGTTCTGACCACCTTGCTCATTAAAGATCCCACTGCAGTAATTATATCTGTAAACTGTGTTAACTCTGACCTGGCCTGATGCCAAGCTTAAAAATTACACTCTCCCATCTTTGTTCCAAGTGGACACTGTAGTCTTCATTTCCTCTCTGCAACAGCTCTCTTGTTCTAGGCTAAAACCTTCCTGTGTCTCACCACAAAGTTTCAGCACTGTAGTAGATTAAACAATCATTATATGCTTTCTGTATCCTTGTAAAGCAAGGAAGTACTTCACAACATGAAAGGCAGTATAAAATTGTAAACTACTAATACTTTTGGGCCTGCTCACTGCAATATGAAATTTGGCCAGTGGCAAAGAGTAGTCGGCTGAGAGAGTTGAGTGGCTCCATTAACCATTGATGTGCAACATTTCTCCCAGCATGTTTAGTGTCATGAATGCATAAGTTTGACCTAAAAATGCGATCTTTATGTACATCATGGTACTGGCTCAGCTTTCTTTTTTAGGTCAGATTCTCATCAGATTTATGCTGCAAGCAGTTACAAGTTTTGCAGGAGACACTTGTGTTTAAAAAAAGGTAGTACTAGGGCTTTCTGTACATCTTTGGTTGCCTGTGTGGGGTCAATGCAGGAGAGTAATTTCATAAAGGAAACAAGCCATCTGTGTTAAAGTTCTCCCCTGTTTGATGCCAACACTGGGTGATAGAGAGAATATAAGAGAAGGGCGCACCTGGAGCAGTATTTCCCCTGGTAGTATCTCCCCAGATTCTCCCTCTACAGGGCTGTAAACAAAGAAACAATGCACAGAACTGTGGCATGAAGAAATGATATACAGATGTAGCTGATGCTGAAAATGCCATTTGCATAATATGGTAATATATGCATTATAGTTCCAACTACATACATGATCAAAGCATCCACTGTAAATGATAATGCAAATTAATTTTAGGCTCATTATTATTAATTGAACCTGAATAGAAATCAGATTCAGTAAAAATAGAATAAAGAAACAAACTGAAGCTATGTAGGGAAACAGTCATTAATGCGATTATTCTCTCTCACTTACAGTTAGGCACATGCTCCTTCTGCCTGTGTTTTTCCTTTTGCTTTCTCTGGTATGATTTCAGATAGAAATTCTCCTTTATTCTGAAGTTCATGCTCTTGATTTCTCTTTTGATGTTCATGTCACTCCCTCAGCACACTTTCTTAAATATATTATTAAGGTCTGCATGGTCTAATAGGTTGCCATTACCCTAAGCTTTATTCGTTCCTTTTCCAAATTAAATCAAATTTGGGCTTGAATAATGTTGATAGGGACATTTGCGTAAACTAAGTTTGTTATGCAGTAATGGGGTTGTTTTTGTGAATTAATGGGTCATTTGTTTTTAAAAACAGAACACCAGCATGTTCCTGATGTTCCTGCCCCTTCTAATAACTATTTAATGGTGATCTTTTGTCTTGTTGTAATGGTTTCTAGTTTCTGCAGTGCCTGGAGATAAGAGAAGGATAAAACTCTAGGAACTAGCCATTATCCAGCACTGAAGTTCCTGTCCTAAAGTGGGTTTAAAATCATTTAATCATGTAATTTAATTAAATCCCGATTTTTGCTAAATGTTTAATTCTGGTAAGACTACATTTTTTTTTCTTAGACAGTACTAGAGTGTGATCTTCAGTGACTACAAAATTATTTATCATTGATAACTCTCAACTGTAAGAAGTGCATGGTTAGTTTCCTGAGAATTAAAGCTACCATAGGGATATGAGCATCTTTTATTTCTCTGTGAATATTTAATCTTCATCATAAACCTACTTTCAGCATAGGATAATGCACTGGCCAAAGACTGCATGCAGTTGTGGAAGGAAAATAATATTAAATTTCTCCCTAAATTGAGGAAGAAAAAGAGGACAGATAAAATTTGTGATTTCACTCCTAGGAACATTCCTGCCTGTCTCTCCTTAGCAAGATTTTAACTTCATTTGGGCATTTTAGAGGAAATGCCATTTTAAGTAATAATTAATCTTATTCAGTTCTTTACTGTCATTGTTATTTTCCTTATTACAGATCTTGTGATTTATTTATATGTGGCACTGTAAGAAATGTTAATGAAACTGCATTTTTTTAAACAGTTTATACTATATTGAAACTTCTAACTGCAATGACATTGCACAGAGCTTATTATCCTTATATCACAGGATGTATCAGTTAATACCCAATCATGTTCCTAAAATCATTTTGAAAAATGTGTTGAGCAGTGTTGTATTTTTATCACAGTGGCTACCTCTGAACCAGCATGGCCAATGCAAGTATAATATATATATTTATACTATATATAGAGAGAGAGTGAGTGTGTGTATATATATATAACATATATATATGTATATGTACTCTGATCCAATATTGCCTACATCACCTACAGGCAGCAAAGGCAGAGTGACAGCTGGAAGGCGAAAGGGAAATATTTTGTCCCTGTCCCTTGATGGCTACTCACACTTTTACCCTGCTGCATTTCAGATGTTCTCACCCTGTCTCCTTCAAGGGAGATGCATGCAAGGAAAAGCTGAAACTCTTTTCCCATTGTCAAACATAAAACCATTTTGCTGGGGAAGTCCTGGCTACCAAATGTGTCTGCAGAATGTGCAGACACTAACAACACTAGAGCATGGCCAAAAGATTGGCCTTGTCACCTTTATTCATGATAAATGACATTTTACTTCGTGTGCACTCACTGAAGTCAGCAGGGCTCGAAGCAGAGTATGCAGATATTGATTTTGAATCCTGGACCAGAATCTCTCACTCTTCCCAAATTCTACGTGTTTCAGAAATGCTGCTCACCATTTTAACAGCTCTAAAACTGGATGTTGTAGGTGTCTCACATTGACAGCTGCAATTTTACTGCTGCTGTGCAGCACAGGATGTCCACTCTCATTACGTTTCAAGACACAGGAAATGCAACTCAGAATTTGAATGCATAAGAAGGAAGGAGCCTTTTAAAGTTCAAGGTAAAGGCCATGATTTTTAAGTTGTTGGAGGAGGAAAGATCATTTAATGGATCCTTTACTTAATTTTGAAACTTGCTTTTAATTTTGAATGTTTCCTACAGAATTCAAGAAGACTGTGGGCATCAGTACACATTGATACATAAAAATAAATTACAGACTTTTATACTTACATGTGCTGGATTCCCACTCCCTAAAAGCCCACAGTGAGGAGATTCACGAATGGGAAATGAAGAGCTGCCAGGCACTTGGATCCTTATTGTGAAGACTGACTGAAGAGAAACATGCAAAACTTAAGGTGCTGCATAGAAACCTTTGAATCAGAATGGGTGGGTAACCACACAAATGGTAAATAAAATAAAAATATGTAGAAAAAAATGCATGTGTTCACTGCACTCAAAATTAATCTGATGCATTGTTTTCTAAAACCATTATTTGCATCAGATGTTCAGCATGATTCAAAATCTGACAAAATATTCATATGGGCAACAGGAAGTTCTCAGAGTATAAACCCAGGGTTTCTAAAAGTCCTGCTGGAGAGGTTATACCTTCCTACATTATAAAGCATAAGGCAATTCCTGATGATCAAGACCAAGGACAAGATTTTTTCCAAGAATATATGTTTATTCCTTCCCTACTTCCTTACTTTCTCTAAACTTCTGCTCACTAATGGTGTGATGATGGTCTGATCCGACATGGTGATTCCTACAGCTCTAATCAGGATGGATATTCAATAATTAAACATCTTGTGATGTGCAAAAGCAGGAAAGGGACAAAGCACTCCAGGCCAAGGTCAAAAAGTCCCTATGAGATCTATTCTAGATTACTTACAGTATTTTCTATTTTCACATGGTTTACTCTTGCAGACTTTGACTTGCCTGATGCCTTTCCGTTTCATGATATTTTTTTCCAGAGATTGACAATAGGTGTTTTGCCTTGAATGGCAAGCATGAAAAACTGTAAGGTCATGTCCTAGATATTCTGGTAAGTGCTCATATCCTGGTATGATCTCATTTTAAGGAATGTGATTGTGATTTCCAGCATTACAAGCTGAAATCAGGATTTGGTTATATCTGCCATATACCATGTAAAATACTGTGTCTCTGAATTTCAGCTCATGCCAATCCATCTTCATAGCCAATGCTGGGAAACATCACCAATTACTGTCACTGTTTACAGAGCACAAGAACAGAATATTTAATTTTACCAGCCTCTGAGGACAGCAAAGCCGAATTTGAACTCTAGTTAAAGTTTTGCTGATTACTCCCAACCTTTCTGGGACAAAGACATGAAGGTCACTGGAGTCATGACTTTTTTCACATTCTGCTTGTCTTTGTCATTCCCCTAATAATGCGGAGGACTAGAAACAAGAGCTGGGTGGTGTTTTTTTCCCCCTGCCTGGAAATCTATTTAGATTAGTCACCAGGTTTTCCAGTCTACGGTCATTGAAGGTCATTTGGTTTATAGCTGAAATTCTCAATTGGAACCTCATCTTGTAATCAGGACTTAAAATCCAAGTGAGGTTTTGTATCTCCTCTGAAAGGGTAGGTTGTTGTATGATTAGCTTCAGAATGTTAAATGGACTATCTGTGTAATGATGGGTAATTTTGGGGGGCTTAAATTGCTCTATGAGAAGACCTGTCTTGAATAATAATACCAGGCTATATTATAAAGAACAGTATTCTAGGCTTCTCCTAAATGCTAATTCTGTTACACATTAACATTTCCTTTGCTGTAAAATGGCAAAAGGCAAGCCAGCAAGATGTAAAAATCTTGCAAAGTGCATTTTCACTTATAGACTGTTCCTAAGAGCAGGCCGTTTCCTGAAAACGTCCCTTAAATAAGCATCCACTTACAGTGGTCATCATCATCCAGTCAGCATCTGCTAATAGCTGTTCCACAGCCTCTGCTGCTGGCAAACACAGAGCATTTGTTGTAATCTATAGAGTGATGGAAATGGTTGTATAATTTTTACACTGTTATTTTTTAAAAAACTATTCTTGGCCCTAAGTATGAAGCATCAGTCACACAGTGTAGATGTAACTCCTAGGGACTGTTCAGAAAGCCTGGTGTCCTGTATGTTCTTTGGTTCTATAAGACCACTGGTGAGAATCTGAAAGCATGTTTTAATTTTTGTTGATTGATTGATTATTTTAATGTCTCTTTGGTCCATGTGCAACTCAAACACAAATATTTACATTTACGTGTATGTGTGTGTGTAAATAATTAAAACTGAAGGCTCCTTGAAGGAATAAATCCAACCCTGCCATGATACTGTTATTGAGGACAGTATTTTGCTCTGTTAGGGGAAACAAGTTTTTAGGCCAACATCTCCAGACATACATGTTGACCTTTGATTTCTTCATATTTATTATCCTTTAGGTTCCCAGCTTCAGAAACTAACCCATGGATGGCTTTAGCAAGTTTCATCTCCCTGTTTGCCCCAGCTGCTGGTTCCCTTTCTCTGTTTGACCTCCATGCAGCTGCTTGGATACGAGCAGGAGGTTATCTTACATTGGGATGGGTGTTAGATACTGCCCTGGGGCAGGGCCAGTTTGATGAGTGTCTCCAGTTGGATGTCACCCCGCAGTCCCCAAGCATCCCCACCATGACCTGTGATATCAGCTCATTGCTTGTTCCAGCAGGCATCATTGTTACTCTTACTGGCAAGCTGGGCACTTCCAGAACATCTCTGTGGGCGGATGGTGCATTCCCAACTTGGCGCCATTCCTTAAGGAGTCTGAATCATAACCCTTTGGACACATCTTCTTGATTCCTCTCTGGGTTTGCAGGAGGTGACATCACCCAGCTCTTAATCTCTTCTCCAGAACCACTAAACTCTAATGCCAGATTACCTTTCTCCTTTATCTTCTTTAGCCACTCCACAAACAGAGCTCCTTTTAACTGATTACTTTTATATATTCACTTTACACAGATTAAAACAAGTTCCATGGATTTCAAAATGGTTCACTCCAATAGATTCCAGCTCAGCAAGCCCACCAGCTTCCGAGAGGTTGCAGACACCAGGAACATGAATGCACCCCTACTCTCCATGGTTTTCAATATCCTGGGATCCAAATTATGCTGCTGTTGATTCACATCTCTCTGATGCAAAGATGATGGAAAGCTGCTGTAACTGAATGTTTGGTAAAAACCCAGCCCCATAAGGAATCAATACCATTCAGAGCTATCTGTGTTTTTCAGTTGTCATTAGCCAGAGAAGACCATGACTAATTTGGAGAACAAAAGACAGCAAAGTTGTTAAACAATTTTCTTTTACTCAAATTCATTTCATGAGTCAGATACATCCCGGGGATCTGGGCCTACAGATTATTTCGCTGAGGCCAGGCTGACTTTTCCAGCTAGCTTCCTTTCTCCACAGCTGATATCTCAGAAGAAATAAAAATCAGTTTAACTCCTGTTAAAAGGGCTCCTTTAACTCTATGTACCCAGTCCCATCAGCCTCCTGCCTCTCTCAGGCTGGCAATCAACCACCAGCGTGTTGGAGAATGCATTTGCTTTTTGATGAAGTGCAGACCTTAAAAAGCTAAGCTGGATACAAGGTTCATGACACTGCAAGGTCTTTTGCCAGCAGAAACGTGCAGCTGCAGAAAGGACCTGCTTACAATGAATTGCAGGAAGGCTACAGTTTGAGATATTTTACTTTTTAATAGGCCACGTATTGTCCTGGATGTATGTGGACACTACACTGGCTCCAGGGGTCACGTCTCCAGCAATAGCATAGGTAGCTGTGTGCTCCCTTCTAGCACACGATTTAGTTGATGTTCCTGAACCTAATGAATTTTGGCGGCAGGAATGATAATAGCAGACAATTGTTTGTCTCCAGTCGCTAAATTTTGTTAGAGAGTTAAAATAAACCTGTCTGCTTGACTAGTCTCATGTGCAACAAAATAAAAATAAGCCTTCACAAAGAATCATTTTCAAGCGCCATTTTACTTTTTGTCTTAGGCTCACAAATGCCTTTCATATTTTCTGATATGTCAGATATCATAATGCAAAATAAATAACCAAGTGAAACACACAGACATATTCTCTAGGTGGCTTGTGATGTAGAAAAAAGAGCCTTCTGCTGCTTCCTTTACCTTCTTCCTAGTCTTTCATTTTTTCCTAAGGCTTGCAATAGATGCTTCTTTGTAGCATGTGCATGAAACATGAATGTTATTTTAATTCTGTACCATTTTGCAGCGCTTTGGAGCCCAGTCACAGCTCAGGACCCCCAGTGAGCTAGACTTCATGCAGACAGAACAAAGTCAGCCTTGGCTCTGAGGACAGCCCATCCCACACTGCACCTCCCATGGCCACAGGAGACTCACATTGTAAATGTTGATGCATTCAACACATCTGCCACGCATGCAGATTGTGGAGACAGTGACATTGCCTGGGACACTGGGGGGTTTGCAGCAATGCCTATTGGTTGCTAAATACATCATTCAAATGGAACCACTTCTTTTAAAAAAGCTTAAAGCTGGTGTTTGCCATGTAAATCCAGCTTTAGAGGAGCCATGGAAGTGGAGCAGGACTTGTTAGGTCAAATATTTAAAAGTGCCCTAGTCATATAGGAACTCACAGCCTTAATTTCAGAAGTGAATTGGAATTTAATTTCACAGAACAAAGAACTTAGGACGTTTTTGCAAAGAGGGCTAGGTTCCCATTTCACTTTTCAAAATATTACCCCTTCTGTTTAAAAAAGACCCTCCCACATACAGACCCATTCTTGACACTCCAGAATAGATAGAAAACATCAATAACTCTCTGCTGATTTAGACCAGCACAGTGCCTGCCCACTAACGTTAGCCAGACAAGAAAAATTCCTGTTATGGTCCTGCAACAGGACCTTTTTCCCTTTGTCAGTAAGTGAATTGCAAAATTTCACTGGAGCCAAATTAAACGCAAAACCAAAATCCTGCCCTCCTCTGGTCCCTATCCCTATCACTGTAACTTGGATTTACATTGAAGCCATCAAATAAAACTTCAAAATGGTATAGGACTGGTGACCTACCATTTAGCATCAGCTTACATTTTTTTCCATAAAAGTAAACCTGTTCCTGCTAGAAATAGCTACAGGCATTTGATCATTAAATTTTTGTCTGAATGACTATTTTTTTAATCAAAATAAAACGTTATTTCTAAGCTACCCCCCCCAAAAAAACCTATTAAAGCTCTTCCTAAAAACAAAGCAGACTTTCTGTCTTTTGAGTAGGGATCATAACTAAAGGCTATTATTTAATTTTTCTATGAAGTTATTTGGGCAATTAAATATATTCAGAAAACATTTTTTTTTTCTCCTAGGAAACTAATAATTGTGTCCCTCAAAATAATAATAACGGAATGGAGTAATTCATTCAAGAAAGATAAATAAAATTGTTCTCTCTCTTTTGTTTTGACCTGTAGGTCAAAAAAGGATAATGTTTCTTGTTAATAGAAATAGTTCTGTAAGGGGAAACATGTTGACAGTGGCTTCAAAACAGTTTCAGACAATGAATGATCCAGCATCCTTGCTTATAATCCCTCATAAAAATCTCTAACTTCCAAGACTATAACATTCCAAGGTTTGTTCCCGAGGCTGGTCTCCATGCCCAGCTGATGTTGGGTTTGCTCTCACTGCTGGAATTTGCCCCTGTTCTTTAGGTGATGCTGTCCAGGGAGATTCCTGGCACCGGTAAAACACCCCTGAGCTGCTGCATATTATGTTTTCCCAAATTATCTGCTGGTTCATTAAAACACAGTGAAAAATTCTATACTTTCAAAAAGTCAATGGGGGCAGCTGCAGGGACGTGATTTCTCTTGGACAGAATAAAACCGTTGGGACCCTGACCCACATCTAGACTTTTAAACAGTAAAAAATCAGCAACATTTTGCTGATTTCTTACAGCTGAGGGACTTTCTGTACATCTTTGAAGGGCTACTACTCTTATTAAATACCTGCCACGCTGACAGATGGAACCACAGAGAATCCTGCTGCATGAGAAGTATATTGTGGTGGCCATAGCTGGGAGAAATTTGGCTTAGCTCCCTTGAGTGCATAAATGCGAAGTCCACTCACACCAGCTGTGTATCTGGCCCTAGAAGTTGATTTATCATTTGGTCCCTTAGTCTAGGTCAAAACTATCATGTATGTATCTAAATGAAAGTGCAGAACAGCTGACATGGAAAGAGAAAATATGTTTGAAAAAAAATAATTAAAAGTATGTCAGAAAGCTACAAGATCATTCCTGGTTATTTTTAGAGTGCTCATGACAAATTTCTGATACACTAACCACCTGTGAGGGCAGTGCTAGCACCTTCCAGTGAGAAAGGCTCCCACTTGGTCTTCGTCTTTACAGCCAAAGTTTTCAAGGACACGGCTTGTTGCTTAATTCATTTGATCCTATTGGCTAGCTGTCAACAAAAGTGTCAATCCTGTATTTGTAACGTCATAAACTTCCAAGCATGATGTTGTAAACTGAGGACCATGACTTTGACTTAAGGGCAGGAGCAGATGGCCGGGGCACGCACTTACGAGCTTGTTTTCAGGAAGAGAGACCTTGCAATCATAAGAGTAAAAAGTTACTTCATTGGAAAAGAAGGCAAGAAATCATTTCCCTGAAGTGCCCCTACTGTTTCTTCAAACCTTCCTGAAAAAAACATAATTGATTTCTAAGATCTGTGCAAGACTGCATATTTATTGCGCTGAATGAAATATGGATTGCATGAATTCTGCCGGTGTGACATTCAACCCACTCGAATATTATGAGTTTGACAGTTTGACTCTAACTCAGTTTATTTCCCACTTGAGAGACTGGAAAGGAACAGATGGGGATGTGAGAACGACCAGGGAGGGGAAGAGCGTGCAGCAGCTTGTGCTGCCGGGCCCTGGTGTGAGCGCACCTCCCCGCAGCCACTCAGGGGTTGTGACCGCCACTGAGAAGTGGTTTTCCAGACATTATTAAAGCTGCAGAAGCACATGCAGCTCCTAAAGCAAGCATTAGGCAGCCCCAGAAGGTAAGAGAAGGTCTGCTGAGTACAGGCTGTGCTAAATTTAGCACTGGAGGAGAAAAGGTGACAGAGGTCAGCTTTACAGGTCTTGTAGGACGTTGGCTGTCTCAACTGCTCGTCACTGCTGTCAGCCATATCCCTACATTAGTGCTGAGTTAATAAATAACTGGTAGCTGTATCATCACAATATTTACTCCACTGGTTTGAACATTCCCCNAGTTGATAGCATCTCTCATTTTTAAATGTTTTGTGTGTTTTCAGGTCTCTTGTCTACTGACCACATTTTGTGTCCTTATTACATATACTGCTTAGTCATATATTTACTGAAAATTAATGAAGAACACTTGGCACGTTCCAGAGTCAAAATACTTTGCAAACATTAACTAATTAATAATGTATCCCTTATTTTCAGACATGCTAGCATGCTTGAATGCCGAGTGAAATTCTGCTAAATCATTGTCTCCCTGCATGTCCCCTGCTCTTTTGCTAACCCATTACATGGTTCAAGAGTCTGATTATTGAGTTTGGTTACAGACAGCAAGTCTGATTCAAACTTTTGATAAGCACATGACTTCCGAAATGCCTCCATAATCCAGACCAGGCTTCTAAACAGAGCTCAATGTGACACACAGCAGCATCTGAGTGCATGAGGTATGATCTTAAAATAAGCTGAATGTCTTCTACCTGACAAAATATAACCACAGTTTTAAGAAGGTCTGGCCCCAGATGGCAGAGGTCTTGCCTAGGAATCAAAGAGGTTTTACTATTTTGTTGTATATTCCTGTGGAGACCCTGAACTCAGCGCACTCCGTATGCCAACAGGGATACTGCAGTAGCGCCAGCCCTGCCTTCTGCAGCAGCTCAGGCCAGGGCCATGCATTTAACTCCTTGCCAGCCAAGAAGACTCTGAGTGTTGTTCTCCAGACAGAAAACCAAGACACAAATCTTATAATTAACATCAGCGATGCCCATTCTTTATAGAGCCTTGTAACCATTTTGGTTCAAAGGTGTTTGTTTTCACCGCAGAGTTTACAGAGGCTGCACCTTTATTTATCCCAGGACACCCTTATAAATGCTTGAGTGCAAGGCTCAGTTACTGCAATTCCCTCATAGCAGGAGTTTGCCATAACTCAGCTGGTTCACGAGGCTCGCTCACAGATCCGACAGCTTGAGCGATATTGCTCCCACCTTGCTTCCCCTGGTTTTTGCCAGCATTTGTATCACATTCCCTTTTCTGTTTATCATCTCCCTGCTGCCTTAGTCTGGTGCAAACTGTCATCTTGAAAGAAGCACAGGGTCTTGCAGAAGTGCTTTTGGAAAATATTCCCTTGTGAAACTTTGAACAGATAAAGTAATGTGCCAGTCCAGATGCTTCTTCAAGGGTTTTCATGTTTTGCGGGGCTAAGGTTATGTTTTTGTTTTACAAATATGGGGGAGAGCGCTCTGGGTCCAGACAATGCATGGTGTTAGATCAAGAGCACTGAAACTGCTTTCATTCGGGTACTACAGCCACAAGAGATGACTTCCAAAGATTGTCTTCCTAGAATGAGCGATGCCCTTCTAGGATGTGCCATCCACTTACTGAAAAAGAACAAAAGGCACAGTATGTACATATTCGTGGGTAACATTGCTGAGGAAGGAACAACTAGTCTCTCTCTCCATGAGAGGCTTATCTGAATTCAGTGCACCAGTTCTTCTGAGTCTGCGATGTTTGCAGTTCAGTCACAAATTTTTCTCTACATTTTCCACCTCACTTGAGTGTTCCAAAGCCTAATACGAGAGCAAGCAGTGTGCTTTTTCTGGTCTGCAGAAACCAGTATGCCCTACTTTTCACTTTCCTTAGAAAAGGAATATTTTTCTTCAGAGAGTGTTCTGTAGAAATGCAATGAATCCTCCACCCTGCTATTTTATAACATGCTATACTCCCAAGGTCAATCAATTAATATTCTATATTAATCATTAAACTTCTGATTAACTCTTGCCATCCATAAACCCTTATAGAACTTGTGCAGAACAGTGGCTGTACTGATGTTTCTTGCTTTCTTTGTTCTTCAGGTTATATGAAGTGGTTAGGGGTGAGCCTGACACCACTAGATTCTAGATAACACATCTAGTCGATGAGATTTTTAAGATAATTTAAGAGAACTGCAATGGCATCTAGGCACCGATACAGAAAGAGCAGCTCTTCTGCGTCAGGCAGAAATTAAACCGCTTGCCTAAGAACTTATTGCTTCTAGGACTCCCAGACTAGTCCTTATAAATAGCAAACTTGTAAATAGTTTGACAGCCTTCAGGGACTGCTGACCTTGAATTCCCTTTCTATGAGTACATCCAAGATCGTGCAAGCAATCCGGGTTAAGCAACACCTATATTTATAAAACTTATAGAAATGCAGAATGTAGCAGACCTGGCTTGGAAACAGCTACTGTTTTGACTGTTTTACTGTTCCATGGTTGTAGTACAGGAATGGAGGAAAATCCAGCCATTAGTTCATCCTCGCCCGTAAGGAACATCACTCCTATGATTAGCTTAATGCTTTTTGTTTGTAATCCATTCAACCCCCCAGGCATCCTAATCCAGTTCTCACTCCCATGCTACACATAAAAATAGGCAGAATAACCCATAGTGAAGTAATTTTTCAGCAGTATGCCCAGACCCAGCTTTTGGATCTCTTTGTCCCAGGTCCTTGGAGCTGTTTGTCTACCCTAAATGTCAAAGAAGCAGACTCCCATGAACGTTCCTGTCTTTGGGGATTCCCAGCTGCCGCTCAGACATCTGCAGGCAAGGAGGGAGGAATGATTCAGAAAAAAGGCTGGCAACTGAGGTGTGCTTCCTTGATTTAAAGAGAACATAACATAAAGCAGTTACTTGGATTTTTTTGACAAGCACCAGGAATTGGATCAGAGACCAGAAAAGCCGTGTTTCAGAGCTCACACTTACATCTGTGCCTCATTCCAAACTCACATTGAGTATTTCTCTGTTACTGACTTGAAAAAAACCACAGGCAAATACACCTCACATTTCCACCCCAACTGTTAATTCTGATTGTTGACATACTCTAGGGGTTTCTCTTTACCTTAAATATTATTATCAAGGCACTGGTGTCAACTGGAATGTATCCATTCAATAAAGCTGTTGATTCATAGTGGCAAAGAACTTAGTAATTTCTTTTAAGGATGCTGCTATATGGGAAGTATTACATTTGTCTGTTTTGTCAACTGAGCACTGAATTGCTCTGGTGAGATACTTAATACTATTTCTTCAGGCTAACTTTGCAAATGTAGCTTAATGGGAAAATGTGTAACATTATTATTAATTTAAAATAGAAATTACATATGTTCTACTTGGACTTGCATTTAAATTTGCCTAATATTCTCTCTATATAATTTAATGCATCTTGGCCTATCAGAGTTGACTGATAAACGAATCATATCGGGGGGTCATTTAAAGTAGTAGAGTTGAAATACGCTTGTTTGTAAAATTGAAAGAAGTGCACTGATTAGGTGGAAAATTGAAATTTGCAATGTGTCTTGAGCTCTTTTGGTTATAAGAATCCTGATTATACAGCATTAATGCCTCCAGCTTAAACTCAGTATTTAAACTGACACATGCAGGAATAGGGGAACATAGATCTGCAGTGCATTGCTTGGGCCTATTGAGTTAAGGCTGTTTTGGGGGATTTACAATGAAAAAATAGATTTGAGATGGAAGGCGGCAGGTCACAGGGACACTCTGATTTCCATGCAGGACTCCCATCCCCCAGCTGCCCAGACTGAGTGGTACAGCAGCCCCTGAAACTGGATTTCCTTTCCACAGAAACCAGGGAGTGGGTTCCCAAACCTAAGCAGAACATGCAACTGGATACACTGGGAATTGCTGCCAGGCTCCTCAGTTCAGCTGTTAACCATTGGAGATTGGTCCTCTACTCCAAATCACTATGATGATGTTACAACAGCAAAACACAGGATGGGATAAGAAGAGTAACTCCTCACCAAAATAGCTTCACCAAGGACTGAATACTATTCCAAAGAATAATAAGGCCTGAGATTACAGTTGAAAACTAGTTTGCCCAGGCATAGAACTGCAGTCCTATAGTGCCAATGGTAACTGTGAGGAAAAACAGGGCTTTAAAAAGCTGCATAAATACAGCAGTATTTCATATAGTAAGTCTGTGAACATAAAATTTATTTTGTACCTTTCTTTCAGAGACAGAGCCTTTAGCGACACTTCCCTTCAGAGGCACAAGGCATATGGGGAAGAACAGAACTTACCAGCCTAGGTGCAGCCTAAACCATTGACAAACCTTCTGAAACCTTAGAAATCCAAGAACAGATTCCTTTGTTGCCCCAAGTTGAATTTCACTTACTTCGTTTAACAGAACGTCCCTTCGAGGTCCTCCACCACTCAAGGATGTTCTGTAGAGATACTGCAAAAGGGCAGTTGTTTTATCAACAATTTTGCTGTATCTCACCAAGTGATGCAAAACAGATTGGGACTCTCAGTCCCCATCAGGCAGAGCAGGGATGGCTGAAGAGGTTATCAATGCCACTTGTCCCTGTCCCAGACGCCACTGCCACTGTCACAAGCCAGCACAGGAGAGCAGGCATCCTGTCTGTACCTCTGCCAGCAGAGTTCATAACCCAGAGTATTAACTTAAATTGCCACTTCTGTCATTTTAATTTGCCAGACTTTAATTTGCACAGCAGGAACCCTGGCACATCCAGCCCACCCCATGGCCTTGTCTGGGAGAAGGGGGCACACAGCAAAGACCCTGGCAAAATCCAACATGGATTCCAACTCAGTCTTATCTTTCTGATTTTTCAGGGCCACGTATGGTATACATGGATGTATGCAAATTTAAATGCAAGTCCAAGTAGAACATATGTAATTTCTATTTTAAATTAATAATAATGTTACACATTTTCCCATTAAGCTACATTTGCAAAGTTAGCCTGAAGAAATAGTATTAAGTATCTCACCAGAGCAATTCAGTGCTCAGTTGACAAAACAGACAAATGTAATACTTCCCATATAGCAGCATCCTTAAAAGAACATTACACACATCCTTTATGGGATTCTCTCTAAATGCACCTGCAAAGGTTTGTCATCAGCCTTGACTTTTAATTAGAGCTGGTAGGGAATTTCTGCCTGAAAATGTTTTTCACTGATAACCACTGATGCCTCAAATTTGGGGATTGCTCCAAAAAAGAGATATAAGCAGGAAAAGGTTAATCAGCCTTCTGAAGAGGAAATGTATTTTGAGGTGGAGAGGGCTGGAGGAGAGGAAAGAGATGTGAATTTGTCAGATGGGGTGGATTGGATGCACATATTTTTAATTGCTGTGACACAGAAGAGAGGCGATGTTTTATAGTGGCTAAAGTCTTGTAGCAGATGAGAGCTGCTGCCATCCCAAATCCAACTGTAACCCAAAGCAGAGGAAAACACACCAGTGACTGTCTCCTGCAGCATTTCCCTTTGAATCAGGCTGAACCTCATGGGATGCAGTGCACTGATGCTGTTTGCTGCATATCCTCCACCTGCAGACAGCTCAGGTGCACTCAGAGCCTCCTCAGGCCCCGCAGCAGAGGCACCCGGCGCTCTCCAGGGCTCCCTGCATCCCGCCAGACAGAGCCTCCATTCCTCTGGCATCAGCAGGCACGCTCTGCCATCCCGCCAGCGTCACTGCAGACGTTTCAATAATGCATGAGCAAGGCTCCTGCCCTCATTTTTTTACAGTTCTTAATCAGATAAAAATTAAATGTTTCTTAGGTACTGCCGTGCACGGGGCTGCCGCGACGGTTTGGTTTGTGGCGAGCTTTGCACGTAGAAATTTCTCCGCGCACTCGGGAGTCGGTGCCATGACTCTGGAGAGCAACCTCCCAATTAGGCACAACAAAGCACGTCATTTCCATTCTGAGACTACAGGTAAATCCTTTAATTAAAGAAGTCTTACGTACTTCAGTGGTTCCTTCTGGAACCACAGGATCCTCCTGAGGACACAGATGTCCTGCTCCACTTTTCCTACCCAGTCCTATTCCTGGACCTCCTCCTTTTCATTAACGTGAGCATGACAGCGTGGCTCTTGGCTCATTCGCGTTCAAGGTCTGACCTGACAATTGGGGGTCACTCAAGGACACAGCTGCAGCAACTTCTCTGTGCTCTCCCTGGTGACTCCATGGTGGCCAGGATGCAAAAGCTGCACAGATGAGGCAGAGCTCCCGCCCCGAGGGTTCCTCATGCCTGCTGTGATTTGCCTCACAGCACATAATTTCCATCCACCTCTCCCCTCCATGCCCGGCTTTTGCTGCGCCCAGGAGCAGGTGGAGCATAGCAGACATTCCCTGTGGAGCACACCTTGCGTACACCAGGTATTCCCAGTTTCTCGTGTGGCCAAGCCAAAGGCACAAACAAACAAGGGTTTTAATGAAATCCCAGGCAGAGCTGATGCAGGGAATGTTTGCACAGCTGGCACTTCACGGTGGTCCTGAGGTGAGGCTGAAGCTCCTGCTGGGTGCTCTGGGGTGGGGACCTGACCCCCACTGCTCTGGGGTCCAGCCCCAGCTGCCCAGGGAGCCTTCCTACAGACTGAGATCCTTCCTACACGCTCTGCAGGGTAAACACAGGGCAAACTCAGCCAAGCCTTGAAAGGGAACTACCCTGTAGATGCAAAGCTCTCCAGAATACCTATTCATGGGAAAGGCAGCAAAGTTTATCCATTCAAAAAGGAGACTTTTTGAGGCTTTCTTTCCCTCCAGATTGCATATACCAGCCTGGTATTAGGTATTATTGCATATACCTGCAACTAACACTTATTTTCAAGCAATGGCATAAATGAGGCTGTGAAGTTATTTTAGTTACTATTAAATAATTACATTTTGGTACCACCAGAGCTTATACTTGCTTTTCTTTTTCCGTCTCTTTAACACAATTTAGAAATTCTGCTATTCTGCAGATGGTTATAAAAATTATTCAGGAAAAGAAAAAAAAAAAAGAGGACTTTTTAACCTTCAAAAATTATTCCAGAACTTTCTTTTGTAAAACTTTTCCACATATTTAAATGTATTGGCAGGTCTGGTTAATATTCACATTCCTACTTATAATAGTAAAAATATTTTGACATATTTCTGGGAGTAGTCAACCCTGTTAGCTTCCACTTAAAGCACAATTATTCAGGAATATTATAGATCATTATGTGGCTTTGGGGAAAAATCAGTATGACTCAAGTGCCCATTAGTGAAAGTGAAATGGTAGTAGGACACCTAGGAAAGCACATGTAGTATTCCCATGAATATCAAATTAATTCATTATGATAGCATTGGTAAAGTGTTAAACTATTTCCTATTTAATGACACAAGATTTATTTGCCAAGGCTGGGATATAAACACTGCCTGACAAAGTCATGAGAAAGGGTTTGTCTTGGAGAGGTTTATGTGGGAGGTGGCTGTGGGTGTCCATACAGTGGTGCTGGGGATGGCTCATTTATTCTGTCTCCTTCTTCCCAGTTGGAAGAGCTTACCTGTGGTGTTTGGATAACAACTTATGTGACAAAGAGCTTTTCCCTTCCCAAATTCTGCCTGGATGCAAGGAACAGCAGCTCTCCATTTGAATTAAGACATCCCCTGTTGGGAGGTCAGAGAGAGCACGCACACTGCAATACACAAAATAAAAATACATTCCCTAGCAGGAGTCAGGGAAGCAGCTCCCAAATTGCAAAGCACACACAACACTCTGCCTCTCCTTTTCCTGGCCAGTTCCGTGCCCTGAGGAGATAAAATGAGGAGCAGTGATCCCCGCTGCCCATTCCAGAGCAGCCACTGCAGCCACCCCAGCCCCTGGAGCAGAACATCTACTCCCCCATGCTGGGCTTTAGACAGGACTCACAGAGCTGCCTCCAGCCTCCTGTGAGTCAGGGGTATTGGATGCATTCTCATGGCACATCACCACAGCACATTTATTGTTTCAGCTTCTCCTGAGCCAGGGGCTGTTCTTCAGATTTTTGGAGTTTCTGACCAGATCTATTCATAAGCTGGGAGTGGACAGACGTTATGAAGTGACCAGAAAGGTGACATTCTGTGGCATCTCTGCCATATTGTGGTAGAGCTACCCATTATGGGCAGACAAACAAAAAGTTTTCTCAGCAGTTTCTCACTCACCTCTGTTTCAGTTCAGCATCCAGCATGGCAATAGTAAAAATGCACATCTCAGGCCAGGGTAGGGCCATAGCATGGGAAAGAAGTAAAGGGATCTGAACACTGACAGGCTGCTCTGAAGTGCCACAAGTAGGAGAGAAGTCAAAAATAAAGGACAAGGACCTCCTGCCTTGCCACAGATCTCAGGCTTGATCTTCTGCAATGCCTCCTGCCTCCTGATAGATGGGAAAAACACAGTGTGCACCTCCTCTCCTCAGAAGCTCCCTTTGTAACCTTCTGGAGTTTCCCTTGAAGGCTTCAGGCATATGAAAATTAAAACATACCTCCAGTGCCACATCACACAGGCAGGACATGCAGTGATGCTTGTCTCAAAGAATGATGGTTTTCTAGACCTAAGACAGGCATTTGCACTGTGGCCATCATCATTATATGATGGGAGGGGAATGATTTTGCAGAATACCCTGACCTCAGAGAGTTATTTGCACAACATGGTGTTCAAAGTTGACCCAGTTGCTAGTTTTTTATACTGTTTCAATGAACACTTTTTAACAACTGATCAAATTTTTGCATTTCTCCTCAAGTTTTCTGATTCCTATTACCCAACTTGTGGTTCTATTCAATAAAATAAAAAATAAAAGCACAAACCTATCCACAATCTTCGAATGTACAATGAGATTTAGAGACATATTTCCAAAAACGTTGCAAAGAATAGAATCTTTAATATGAAAGAGATGGGGGCAGCTTCCTGAAAAAACTCTCTGAAAATCATTTACTAAGAAATCTCCATGGCCTCCAGTTAAAAGCAAACAAGCTACATAGAGGAAGCTGATTCAGGAAGTGAGCACTACACTTCAGGGCATCAGTGAAGTTGTCACGGGTCATCTCTCACTGTCAGGAAAAGTTCTGCAGAGCATCCCTCGCCCTCTGTTTCCCAATCAGCCCACCACCCTTCCTTCAGTGACCCATTTCGCTGTTCATCTTCTCCTGTAGGGAATGTCTCCCAACTGCCAGGGCATTTCACAGCTATTACCTGCTGTCACCTCATCTGACACAGATTTAGTCACCCAGAAGGTTCCCAAGGCAATTGACACCCAACTGATTCATCTCCTCTGTGCTGCAATTAAAAGTCTGCCAACCTTGCAGGGGGTTGGGAGTGTTTCTTGTTTGTGATGTAGGTGCAAGTTCTCCTGCTGGGCCCCAGGGACCTCCCTGTGACAGTGGTCTGCAAGCCTGATGTCCTTCTGGAGAAAGTGTTCCCAAAAATTATAATATACTTGAGGGGGATTAAACCATGAGATTTTTTCTTCATGGAAATGTAGGAATCAAAGTGCAATGGAATTAAACCTGGAGGATTTTTAAGAAAACTCCGTTACAGTCACAACAAAGTGAGCAAATGCCAGACCAATAAAAGAGAAGAATCAGGAAATAGAGGAGAAAACAGCTACAGCCTAAACCTACAGGGTTATACATTTTCTCTCTGCACACCAACACAAAGCTCTCACAGAGATCACAATTCTGCAGAGACTGAGACACTACCTTAACACCTCATACAGCTCTGAAAAACCCCACGTGCTGAGCAAAAATCAAGTACAGGGAGCAACCCCACATTTAAGACTTCTTAAAATTAAATCTAAAGAGTTGCTGATGGTACTGAAGTAATAGATGCGTTACTGTTACCTTAATAATTTGTAAGGTGGTGTAGGGGCATAAGAGTAAAAATATACATATATAAGGGAGAATATGATAGAATTTCTGTATCTAGATTTTAACAGGGAATTCCATAGGTTTTCACAGAAGTTAAGCTAAAGAAACCCCATGTTAGTGGCTATGTTGTAGATATAGTTAAGGACCTTTCTAAAGAGTGTCAAAAAGGAAAGTATGAGGATGCAGGAGAATGGTGCAAGGAAAGGTCTTGAAACCTACCAATCATTCTCTATGGTTCTTGGCACACAGGTAGGAAGGCACAAATGAAATTTGCTGATCACAATGTTAATGTTGAGGTACTGTTAATACAGAGGACTATTAGGATATCACATGGAAAGAAATAAATGACAAATGGAGCAATATAAATTGGATTAAATTCAATTATACTAACTGCAAGGTGACATGCTCAGGGACAAGTAGCAGAAATCTCTTATAAATTCAGAACTTTCAAGTGGAAACCAGCTGAGTACCCTACAGACTGTGTTACAGCTATTCTTTCTGCATAAATACAAAGCCCTTGTGTAACACAATCATTAAAGAGAGAGAGAAATGCAACCAATCCTGGATGGGACTCAGCAGCCTCACTTGGAATTCTGGGCATCTGACCATCCACGTCCAGGAAAGATTATTTCAGTTGAAACAGATATGGGCAATGATTGAGGAAAGAGAACAGTCACAAGTAGATGGAAGATCAAAAGAAAATGTAGAGCAGAGAGTTTCCAGAAAAATCCAGGCAAAAATTGTACCTACTATTAAACTGGTGATCAATCAGCCTATGAAAAGGATTGAACAACACAATTGCGGTGATATAGTATTTGAGCATTGGACGCTCACATGAAAATCCCTAAATTTAATCAGCTGAGCAAGAGAAAAAGAGGTCAAAGAGGAGAAAGAACTCACAGAGGTTGCCAAGTAGTTTCTGTGTGGGTCTTCACTGTGAGGAGAAAAGGGAAATACCTATCTTTGGTTTGTGAAGGTGAACTGCTGTCAGAGAAGCGTAAGAAAAAGTGCTGAAACAACTTGACAAATTAAATTGCAATAAATCACTGAGACTGGAGCCTATTCATCTCAAAGTTCTGAAGGAACCAAACAAAATAGCTGAGCTATTAAACATATGTAATTTATCATTAAAAACAGCTACTAGATCAGAGATTTGGAGGGGAGCCAGCAGTAGTCCAGATCTATAATTTAAATAGGTAACCTGGGCCAGCCTCAGAAACATTACTGTGGTCCTGACACGACTGGCTGGGGCGAGCAACCACGTCAGCAGTAACAACAGGGCTTGCTGCAGGAAGACCCTGCTGTGAACCACAGCACGCAGGGAGGGTAAAGTATTTCTCTAGCTTAGTTTTGGGGCTGCATTGTTTCAAAATACACTGGAACAAAGCTACACAGGAAGAAATCTCCTCTGTGGAGATGAACAAGCTCCTGGAGTCACCCCATGGCCTCACACAGCTCCACACTATGCCAGGAGCTCCATGGACACCAACACGTGTTTCCCTCATATATCGACTCCAACAAGCCTAGTCACCATTAAGGGACTGTACCTTATTTTTTCGTTTTTTTTGGTGGTGATGTTATTTGCTTTACTGCAGTTCCTTTTATGGATCAGGATCCCATTATGCAAAACGTTGTATACACAGGAAGGATGAGTGAGTGCTATCCAATTATCCAGCAGAGACATGAGAAGCCTGGGCAGGTAGAGGGGGGACTACAAGAAAACAACAGCACATATCAGGAGGGTAAGCAGAATTCCTCGGGCACCCACTGCCAGCTTTCCTTGGAGCTGGATTGGAGGATTGCAGCTGCATCCTTGGGCATCAGGTCTGAGGGGTTGCAGGGTGCAAACCTCTACCTCACTTATTTGGAAGTTGAGCATCCTGCAAATGAAGGATGATGGTAGGACTGGCCAGCAGACAGCACTAATGTTGCTAAGATCAGTGTCCATCACCTCCTTTCTGGTTCAGCATTAGTGCTGTTCTGTCTGTTTCCAGGCCTTTCTGGTTTCCAGTTCAAACATTTTCTGAGAGAAGGGCAAACAACATATAATAGATTTGAGCCTAATGACAATAGCTTTGCTTTTTGAGTTCCCTTTCACATGCCATTTAAGAGCAGCTAATGGAGCACAAGTTAAAAACTACTGATTTCTACATTTCTGCCGGTTAAAGAATGGAATATAGCCCCATGGAAAACAGTGCTGAATTCTAATAACTTTTATATTATAAACATTTGAACATATGCATATGCCCTAATTTCATGAGCAGATTAAGCTCTTTTGCTTGTACTGGTGAACTCATAAAAACAGTCTTATCTTATCTTAGCCCAAATGTTAAACACTTATTCCAGGAAAAGACTTTTTTTTTTTTTTTTTAGATATACACAGCCTCAGACAAATGTTATGCAACACAGGTGTATTTAAGTAATGTCAGAGAGGTACCTTAAGTGGCACATGCTTTACAGCAAACTTGACCTTTAGAATTTGAATACAGGACTGGACTTTTGGTAGACTTATTCTGAAGGTTTATCCTGAATCTCTTCTGCAAGAGTTGTATTGAACTGAATGCTAAACAAGGACTGTCAACAAAAAGCCTGACATTATCCTTCAAATGTTGGTAATTTCAGAACTCTTGTCCAAAAAACAATATAGAAGATGAAGTGGAGTTGACAAAATCTTTAACTGATGTAAGTGCACCACATTTGTGTATTCATCATAATACCTGAATGCCTAGAAATCCTAAACAGACCATAATGTTTTAAATAGTTTCGTATACTGCCATCCTGGACTAACAGCTGGGGAACCGGGCTTGAAGTCAGAAATAGATCCTTGTAGCTGTCACCAGCCCCATTTTCTTTACAGGCTTCCAGAAAGAGCCTTAGCAGACATAACCTATAGAAACCCTAAAAGAATGGAGCAAGGGACAAGCTTTCCTACATCTGCAATTTCATTACCTTTGTAATGCATGATTTCACAGTCTTGCCATCACCAAAAAGGCACAAGGAAAAAAGACTAGGAATTGCAACCACATTTTGGGAGATGGGAGATTACATAAGCATCTTTCTAGCTCTAACAGGATTGCATAGTTAATTTGAAATATGTTATTTCGTATATTAGGAAAAAAGAAGTAAAAATAAAAATCTTTTATTACAGTTTGAAAGACTCCCAACAACTCATAAAGGTAAACCATCATCTTAAATGTAAATGTAAATGAAATGTTTGCTGCTCGATGAATTTTTGCTTGAAGGAGAATTTCTCCCGACTTCGATGTCTGCGGTGCTGATAATTCCTGATGTACAGACATGTAAGATTCATTGACCTATTTAAATGCATTTCCCTGTTAAGAGGCCTGATTACCAAGGACTGGCCAAACTAGTCCCACTCTCTATCTCAATTCGACATCTTCACTCCAGCATGATTCATTACTATATGATAAGGATGCCAGGAAGTAGCAAACACACAAAGTGGGGAGGGAATGCAAATGGGAAATATCTGACATTCAGAGAGGGTGCTCGAAGCTGACAGTGAATGCAAATGAACAGCCAGTTTGGACCATTTCCTGCTTATGCTAAAAAAGGGGTTGCTTTATCAGAAGTGAGCCCAGTTTAAATCCAAGACGAGAGTAGTGCATTAACGTGGTTGAAGAATACACGTAAAATCCCATTTGCTTTAAAAAATATGGGGCTATTTTGGAAGCAGGTCAGGAGACAAGCCTGTTGTAACTGACTCAGTTATAATTATAGTACAGATCAGGCCCTGACTCCACTGTAATTGTATAGCATGACAGGCTCATGCGTGAACGAAAAGTAGGAGTCTCGGCTAGAGCAAGAAAAATACTAATATCATGAACATAACAGTGCAAATCATAATTACAGATATGTCACTGCGGATTGGGTATGCAGCAGGCAGGGACTGATTCCCAGTGACCTGGGAAAGACTGACTCAGCTCTGTGCTGCTGTGACCGCTGTGTTTTGCCAGGAGGGAAAATGCCTGCTGGGGTGGGTATTCCCAGTGGGTCATTGCCAGGAGACGGTGATGCAGGAGCTCATCTCTTCCTTTGCCACATTGTAGTGACCCCTGAAAGTGGGCAAGTGCCTGCGTCGCAGAGAAAAGCCAAGGCACCAGCAACAGGGTGCCTTCCTTGCTCCTGCAACATGTGGGAGAGGCAAGGGCTTCCAGTGGATCATGCTGGGGTTAACGCTGCACATCACCATCCTCCATATGCTCTGCTCCCCCACCTCTGTCTCTCCCAAAAAAGTGTCCCTTCCCCTCAACCAGCCAGCACACACCTTCACAAGACACCTCTGCAGTGCAGGACCTACAGCCAAGGCAGGACATGGACAGCCAGGGGTGATGCTGTTTCTCCAGCTGGGTTCACACATCGCCATCCACAAAATCATTTGATGCCCTCAAAAGCAGTCAGGGCACCCAGGAGAGAGCAGATGTGGAGCGACACCAAGAGCAGGTGTCTTCAGCATCTCACCACCTGGATGTGCTTGGCACTAAGCACCAGGCTGCAGGGAGTTAGGGAGTATCTTCTCCAGTGCACATTCTCCTGTTACGCTTTTCCTTTAGGATTTGGTGTTGATATCAGTGCCTTTTATAGAACAGGGTTAAGCACTTCAATGGGCTTCAGGGTCCCCCCTTCACAAGTTCAGAGGCCTTCTCAGGTTTATGGAGTCACATCTGACCTTTTCTGCTTCCCAGAACAGCACCTTTTAATCAACAACCTCTAGGCTGCAGAGAACAAGCGGATGGATCCTTCCCATCCTTCCAGTGCTGTGTGGAATATACGGTTTTTATATCCATCCAAAAATCAGTGAGAAAGGGAGACAGACATGATTATCCATTTGACATTAAACAGTTACTGGAGTTGACATTTGAGCATACAACAAAAAACCAACAGATGGATATTGGCAGATGGAGGAGCATGAAGAAACAATGAGACATCTTCAACCACCCTTCTCTGCTTCTGAAACATGTTATTGTTTCCCCTACCATCTCTCTTGACCCCAGCCCCATTTTCAAGTGCCACTCCATATGCTTCCTTTCTTTGCCTCCATATGTCTTAAACATGTTAAAAAAAAAAAAAAAAA
>VZRN01005622.1:7293490-7316402 GCA_013397935.1 Dasyornis broadbenti | reverse complement strand
TAAAAAAATTAAAAAAAAAAAAAAAAAAAAAAAAAAAAAAAAAATTAGAGAAAACCACAATCTCACTTATTCTGGCCCTATTCAGTCAATTCTCTCTCCCCCTGTAAAATGCGCTTTCTTTTCCCTCTCGTCCATAGAAATGGCTTATAGCATTGCCAGGAAAGTCACCAGAGAGCTCATCCTCCCTTCCGCTGTAGGGTGACTGCACACCCTCCCTTCCTGAAACCACCTGTTCTCCAGCTTTCAGAAACACCACACGCTTCTTGTTTTCCTCCATTCCCATGTCATGACACACTTCCACATCTTCAACTACCCATTACAAACTCAGTGATTTAACTTCTTCATTTCCACTCTGCTTTGCTCACAGCTTGCCTTTCCTTCGCCAGCTGAACTTTCTCAATATCCCTCTGCAGAAGGAAAACCACATGCCAACAAACTGTGAAACTCAAGCACTTTAAGTTCCTTCTCTTCCTTGTAAGTATAGTAAGTTCCTTGAAGCTTGTAAGTATATCCTCTTTTTCTGACTTACTGTTTCTTATCCAACTTTTTCCACTGTCATTCAATCTTAAAATTCACACAACTGTATTTTCTCCACAATCTCCAACAAACAAATATACCAGCACTTCAAAAGTTATAGATAAGCGATACATTCTCTTTTGGCTACTGATGTTTTTCCTAACCTGATTTCTGTCTTACCTTTCACTTGGATCAAATCCCATTCTTCTTCAAGTTCTTATGCTGACCTTCCTATTAAATTATTTTCCCTCTTGCCTTCATGGACATGCACATCTTAATGTCTTTCTGTATTTCCTTCTAATACACTTCATCTGCAGAAACCCTTCATTTGCCACTTTTAAAGACTCTGTCCTGTATTTTCTTTTTCTATTCTTGGTACTGATCCACTGGCCCAATCCAACTAATTTTTGTTGGCTCCTCTTTGAAAAGAACTATAAATCCTACCTTCCCTGCTCTTAATATTAGAAATTACTAATGAAGATTAATGGAGGCATCAGCCAGATGCAAGCAAACCTCACTGCTTTTTTACTTATATGTCTTTGTTTATTTGAGAATTTCATTTGTGATTATAAGCTGCAATAAGACCTTTGCTTCTTCTGATGTACCTCTAAGTATCTGGCACATTTTGAGATGTGTATGAATTAAACTCAAAATGTCACAAAACTGAACTAATGTTTAAAGCTTCGCAACATTAATCTCTACCCAATTCTGATGTATGAATTCAATACTTCATTTGGAGTCTGGCATGAAATATAATTACAGTGGAAGGTGAAATAAAGAAGAGTAGTACGAACATTTTGCATACCTGCTATTCACCATCTGTTCTCTGTGATAGAATGATACAGCTCTCTTTACAGAGGACTTTGACTTGATGGAAAAGGGAGAATTGCACTTTTAATCATACTGCAGAAATATTTTTATTTTGCTTTTAAGTACCAAATAAAACAAACTTAATATCTCTTAGTGGGCTGTGATGATATATTGGCTGACTTCTAACTTCAGAAGCCATAAATTAGTATGCCATTACCAGGAAATCACAGTACTGCCTAACAGGGCTGTGAGGCACCAACAATAATTCCCCCCACTCCACACCTTTTGGAGTCTTTTTACGCTTAATCTTTATTATGGGCTCTAAAAGGTGAAGCCACAAGCATTGGAAGTTATCCTAAAAATGTACTGAGGTTTTCACGTAGAATCACAGGATGGTTTGGGTTGGAAGGGACCTTACAGATCATCGAGTTCTAACCCTCCCTGCCATGGGCAGGGACACCTTCCATTATCCCGGGTTGCTCAGAGTCCCATCCAACCTGGCCTTGAACACTTCCAGGGATGGGGCAACCACAGCTTCTCTGAGCAACCTGTTCTGGTACTTCACCACCCTTTAGGTACTGGAAGGGGCTCTAAGCTCTCCCTGACACCTTCTCCAGGCTGAACAAGTCAAAATCTCTCAGCCTCTTCACAGGACAGGTGCACCAGCCGTCTGATCATCTCTGTGCCCCTTCAGGATTCACTCCCGCAGCTCCACGTCCTGCTTATGTTGGGTGTCCAGAGCTGGACACAGGACTCCAGCTGAGGTCTGGACATTGAAGGTCTGAATTGTTGAGAAAAAAGTGCCAAGATGTGCAATAATTTCATGAACACTGGCGAAACTGAGAGTGAAAACTTGGGCACAGGCGTGTCTTAATGGAGTGACACCTGGGTTGGGTCATGGTGAGAAATGTGCTTTACCCCGCAATGTGCATCCCGTATCCCTGCTTATCTTAACACAGCCGTCGGGAATGAGGGATTAATTGGTGGTGTGAAAACTGGCCGCAGGTGTCATTTCTCTCCTGCCTTTTCACAGTGAATTCCCACCTCAGGAACAGCCCCTTTTCTCCCCCTACCTCCATCCTTCCCTTTCTAAGAACAAAGCTGCCTCAGCAGCGGTCGCACCCCGGGGAGCTCCACCAGCCTGGTCTTCCTGGTCCTTTTTTTTAGGACTTCTTTGATAACCGGGGCAGGGGAAGGGTTAACTTTTCCGCCCCAGACCGTCCCCTGCTGATCCGGTAATGAGTAAGCAATGTCGCTGCCTGTCAATAGCTCGGTGTGAACTCGGGTAACCCAGCTGAGCCCTGCGCTGGGGGGTGCCGGGCTAAATCAGCTTGACCCCCCCGACCTTGCCCAGCCCCAGCCCCAGCCCGCCCGGAGCCCGGCCGCCCCTGGGCGTGTGACTGCTACGTGCTGCTCGCCCGGCTGCCAAAGCCTTTTAGAACAACTGGGGCTGAGTCAGCTGGTGGAGGTAATATAATATACCTCAGTCAATAGCTCTGTGTTGCACAACATACGATGTGGCAGTTCCTTTCTAACTTGGGGAGCCACCCAGTCTTTTTAGGATTTCCAGGAAGAGCTGCGGCATCTGACCTTCAACTGTTATTAAAAGAAATCAAAGATTGTATAACAGTCTGTCAGAGCTTTGCATTTCTTAGCGGAGTTATGTTTCGATGAATGCCTCCACATTTCTGAGCTTCACAGGTTCTTTATCCCTTTACTTGTTTATCCTCTGGTAAGCATTTATTAATAGAGAGACTTATTCCTTTACTGTACTTGTTTATCTTTCAGGGGGTTTGTTTTGTTTTTCAATTTAGAAGCAGAAGGGTCTCCCACGCTTTTCACATTTCTATCTGCGGGTGAAGTCACTGCATGGCTTTGATAGCAATCTTCCAGCTGTCCATTTTCGCCCTGGAATCCCTGCCTTCAGCTGATTTTCTGCATTATCACCATAGTTTTTGACTAAGACTATTAATCCACCTGTCCCTCTGCGAAAGCAACTAGATTGGTTTGTGTAAAAAGGGAGTAAGATGGTATGAACTGTAAGTCTGCTATTAATCCTGTTAATAAGGGATTAAAGTGAAGCCTTGTGAGTAGGAAAGGCTGATTTGATTGTTTGGGACTATAACTTAGCTCTCCCTTATGAAAGCAGTGTTTGCTGTGCATCGCATTTTATCATTTGCATATTTGGTCTCTGAGGAAATCAAGGTTAAATATAGCAAGGAGATTCTGCTGGCTTAAACTGGTAGCACAACTGTGCTTCTTCAGCCTAACAGTGCCTCGGATAGCACAAGAAGGAACCCTGCCTGCTCTTGCCTGGCAGTAGCCTCATCCTATAATGCGACTTATATTGTCAGCTTATGCTTTGCCTCTGACCTTTACGTGCACTTTGCCTATGTACCAGATAGGCTGCGTGCCTTATTTTAGAAGGAAAGAAGCAACAGAGAAACTGGACTAAAATAAATATCTTGCCACTGCTATTTTCAGGAAAAGGCTTACAAAAGCAACAGCAGCAGAAAGCTGAACAGCACCATATATTCCCTGGGCGAGGCGATCGTATGAAGAAACATCAATCTCATTAAAAAAAAAAAAAAAAAAGGATACTGTCTCTGTCTTAGAGCTTAGCATTCTGCTTCCTCCTCAGCCTTAGGAGAAGGCCTATAAATTATTAATACTAACATCAGTGTGAGACAACAGATGGTAAAGATTACTTGGAAAAAGTCTTCACATTAACATATTACGGCCCTAGTTTCACAGCACGTTGGGACTGTTTCCTGCTGCTGCCAGCCAACCTGGCCCCGGGAGAAACCTCCCAGCGGAGGGGAATCCTTGGGCAGCAGCAGAAAGGTCCTGCCCTGGTTCAGCTGCAGAAAGAGCCACCCAGCTGCCCCTGCAGAGAGGGCCGGGCGTGTGTCACGGCACCCCTCGGACACCACACTGGCCCCGTGAGGCTCCTGGCATCTGCTGCCAGGGGCCAGGCCAAGAAACAGTGAGCTCAGGGTGAGGAAAATTTTCAGGTAGATGAGAAATGTATTCCTTGCTGAGCCGTTTTTGGGTGGCATCAGTTGTGTTGTGTGCTGTGAAAAATAAAAAATATGCATTTACAAGTTTTGAACTCTTCTTGAGTGGCATGAGGGGTGACATGAGATCCAGAATAATCAATTATACATATGTGCATTATCCAAAAATATTGCATGCAATTAAAGGATTTTACTGCTCCCTACAATGGGTTACTTGAGCTTCTTCAGGTTTACAAATGTATTAAAATTAGCATCAAGCAAGTGAATGAGAAATTCCTTGTAAGAGCGTAAGCGTATTGCTTTGTCCCTCAAGCTAGCAGCTGGTTCAGAAGAACATGTATGTACTCTTGTTTTGGAATAACCTTCTATGACCCTCCACTCTGCTCACACCACTTCTGAGGATAACTCAGTGCCAGAATCTCTGAGACAGAAGGACTTGATCTAGCCTTTTAAGGGACTTGAAGAAGACCTTTTCTCAGGGCCCATTACTTCTACAAAGGCATATGCCATGTGAGTGTTTCACTGTGACTTAATGATGACTTAAAAACATAATTCTCATGTTCCTACATTCTCTGGGTGTCACACAAACTTTCCACAAAGCCTGAATAATGAAAACAAGCTACTGTTCTCAGAGCCTTGGGCCTAAGTGTGGTTCTGTGAGATAAGCAAGAAGTAGCTCTTCATTTATCAGCTTGTTGGAATCTTCTGCTCTCAGGAGATGGGCAGTGCATGGGTCAGGTCACAGAGTGATTGCTGGAAAATGTCTTCAAATAGCCTTCTGCTATTCTAATTTAATAATGAGTACCAAAACCTTGGTTAGCAGCTTTTGATTCCCACCTCACCATTTTCACAACCCAGCAATATCTGTTTTACTGAACGGATACGATTATCCCTGTCACATTTGTGTCGTGTTGCCCTGCAGAATCCCTCGTTGCATTGGCTCTGGCTGGCCTTGTTTAAGGGAAAATGTCTGTGTTTGCACAGCTGCCAATCCAAAACCCTCGCAGTGAAACTGTTGCTTAGATCCCAGTGGCACGGTGTCCATGCATCCAGACTTCCCCTGCAGGGGCTTCTGCCTTCACATTCAGCTTTATAGGATGGCTTGGAAAGCCGGGTGCTCTGCAGGGGTTTGCTCTTGGTGTGTGACTTTGCAATTTATCACCATCCTGAGATGCCACCCTGGAATCAGTCAGCCCTTGAAATTTGCTTATTTGGGAATGAGGTGCTGGAAGAACTATTTGAAGATGTCTTTTATGTGCCAGTTGTAAAATGCTGATTTCTGACTTTAATTATTATTATTTTTAAACCATTTAACAATATAGTCAACAGGTTCTTGGAACTAAGGGCAGGTTAAGTCTCCTACTTAATATGATTTTAGAAATAATTTTCCCCCTCTAAAATTCCACTTACTATTATAGTGCCTAATTTTGGTTTATAAAAGAATCCCCCAAAGATGCAGTCCTAGGGCCATTGAAGGTGCAGGCAACATTTAGGTTAAGGTCAGCAGGGAAAGCATTCAGAGAACAGTATTAGTGACACACAAAAGGGTTCAGATGTTAGCAACTGGTATTTCGAGATCACCTCTACCTAAAAACAGCTACACTGGCACAGATTTGAATTTGCCTGTGGACAACTAACAAGTGTTTACAGGCTCTGGATTACAATGGTGACAATCTGTTATGTCACAAATAATCTTGTTTCCAAGTGCTGCATGAGGGTAATTTGTAATCTGCTTTCTGTGAGTGAATATACCCCTAATAACTTGCTTCTGTTGGCTGATTTGACAGGGACTTGGGAGTCAAGGTCTCATTTGTCAGCTGGGCACAACCCAGGGGAGGGCACAGAGCTGCTCCCCAGCCCCTTCCCCAACCCCACACATTTTGGATCCTGAGGGAGAGCTGTTGCTAAGGTTTTGAGCAGAAGTTGTAGGTCGGAGGGATTTTAGGTTATTTATTTGCCTCCTGTATGAATTTCCAGATTCTTCACCCCATTGCTGGTATCAGAAGGGAGATAACACAGGGCTCCAGAGGCAGAGGTGGCAACTCTGTGCTCCCATCAGAGCGATTGCCAGGGAAGGTTGCTAAGGCTCCCAGAGGTCAAAGGAGAAAAGTAACAAGACGTGTAAAAACAAAAGGGTGATAAGATATGTGTGAAAGCGAGTTTATATGACTGTACAAGCTGTCCTGCACTTGTTGTGGCTGCTTGCTGAGCTGGCAAGCTCTAATTTAGAGCCATGGAACATGCTTCGTCTGTGTACATCCATCCATCCTCCCTCCAGTTCCTTCTGGACCTCAATGAGGAAGAGGTTCCTATATCTTTCAATTATTAGAGGCAGTCCTAGTGGAGTGATCCTTTGAATTGATGTGAATCAGCTGGCTAGAAGGAAATCAAATGATGATGAAGAATCAGGGAAGCCTTTTTGGGTCAGACAGTGAAGTATTAGGGCTGGAAAGATGATAGGAAGATTTGGCATCCTGTGAATATGTGTAGAGGAACGAAAGCTGTTGCTGGATTATTGTAAGTACAGAATCAACATGGTTTAAAAGAGCCAGTTCCATCTTTTTCCAAATTAGCAGGACAGGTGTAGCTCTGCACGTTACCCAGTGCAGACAAAAACGAGCCCTCAAATTCTGATGCACACTATGTTTTGTGTGAAGGTCAGCCGGTGACCTACGCCAAACAAAAATGCAATTAAAGATAACTTTGAAAGCATTGAAACAAACCTAAGCGAAGCTATTGGTATGTCTGAAGGAGTGGGGGGTGGGGGGGAGTGCAGAACAAACACACAGGGAAAAAAAAGTGTGTTAATTAAGATTCCTGGGAAGGGAGGGAAACAGCTTGCTGCTCTGCAGAGGGACGAAATGCTGAAGGGAGGAGCAGACCTTACAAGGTAATGAGAGTGCTAAATGGCAAAGTTTGGGCTGGGAGAGGGGTAGAGCTTCAAAGGAGGAATGTGCACAACTGGGATCGTAAGCTACCTTTACATCTGTCCTTAGCAAACTCCAAGATGAAAGGATCTGCACTCAAAGGACCTGCTCCTCTGTTGCCTTTCACCTTCTGAGCCTATTTGTATCTATGCAAAGGGTATGTAAATTGCCAGGACTCCAGTTCAGTGGTTTGTTGTTTGGCTTTATGGGGTGAAGCAGCCTATTTGCTGGGCTCTGAATGCGGGGGGACTTTCCTGTCCCACTGTGCGCCCTGTGTATGCTGTTCTGGCAAAGGGGTTTTGCATGGTGTACCCATAACAGTGCAGCTACAAATGTCTGTGAGCTGAGATACGGGAACACTGTCAGATTTTTGGTGTGGCTTGTTGGCTCCCATGCTGAGGCCCGTGGTGCAGTGACTGTGGCTCTGTCCTTCTGCCTTGCTGCTCCCCCTCGTGCCGTGGCAGCAGGGGTGATGCCCCTGGCGAGGGCAGCTGGGCAGAAGAGCTGCTGTGCGTGAGGTCTCCACCCTTAGCCATGGTAGCAGCCTTCCTGCCAATGAAAGAGGCTGGGAACCTGGAGGAATTGGGCTGGGATGGAAGATGGGAAGGGTGTGTTGGGTTGTCCCAGAAGGAGGGAGAGGAAAAAGGTCTCTCCACACCAAAGAGAGTGCCATCAGTATAGTTATTAGGAGAGCATGGAAATTGCATGGGGAAAACACAGAAGGATCAGGAACTGACAGAGGACTCTGTCAGAACGGGTGTTGCACATTTTTTGTCTCATTTTTCTTGTGGGAGTGTTAGTTCTGAGACTGTAGAAATGCTTGGAAATGCCTGTATTTAGTGTGCTGCAGGATGCACTGCAGTTAAGCCCCAGTTTCTCCAGTGGTATTAAGGGGTCCTGTGTGGGTTTTGCAAAATTCATTTACATCTACTTTAAGGGCCCTTTGCACAGGCTGAACAAATGATAACACAACTTAAGTGGGGAAAAAAAAAAAATGAAAAGGAAGAAGGATTGATCTCAAAAAGAAATGAGCTTCACATTTGTGGTCCATTATAGCCAAAGGCACAATCACCTAATCTGACTCCTAAGGTTAGCCCTAAATATCAGTGTAGGCAAGTCCCTGGACAGTTGCCAGTGTCTCAGGGCAGATAACATCAGCACAAGTCGAGAAGAGGTCTCCAGTCTAGCCTGTGTTTTAATATACTATTAAAATAAAATGAGACAGCAATTAGTTTCTCTTCAGCTATTCCACAGCATAACTTCATCGGTCAATTAGTATGAATAAATAAATACAGGTCTTGAATTATTAATCTGCAAATAGAAGAAGCAACTGCATTTAATATTTCACTGTTCCTTCTCCTTGCTCTTTTGCTTGGCTTGGAGTTTTGACTCAGTTGGTATTATATGAGTGCTATTGTCTATTCTTAACTCTTTCCAAACTTTTAATTTTTCTTTAGAATAATTTTCTTACTCAAATAACACTATTAATCTTGGCTCAAGATATATAAAGGTTGGATTATCAGAGGGTATCCATTCACAGAGCTATGGGGAGGTCACTGGTTTAAAAAAGAAGAAAAATCAGGACATTAAAGTGCTTCAACATGGGCTTATTAACTTTAGGTTCCCAATACTAAAGCCTTCACAGAATCATAGAATGGGACCTTGAAGTTCATCTAGTTACAACCCCCCTGCCATGGGGGGTTGGCCTTAATCTTTTTCTGCATGGGCTTCAGGAGAGTAAACAATGTCTGATTATCCCACCAGTTAATCCCTTTTCCTAGTAAGAGAGGCAGAAAGAGGGGTTGCTTGGGGTTAGGATATCTTCTGTTTGTGTCCACAGACCTGTAGCTACTTGGGGCAGGGAGCGCCAATCTGATGGATTTGCTCAGGGAACTGGAGTGTCACAGGCTGTAGGAACCACCCCTGACCTTTGGAACCTCAGGTTTCACACTAAGTGTCTTTCTCAAATTTTATAAGACTGTGTGATCAACAGAGATCAATCTCTTTATCTGCTGCATGAGGAAATGGTCAGTCCTGCCAGAAAAAAAGGAAGGCCTCGTTATAATTTTAGACTTTGGTTGTTTTCAGTAAATCGCCAAGAAGGCATTTCTGACTTGTTCACAAATGGTGGTGTTTCCCTCTTTGGACACAGGTGGTAATTCTTTCAGAAATGGGTCACTACAGTTCTGTATTTCAACAGTGTCTGGATGTCGAATCATGTGTTCCCTGTTGGAAATGGCCAAAGAAAATATTAGTAACATGTTTACCTTTCTGTTGATGGAATGTCAATGCATATAAAAGGAGGAAGAAGTGTATCTTAAGTCAATAAGCTGGAGGGAGGCTGAAAACTCTCAGGTTATTTCTCTCCCTCATGAGAGCACCTGCCTTCTGACCTGTGGTTTTGATCTTGGACCAAATTCTCACTCTTCAGTTTTCTGTGCTGATGACAAACCTGAACTGCTTCTGTATATGCTTTAAATGTGTTATTTTTTTCCCCTTTGAAGCTTCTTGAGGCACTGTGTGAGCTGAATGCATTCCTCTTAGCTTGGCTCACTGCAGAGTATTTTACAATGTTAATTTCAATGAGATTTGTTTCCTATTTTAGTTTGAATATTGTTTTGCCTTTTTCTGGCTTGCTTTCATGTTCTAACTTCCTGTATTGCTAGTGTAAGACTTTTGAAGTGCATAGTTTGGGCATATTAATAAAACTTTTCCATAGTGTACGGCTTTCAGGTAGAAATCATAAATGGGTCATGGCAGCAGCCAGGGGAGGATGTGACATACAGTCTTGTGGTTATGTCTTACAACTGCTGCTGTCTGATCTGCTCCAGTCTGCAGCGTTTTCCCCTCTGTGCTTAGCTGCCATGGTGATGGGTGACTTGGACATGCCATAAATAGACAAACCAGCAGGGCTTTCACTGAGGCTGAGCATGGGGACAGTTCTCTGGCTTAGTGCTTCTCCAGTTTGTGCTTATGGGGGCGGAAACTGCCACTGGAGGCTCTTGCCCACAAAGCCAGTGTGGCAAACACCACCGTGTCTGCAAGTGTACAAGAGCCTTTACTGGGAGGGCTGGAGATAAGGAATAGCATTCTGGATTCTGGTCAGCCTGAAGCTGAGGGCTTTACCTCCTCGGCCCAGTTCCAGGCAACCTTTTGCAAAACTGGCACATCTCCACAAGGATTCAGCTCAGCAGGAAAGTGCCACTGTTGGTGTCTCTGCATGCCTCCAAAGCAGAGATGGTGTTAAGTGCTGGAAGTGTTTGTTGTGGTCATGGAGCTGAGAAAGGCACCACCACCCAGCCCATCTTTCTGAGCATCCCCCATGAGTTTCTGAAATCCTCCTCACGTATGAAATGTGTGCCAGACTATAGGACAGACAAGTCCCTCTCCAAGAGGCCAGAGGAGGATGCTCCCTGTGTTCCTGCAGGCCATGTAATAGCAGAGGGCTTGCGCCTGGAAGCTGCTGCTAAAGCTTGTGCCTTTTTGTGAGACAATCCATGAGGTGCAGAATAGGTCTGTGAAGAGAAAATTGAACCAGAGCTAGAGCAAGGCAACGGCTGGAAGAATAAATCTTGAAATTGGAGCCTGAGACTCAACTCTAGTGTCTGCAGGGCTGGGGTAGTCCACAGCATCATCCCTCACAATATTCCTCCCCTTGTCAGGGTCAAGCAAAAGGGCTCCTTCCCTGCTCACGTGCAGAAGAAAACCAGTGTGTGCAGCTGGGTAGACGGACTAAAAGCATTAATAAGGATGGTTGGAATTTTTAATCTATTACATGAGCTGTAAATATGATTTTTCAATAAAGTTAGCTATTATTTTTTTAATGTATTAGATGAGCTCTTAAATATAATTTATTCTGCTCTTTCACATATAAATCTAAATTTTTAAAAGTAATTCCTAAGGGAGTCGATATGAATTTTTCGGATCCAATTAAGTTGGATGTGAGTGCTATATATATGTCAAAATATTTGAAATTATAGCTTTTGCAGTTGTATTGGCCCTTTACAAAGAATAAACCCTTCAGGAACGTGACAGGTGTCAGAGAAAGAAGAAACCATTCCGAAATTCAAGTGCTTACAAAGTAGGAATTTGTAGATTATGTCTTCAGAATGGAGGTGAAATACACTTTATGCATACACATTTTATAGTGCATAAAGTGTATATATAATGCAATTAAAGATGTTTTAACTAGTGAGATGATGATTTGTCAACCAACCTCTCCCTTTAAAGACGACAAACCAAGGAGAGCAGAGAAGCATCACCATTATTTGTATGTAGTACTTTGTTGTGCTGGAGAGAAGGCATTGGATAGAGCTCAGTGACTAATTTGTTGGCTATTAGTCCTTCATTAGTTTTGCTTCCACTTCAGTTTGATTTATGTGCTACATAGTAGGATTTGCTAAACAATTTATGCAAACAAGTATTTGTTGGAGGAATATAATATTCAAAACTAAAGCTACAAGTTAAATTACACAGATTAGTTACAGGCTCTGGTTTTGATCCCTAACTGGATTAATAGAAATTGGATTCTGGTTCAAGTACACAAAGCCAAGACTAGGTTTGAGTTTTAAAAACAAACAAACAATCCCCAAACTCCAGCTTGATTCCTTCTCCTGACAGGTCCTGTTACTGCAGAAGACCTGTCTGTGTTGTTGGGGGGTGCACACACAAGGACAGCAGTGTTCCCAGAGCAGCTGTGGATTGAAACACGAAGTGGCTCTTTCCTGACCTGGGAAACCATTGCACAGGCTGAAGTCTTCCTTGCTTTCTGATATGCTGGTCCTTGCAGCAGGATTGAAGTCTATGCTTACGCTCTCTGACATGGCCTCTACATACCTGCTGGGTTTGTTGCTATGACTTTTTCTTTCTTTCTAAATATTGATGTCAAAATAGTAACAAGAGGCTTTGCAACTAAAGAGTTCAGGTTTTCTAGGGATCAGCTGATTTAGCCTCAGGTCCTTAAATACTTTAAGCTGTTGTGCAATCTCATTTAAGTTCATGAAGTTGACTCAGGTTCCTAACTGCTGTACCTGTGTGGCCAGGTCTTGAATTCCGTTCTCACCATACCAGATGAGATGGCTCTGGTAGGTATAACCTCTTCAAAAAATGTTTTTCACAAGGTGGCTTTTTCTCCTTGATAATAAGGAAAAAAATTCACATGTAATATTGTTGAATGATAAAACTGACATTGCATTTTGCGTTGAAAAGTTCTGCCTTGTGTGGTAGATCTTCATTCAAAGTGTGCTAAACTGAGTGTAAATCCAAGTCACCTGATTCTTCTGGTACCAATTTTGTTGTATTGGGTCACCGATAGCTCCTGCTGTTTGGAAGATTTCTTTAATTTTTATTTCATTTTAAATGGCTGGTGCCTAATTCTTTTCCCTCCCCTAAAATTCAGTGAGAAATCTCCTTTAAGTGGTTGAGTATCCAGGTCATTTTTCTGTGACCTATTTTTCTGCTGATGTTGAGTCAAAACATAGATCTGATGTGAAAATGAGAATAGCTTGTCAAGATCCACAACAGCATGCAAAGGCCTGGCAGTGGGTAAATGTGAGTCAGAAAGAGAGGTTCACATGAACCCGTGTGATATTTCTTTTCCATTGCATGTGATAGGAAGGTGCTACATGACAAGGTGTTTATGAAAGAGACGTGAACTCTGCACCCTCTGTCAAAGCTTCCAGCAGAAGATGGGAGATCCTCTTAGCGAAAAGGAGACTGACTTAAACGAGCAGTGGGTGAACTCTGTAAGCTACTTGCTTTGACTCCGTGTCCAGGGATTCATCTGGGGCACTCCTGCTAAGCCAGGAGTGCACAGGCACTTCCAGCTGGGTTAGTTCTTGTCTGCTGTGGAGTCAGCAGAGGAGGAAGTGCTCGGAGATGTGGCACAACATCACGGACAGCTGTGAGCAGCACACTAAATCACCAAGCCAAATGGAAGAACTAGCTATTGCCCATTTTACTGTGGGCATGATGAAGTTCTTTCAAAAATCCGGTAATTTTGGTGCCATGCAGATGAGTGCTGCAGCAGCTCTCTGCCCAAGACTGCAGGGGTGTGTGTGCACTTACCTTAAATGAACAAATTGTTTGTGGGGGTGACATCTGCAGTCAAAGCTGAGTTTTCCTTTGGTTGCTGTCTCAGTGCTGTCTTAAGCTTCTCTTGAATGTAGTGTCTCTGAGGTGGTTTTTCATTATTTTTTATGTACACTCTACTTTTTCCATACTATACTAAAAGCACTCATAAAGCATCTCCAGTGCATGTGTTCTTCCTTCTGTATCTGTGACCTCATGGCCTTTACTGTGTTTGCCACAATAGTCTTTCAATTTTTCACATGGTTTTCTTTCCCAGGTCTGTGTGATATGGTACTGCTGAAATCACCTTTCTTAATAATCCTGTGACTTTTGTTTTGTAAAACCCAGAACATATTCTCTGATGCTTCGAGTATTAAATTCTTTCAGAAAAAGTTGTCCTATGTCTTCAAGAGCCTGTTTGACTCAGTTTATTGCTACATGCCAGACTTTTTTTCCTTTTAAGATTTTTTTCCCACAGTCAATGACTAAAGCGCTTATCGCCATCAATTTCTTTTTCTCATCTCTATTGCTTTTCATATTTGTACTGTATCCGTTAAGCTACCACCACTACTCACAAGTACAAGTCGCAAGTAATTAATGTCTTGAAAGCTGTGAGTGCACAGATCTCCCCACTGGATTTAATGGCCCAGAGTTTTTGACCACTGTGTGCAGCGGTGCCACTACTGTCCCAGAAAATACAAGCCCCAGCAGAGCTGGATGCACAGCTGTGCTCTTCCCTAGATTATTTGTCTAGCTTCTATATATTTAAACATTCAAAATTTGCTTGCCTGCTTGCTCTGGGAGTAGTTTTGAGAGATGGGAAAATGCTTGTCCCAGTCAGGTTAGGTTAAAAGGTGTCCATCTTGGAAATCACAGCAACATCAGTGCATGGCAGCTGCACATGGAATGGGCCACAAAATATAGCAACCCTCAAGGAAGACAAGAAGATACAGGTTGAGAGTGCAAAAGGCAATGGGAGTGTCCGTATCCTTGTGGTGAACTTAAATGATGATGCCTTCCTAAATGAGGTCATCATCTAACACACCCTCTCCTCCATGCCCAGGAACAAATGTGTGGCTGAATTCTGATGAAATATTTATCAGTCAGTGGGTGTTTCTTATGTTTATGCCTACAAGCATGGAGGCTAAATCACTTGTGTCAGGATGATATAAGTAAAATGAAGGTCACTTTCAGAATAGCATGCCTTGGAGGCACTGCTGATAAGGAAAAAGACAAAAGGACTAAAAAAGCAAAATTATCTTTTAATTTCCCACCAAAACTCTGGCTGTCAGAAATAGGAAGATGAGTGAAATCTCTCACAACATGTAGCACAGGGCTGTGTATTTGACATCTTACCTGATTCCGCCTATCACAGAGACAGAACATGCAATTGTGTATGTGTCTGGGTAAGTATAAATATATATGGATCTAAACTTGTAGCTTAGAAAAACTTTGGTGACAAGCTTTCACATCTAGTTTCAGTTTAAAAATCTTTCTACCCTAAATTAGGTGAATACATAAACAAATCAGATATATTAATTTTCTGTTGAGAATGCTTTGGTGATTGCTTACAAAGAAAAGTTGTTTACATGCTGATATAAGGCATTACTTAGCATAATGAGTGGTAATTTTCTCAGCCTCAAAGGTATTAGGCTCCCTTATGTGTTATACCTAACTCTGTTGCATGGTTGTGCTTTTCTTCATGGAATCACAGAACAGGCTGAGTTGGAAGGGACCCACAAGGATCAGAATCCAGCTCTGGGTCCTGCACAGAACCATCAGCAAGAGTCCCACCATGTGCTGAGAGCGTTGTCCAAAAGCTTTTTGAACTCAGTCAGGCTTGATGCTGTGACCTCTTCCCTGTGAGCCTGTTCCAGTGCCCAGCCACCCCCTGGGTGAAGAACCTTTTCCTGATATCCAACCTAAACCTCCCCTGGCACAACTTCAGGCCATTCCCTCCTGCCATTGGTCAAAAGAGAGAAGAAATCAGTGCCTGCACCTCCACTTCCCCTCATGCTGAAGACTACAATGAGGTCTCCCCTCAGGCTCCTCCAGGCTGAACAGACCAAGTGCCTTCAGCTGCTCCTCATTTGGTTCCCCTCAAGGCCCTTCACCATCCTTGTGGCTCTCCTTGGGATGCTCTCTAATATTTAATGTCTTCTTTTCTATTGTGGTGACCAAAACTGCATGTACTACTCAAGGGGACATAAGATATGTAAAAATGAAGAGTCACAAATGGTAATAATTGTTATTGTCTGCTAATGACATAGATCTGGGGCTTTGAAAGAAGACTGTTTCTAAAGAGACGTTTCAAAGTCTTGTATATAAAAGATGAAGTTCTGATGGCCTGAACTCTGGAAAGCTCCTTCACATATTTTGAGGTTTACCAGAGAACATATTTGTGTTCTGAGTCCATCTCAGGAACATGGGGACCTGTGTTTGCCCATCAAATAAATGAAGTGGACAGAAAACTAATTCAAGTCTCCCTTGACAGTGTTTTGGTTTGGCTTCAGTCTTGATGTGACACTGATACCCCTTTGCCTTTCAGAGCCTCTGGCTTTTTGGTTTCTGGGCCTTTCTGAGCAACCTGGTCTATTTTAAGGCATTCCTGCTCACAGCAGAGAGGTTGGAACTAGGTGATCTTCAAGATCCGCTTCCAACCCGAAGCATCCTATGATTCTGCGGAGAATCATGGCAAAGAGACGAAGGGCAATAGTGGGATCCATAAGGCAGGTGGGAATGAGAGTTGCTGAATTGAGACAACCAACTCTGTTAATAGTTACTTGAATTCAAATCAGTGACAGGCTGTAAGCCCTCTCAGTTTTTTGATCTTGAATTATGAGCTGTTAAAAAATATGCTGTATTTTCTGCTTAAATAGTTTTATGTCTGTTTATATTTTAATTGAAATGGTGTGTACTGTGAGGGCCTTTTGTGTGGAGGCCATTTTTAAATACTGTATTTCAGAGGTGCCTTAAAAAAGCATTTTTATTGTGTTACGAGGTAAGTGTTTGCTGAGGATCTTGCCATTAAACAATGAAACCTTTGAGGCTTTTGCCTGTAACAGGTCTAGGTTCTGTTTTGTCAGAAAAAAAATGGCATGACTGCCTGGCAATGCCAAGAAGATCTTGCACTGAGCTACAGTGAGGTCACTGTGTGTGTGACAGCAGCCAGAGCTTCCACATGGTTCAAAATGCCATGACCTGGTCTTCTGAAAGCTCCTCATCTGCTCCCACACAAGGAACTGGGGCACCCAAGCCTTCACCTTTACAAAGCACGCAGGAGTGGGAGTACTTTGAAGAGGAAAATATCTGCTTTGGCCCGAAATCACATCTCTGATGCACCAGAGAAAAGGCAGATCTTTATGTAAACCAAATTCTTGAATTTACTCACTTCCTTCAAAAGAGCCATGCAGGCATTTAGGTTGGAATGGATGTCAAGAGATCTGTTGTCCAAGCTCCAGCTTAAAGTAGGGTCACCTGTGACACCAGACCATGTTGCTCAAGCCTTTGTCCAGACAGCTCTTGAAAGCCTCCAGCCACAGAGCCTTCACAGCCTATCTGGATGAATTCGTCCACTGCCTGCCTGCCTTCATGGGCAAAAAATTGCTCTTTATATCCAGCCTGGCTCTCTTGTTTCAGCTTTCAGCTATAATGTCTCATCCTAGAGTATGGCTCCATCTTCTCCATCACTGCCCTGCCAACACAGGTAGCTGGACATTGGATCCTTCCCCAGGCTGTGCCTCTCAGTTCCTCCAGATATTCATTAGCTAAAACCGACCTCTTTTGCTTTTCCTGCCTTAGTGCATGTTCAGTGAGGGTCACCCACAGCTCGCATGGATGTTGGGAGGAGAGGAGGTGGGAAGGGTAGCACTGACAGAACTGCTGAAATGCGACACCACCTGTGCTGGCTCCTGCAGCTCAGCATTGCAGAGAACTGGGTGTCCTGGCTTGGGAGCAGAAAGTGGCCCGGGCTGGCTCTCAAGCTTGAAGCCAGAAGTCATTGTTCAAGGTAAACAGGAGCTGTGTGCATGCAGCAGAGGAACACGGGTGCGGGATGTTCAGCACCCTCTGCATCCCTCTGCTCCAGCAGCAGAGGAAGGTGCTTCCAGCCTGTGTCTGGGAAAGGCAGAGTGAGTCTCAGCACTGCTTGTTCAAGCCTTGAACTCTACCAGATCACTCTCGAGGCAGGACAGTAAGTGCACAGTACAATCACTTTAGTTCTAGTAGGAATACAAAATTTTCTCAATGAGTAATTGTTGGCAGGTGCAGTTAATAGAAAATCTGGAAAATCAGAAGGCCTGGCTTCAGCACAGGAGTACTTGGCTTCTGCAATTTTTGCAAATATTACAGGTTCCCAGCACCTTTTGATTTAGTTTCACTTTTATTTCTTTCATAATTTTGTTCACTGAAGAAAAGGCTCTTTTCTCTCCCTCTCCATTCTCTTTGTTTCTCTATTGAGTACTGGATATGCTGTAACCCTCTCACCTAAGGCACTGTAATGTCATTAACTGCTGGCAAACTGTGGAATACAAAAGAGATCTGTGATTTCCAGGGTGCTTTATTTATTTGTTCATTTTACTTTTTTTAAGTGGGTAGGGTTTCAATGAGCGCATTGTGGGGAGAAGCTTCTACAGGAAGTTTCTTAAAAGGTTTCTGGAGAAATCTGCTCAGTATTGACGTTCTGAAAACACTGGAAAAAACCCACATGAAAATGAATTGAACTTTAGTCTCTCCTGGCCTTAAAATCTAGAGGAGTTTGTTTCACACTTTTATCTTTCAGCTGTGGACAGATGAGACTGGACAGCCAATTAGCAATGAAGCATATCTGTTGACTAGACATCATGGGACAAAGCTGCTGCTTGTTTAAAATGGTGTAATTCCACTGCCTGCCCTGAGTTTTCCTCTGTTCTGGACAGGGATCCTGCCTCGTTAGTGCATGCAATGGAAGTGTGGGCCTAATTACACGTACACATCCTTTAAGAAAAACAAGACAACCTCAGGAACAGAAGCCGTACTGTCTGCAGGCAACAGTTTTGTAAGAATTGAGACTCTTTGTCAGAGTTGTTGTGAAATAACATTGGCGATCATGGTATAGCTGAATGTTACTTCTTTCGTGTTGTGTGAGAGGCATTCCAGCTGAGCCTTCTCTTCCCTATATGCTTTGCAAGGCAATTGTCTCAAAAGAGCAGCTTATAAATTTGGAAAGAAGGCAAATCTGTGAAGTAAGTCCCACTGGATGCTTCAACTGTTTATATTTATTTGTTGGTTTATTACCTCTTTATGCACACAGGTGAGGACCACAAAACTATTTATCTAATTTTTGCCACAACGAGCTCCATCCCAATTTCAATGCAAGGATCAGATAATTTTAGCTATGAATTTCCCCTGAAATCACTATTTTAAAACAAAACTATGGAATTAGAGAAATAATATAATTGATTAGCAGATGTCTAAAAGCCACTGCTTTCCAGCATTCCTCTGATGATCAGTAAGTCAAAATAACAATGGGAATTGCTTGAGTGGAAGACTAACTACAATCATGCATTTAATTTACATCTTAATGCATTGTTGTTGTTTTTCCTGTTCAAGTAAACTACTTCTCAGGATGCACCTGTATAATAAATTTCCATGAGAATAGGCTTATGTGAATTTTTCCTTGCTCTGTTGTACTTTAGGGGGTCTTCCAGAGATCAGGTTGGGATTAAAACAAACGTTGTCTTGAATGCCAGGAGTGAAGTGAAATTTTAACCAAGAATTAGGAGTTTAGGGGTCAGGCCTCACCTTTTATTGGTATATTTGTCACCCTCCTGCTTCTGCCTGTAACTGGGGGCTGCAGCAGCAGCAGCAGCATACAGGTTTTGTCACAGTCTTAGCATTGGGCCAAATACTGCCTGCAGATCTTGAGCCATCAATAAAACACGTGCTAGTCATACCACATCACACCACACCACACCACACCTAAAATCCCCAGCCTGACTGGTCTGTACTAAGTTTGTGAAGTTCTAGGAGAAAACAGGTGAATATATTTTAAATATATGAGTGGTGATGACCTTTTTGACTAACACTGGCTATGGGTCTGACTGACCTTGGCAGCACGAAAGGGTCATTTCTTGACATGGCTGAACTGTTCTAGAACAATTTATCCAGTGTGCTGGGTACAAACAGTCTTTTCTTCAGTATCAGGCATGCATGTCTTATCTTTCTACCTATTCTTTTTTTAAAGAATCTTAGCTATTGTGAAGCAGGCAAGGAAAAATGTGTTCTCTGTTTATATTGTTTGTTCTCCTCAGCCTCCACTATTCTATCTTGGACAATAACATTTCATGAATGCCTGTTTTTACTCTTTTTTTTTTTTTTTTGGCTTGGATGATTTTAAAGAAGTCTCTTTTTCTTCTCCAGTGCTGCAGAACAGGGGTCTCAGGGCCTGTTTCTGTGATGCTGACGTTGATGGACCCTTTCCACTTGATTGACTTGGTTTTAATCAACGTCTAATGTTCTCTTGTGAATGTAAGGAAAGAAAAAAACCTCAACTTGGTAGCCTTAAACCAGCAGTTCTTGAAAGTCAACAGGAGCGAGTGAGAATACCTAATATGTATACTCCATTCTGCTTTGTTTTTCAAAAAAATGTCTACCTTAACACTGGGAAGAGAACAGTTTTGCAGGTGTCCAGAATGAAGAATCTAGTTCAGTTCTGCTTTCTCTTTATGTAGGGGTCTCTACTTACAATGGTGGGTTCTCTGATTTGGATTGGGGGAGGCAGGGGGTTTGTGGTGGGTTTTTTCCCAATAGAAGGGGCAAAAGGTCCTGTCAAGTTTTGGTTCAAGATGGAAATCAGTGTTTTTCTTTGTAGATTATCAGTGATGGTCTCTAGAACAGATTTACTGAATTAGCCATGTCCCAGTGTAGACAGTGACAAATGCAAGTCTGTTTACATGCAAGGTTTTCTTTTTCTAAAGGAAATATTGTGAAGGCACTACGCCTGAAGAATATCTCTGGGGAAGAAAAACATGGTTATAAATTTGAAGGGAGAGAATGAATTCGTATCCTCTCCCAGTCATTCTCCATCACCCTGGCAGTTTTGTTGTTGGGTTTGTTTTGGGCTTTTTTCCCTTCCATTTTACTGTTTCACAGATGGTTTGGAGTCATTCAGAAGCATATTTTTGTTTTATTTATTTTATTTTATTTTATTTCTTTTAGCAACCATCAAACATCACACTACAAGAGCTTTTAGATCTGTATTGCTTCTTGTTTTCCTGAGAAATCTTTTTGTCCTTGTCACTAATTTAAAATTTTATATTATTCTCTGTGTTTCAGTTAGAGAAATACAAGATGTAAGTGTTGTAGACAATATTTTAACCATGACATTTTAGGCTCCAATCTAAGGATGTGTAGTGCTAATTTGAATAACAATTTTGGTGGAAGACACCTAATTCCAGTGTAGAGCATGAATTGCAGAAGAAATATACCTGTACAGTCCTATTAGGATGTCCTTGTTTGAAAATCTAGAAAGTAAAGCATAATGCAATTGAAATCAGTTATGTTATGAATAATGTAGGCTATCCATTATCCTTTATAAAAAGTTGCACGTGCCTCTCAAACCTACCTAGATACATTCCCGTGATGTGACCCCCATAGCGATGAGAACCACGGAACACGCAGGAGACCACAGAGGATTATATTTTCCTGGACTGTTGAGACAAAACTGCACCTAAATTACACCGAGGTGCCTCTGTGTCCTCACAGAGAGCAGCTTCCTCAGGAACGGTAACACTCTGCGGGTAGAGGGGCACAGGGCTCTTCCCTGTCTCTGCCTCACTTCCCATGGTTGGGTGTTTGAAATCCACAGCCCCAAAGAGAAATTAACGTGTTTCTGAGGACAGAGTTTGGCTCACGGAGTTACCACAAGCCTGCATCCCTTTATTGTTTCCCAATAAAACAGCCTCTTTGGCTGAGATCCTGCAAAGATTTATGCACATGCTTAATTCTCCACTCTGAGAATAATCTCGCTGGTTTCAGCAGGACCACAGGCAATGTGTACATGTAAATCATCGTGGCACTCATTTCTGAAAATCAGTGTAAATAGAAAATAGATTTAAATGTATATCTGGTTATTCAGCCTTCTATTTAAGGAGAGAAGGGACAAGAAACATTTTCTCTTGATAACAGAGCTTGAAAATCCTGCAGTCAGACATTATTGCAAAACTGGTATTGGAAGCTGGTTTTAAACAAATTTTGCTGCAAATTAAAGTTGATCATAAAGGTTTGTAGGTCTTAGCTTCTCAGTGACTAGTGGCAGGCACTCAACAAAAAAAAATTATTTTGGTCAGAACTACTGGCTTTCTCACTGAACCTCTTCTAATTTTACCGTGCCCTTGTATCTTGTCATATAAGAACAGATCTTCAGGTTCTTGAGAGAAAGTAATCTTTCCAATAATCAAAGATCCAAGAGGGTAATGAGGGATTAGAGCAAATACGGCATGGCACTTCTTTCTACAGTATGTGTTCTCCCGACTAGGATGCTTTCTCATGATATTCTCTGCAGCTTGGGATGCTGTCCGAACACTTCAGCCACTCAGTTGGATACATTAATTTTTTTTTTTATTTTTTTATTTTGTGTTAGTATTTTCATTTCAGGATGAGTAAAATTTTCCCTCCCTTAACTAAGGTTCTGTATCCTGCAAAGAGCCAGAGACTGGATTTTAGCAAGAGAAGGCACCTCAGGCTTCAGCAGGTCAGCCAACCTTAGTGAGAGCCTCCTTGGAGGGAAAAAGAGAGATCTCAGGAGGGGAAGCACAAACTGGTCCAAGCTGCATGTGACTGAGACAGGAGTTTGGAGTGTACCTCAGTGTACTGGGGTTATGCTTCAGCTTGGACATAAATGCTGTTGTTTTCTAATTATTTGGGGAGAGGAGGAGAAAAGGGATCTTCATAGTGTAAGTGGGGTGGGTAGTAAAACTGAGACAAAGAGAACTAAAAACCACATGCCCCACATTCCTTTGGACTGCATCCCTGCTTTTCTCAGCATCACTTCACAGTTTGTCTTCAAATCCTCTTATTCAGGACTGGTAGAGAAGAAGATAAAAAGGAAGGGAGTTAACCAGTAGAGGAAAGGAGGGCGTTGACCTCAGTGCCAGGTACTGAAGGGCTTCTACTGCTGTGGTGTAATCCTTTGCTGGAATGAGCCAAACTCTGTTACTTAATTGGGCAAAGCTCCCGTTGACTTGTGCTTGATTAACAGCCCTGGGATCTGGCTCTGCGCAGTTGTGATGAGAGATGCCTCTGCATTTCAGCTCAGCCCGCCAGCGCTGATCCCCCCAGCTGCTGCTTCCCAGAACTTCCCAGCTACTGTGTGTGTGCACAGTTAGAGGAGGCAAGCTTCTCTCTGAGCAGCTGCAAAATGTTGAACTATGCATGCTGAAAGGCAAAGCCATCGGCTGGCAAGAGGGAATGAGGGTTAGGCAAATGGCAGAGCAGAAACTTCTCTCCTTTTCTCCTTTCCAGCCCATCTGCAGTGCCATTGCCAAGAAAGTTTTGGGTTTGGCCTCTTTCTTTCATTTCTCTCTCTCTTTTTTT
>VZRN01005622.1:7275149-7293463 GCA_013397935.1 Dasyornis broadbenti | reverse complement strand
TTTTTTTTTTTTTTACTTTTAATGTGATTGAGTTGTTTTGTGGTTGCCTTTGGGGATTTGTTCAGTGCAAAGGCCATTGGTATTTGGCATTGCTTAAGACCTTCTGTGGGTCTGTCTTGATGGTACCAGAAGATATGGACTGTTTGGGGCCTTTTTAGTGTGTTTGTTTGTTTGTTTGAATTTGTTTGAGCTGCTTGCAAGCAGCTTTTAGCATCTTGGGAAGTTAGAGACCACCCATGGTGCCTTACACAGGTTTGTAGTAAAATATGCTCTTCTCTAAGTAACAGCAGGATTAGAAAAGCACTGGGCTGAGCACACACACATGGGGCTGCCTAAAATTTTCTTCTTCACACAGATTGTGAGGTTTCACCTGATGCGCATTGTACACGGCTTTCTAACGGACACACTCAGTTTGAAAACCTGCATGTCAGACATGTGCAGCCATACTGCACTGCTGCTCTGCTGCTGCCATGGGCAGGAGTCACTTCACGTAGAAAATAGTCTGGTCAGTACTGTCTTTTAAAACCAGATGTTTGGCTGCACTTGTCTAATGAGCACTGGCCATGCTTTATTACATGTAAACTCAAAGAACACCATTCATCCCCTCAAAAACATAAACAGTCAAACTGTATAGACTGGAAAAATTAGATTGTGCACAGGGCTGTTATTAAACCACCTCAGATGCCCCATCAGCCTCTGAATTAAGAACAAACAAACAAACAAAAGGCCTGCAGGCTGCCTGGTGTTTAACAAAAGAGGGGCAATGAATGAATTGGTTGTGAAGCTGCATTGTGATTTTTATGAAAGATTTTGGAAAGGGTGTTAAACTAATGGAATCCCTAACATTTGGCACAGGGTTTACTGGTTTTAATTTCACTTTCTTCCTACATTCTTAACTGTCTCATGTACATCTAATGAACAGGAGAAACTTTTTGTGTAACATTTTCACACTATCTTTGTTGTATAAATATGAAATGGTTCAGAAGGAAAAGTGAACTATATATTATTTGGTTTCTATTACAGAATTATTAATGCTGTGGTAGATGTAGTGTTTGCATATTCTTCTTTGTCATTAAAACCTTGCTGTATATCTCCTTAATGGTAGCTCCTTTTAAGCTGAGCAGTAACGTGGCTTGAATGAAGACTTTAGGGTTTTAGCAAAGGAGGAATACACAGGCTTGGGATTCAGAGGAGCTGATGCTCCGTCAGCTCTTCTGTGTTGATGGTGACGTGCTCCTGTCATGTTCACTCTCTGTGCTTGAGAATTGCCTTTTGAGAAGCAACAGCATCATGCTGGCTGAAATTGCTCTGGGGTCAATATCTTTATCCTTCTTCAGGAAAGGAACATGGATCCTGCTGTCCTCTCTGTGGACCACAACGTATTTCCATTCCTTTTGTTTTGAGACTGTAATTCTTATTGTTTGTCCATGTTCTTTCCAGTCCAGGAAGGGGTAATAATAGGGCATGAAATGAGGTGTATAAAAGGCTGGACACTAATTCATGGGACAGAAGTAGATATGAACAACTGGATTTCTAATGCACTTATCTATTTGATTTTCTAGGTAGAGGAGGGATATCACTAAGGAAATAATTCTGGTTTGTTTTGTTGTGAACAAAGTAGCTGATATTGTGACCTAATTATCTGAATTTCTGGAGTTGTATACCATCTGAAGAGTGATTTATGAGAAAAGTAAGGAATGCTTCTCCTTTGTTTGAAATTGGTCTCCCCAAATATGCAGCTGTTGTACACCCAGAGCCAAGAAGAACAGATGTGGGAAGAAGAAACTGGAGAACATAAGAACATGTGATAAAATAGATTATCCCATGCCCAGAAACCCACATTTCTCCCATATATGACGGATATATAGGCTACACCAATCCATAAAGACAGTATAAAGAGAGAGGGAGGGGACAAGTGAATTACAGCAGTACAGTCCCTGGCACTCCGTAGCTTTTATGGGGCTGCTACGCCTGGCTGCAGAGGGATTCTGTTTTACAGCATCCACTTTGTGTCCCACTTCCCTCCTGAATTTTCAGGAGTGTTGCTTTGTTATTGATGTTGTTGGGGACTTGTGATTTTAATTGATGGAGACCATACGTGGGGAAAAGAGCTTCTGGTGTGTCTTCGTGTCATTGTCACAGCTTTTTCTCGGTACCTTTTTACAGTAAATCTACCCTTACACTTCTGACAGTGCAGCTGTAGCAACTGGGCTGATTGATTACATGTAGGTTCACACCAGTCTTTCAGAAAGCAAATCCATTTACATTTCTCAGGGAATGCACTTTTTTTTTTTTTTTAAACTTTTACCAGTAGCTCAGTAGCTGAAATTACTCTATGCTTTAATGATATTAATGCTTTTTTTTTTAATGTATTGTATCTAATCTTTGATACACAGGACATCCCTAACAACTAATGGATTCAAGGTCTGTCCCTATGTAATTAATTCCCCTCTTTATGTTTTTAGGCTGATGGAATAATGGAAAAGCATTTAATTAAGCGTATACTTGTGAATCTTCCCTGAGGCTGATTCATGCATAAAACTTAGAATTGACGTGCTGCTCAGCTAGTAACTTTTCAACAGGATCCCTTCCTTTCAGCAAAGAGACCTCGTGTATTGAAGTAGTAATTGTCTCTTCCAAATATTTGGCCAAATCAAATACAGGTGCAGATCAGCATTGCTTCATTGCCTGTAGCAGGTTAATGCCCATTCCCAAAGCCTAAGGCTTTAATCGACTGTTTGCATAAAGGCAACCTTGTCACAAATTATAGGAAAGTTATACATGATTTTATGTGTCTGGCACTGTTTGGTTGTTCGGTTGGTTGTTTTCCAGAATTTAAACCATTTGACAAAATATTAAACTGTGTGCAGCACTGGTTTTTGTTGTGTGGAGGGGTTTTTATATTAAATTCTATTAAGTCTTCTTGATCTCTGTGCTGAGAGACTTATTACAGTGGCATGTTGGAAGAGAGGCAGACACAGAACTCTACGCCATTTCCAAAACTGAAAATAAATAAAAGATTTTACCTTATTTACCCTGTTGGTACGTGTGGTTTTGCTAAAGAGAAAAAAACAAACCCAACAAGTAAAAAAACCATACAAACAAACAGCAACCCCCCAAAGTAGAGTACAGGGAAAATATTACAACTCAGTGGGAGGCATAATACAGATTTCCTTCATGTAGTAATGCCTTTGATTTCTTTCTCTTTCATGTGTGGTGCTATCATTTATAATGCTAGTTTTTGTTTGCATGTCTCTAAATACAGTGTTTACTCCCAGGAATTGTTTTGTGATGGCTGATTGCCCCAAATAAAGGATGGTTAGATAACCTCGCTTTTACCTAAAAGAGCTTGGGGTTTTTTTTCAGCAGGCAAAATACAATTATTGTTAGAATACAAAAATCAAATACATTTCTTCACCCAGTAACCTGCAGAGGGAATAAAAAGAAATCTGACCTTCTGTAATAATCTGTAGCCCAATATTCACAATCTTGAGGAGAAATGGGATTCTTTTATTGAAATGCAAACTAAAAATGCATTTACTTCTGCTTTTTTTTTCCTACTTATAATATATCCAGAGACCCAGTAAACTAGTATTACCTTAGAGGCTAAAGACCTAACAAAAGACATGGTTTCTATTTTACACACCAAAATCTTCACTCAGAATACCATTTTGGACAGGTTTAAGGAAACATGTTGGTAAATGAAAAGTGACACCTGACAGAGATGTGACTACTGTCATCATTTTGATGTACATTTCACAATCATTCCTTCTGATATCCTATATGTACAGCAAAGATTGTTCTAAGCCCAATCCCTAATAAAAACATACATAAAGTCACTGGGAGGCATAAAATCCAAGTAGGGATTTTGTTGTTGGACCTTTCTCCAGTTTCATCAGGTATATGAGTTTTCACTGCAGATTTGTTAATTTATTGTGTCACGCCAGTTACTTTTATGCTCCAAAGTTGGTATTTTATATTTAAAAAGGCAGTTCTGATACATTACAAAGTGCATCTTTTTGTTTGCGTGAGATTCTGTAATCTTTCAGTATCTCACAACTGCAGGAAAAAAGTAGTGCCATAATGAGTGTAAGTTATGAAATCTGATTTCTTATAGCTTTGTGCTAAGTATGTGAATTTTCTTCTGTCTAATAAATTAACATAGCAAATTTCCCTCATCAGGAACATTATCTTTCCTCTGCCCTACCATCCATACACATACAGAATTTGGTCAGACAGTATTTTTATAAACGCTATCGTTCTGTCAAAACTTCATTGAAATTGCCCTGGAAAACTGGAAGTTATTTTGAAAGATAGACAAATAGATAGAAGCACCTGTACAGGCAGTTGTATAAAGTGGCTTCCTTGGAAAGGTGGACTGATAATAAAAAGTGACTTGCTTAATTCCAGCTGCTCTGACTATGCTGGAGCAGATAACCTGTGCCTCCGTTTGTCACGGAGGGAGGAAGCGAGAGCGGCCCCTTTATCGCCAGATTTGATTTGCTGCAACTCAGAAGTGTTGTTCTGCTTCCAGGAGATCTCTGAATGGATTTCATTCTGCAGTGGTATCAGCTGGAGGGTGATTGATTTGGTTGTGCTCTTTTTCTTCCCTACTGTGTAAGAGTCATGGAAATTTCAAAAAATGTTTCTTTTATAGCATTAGCTGAAAGGCCAGGGGAAAAAAAATAAAAATCAGCAGTGTGTCCCCTCTCAATCCTTTTCATCCACCCACAGTAAAATCTGGGGAAGCTGATTTGCTGTGTTTCAATTTTGACTATGTATTTTTTTTCAACTTGTTAAGCTTTCATTGTTGTTGATATTGCTCTAGAAATGGAAAATGTAGGATTACATTTTGAAGCCTCAAAATATACATACAGTTGAAATTTTGTAGATTTTCCACAGCTTCAAGGATGGTCAAAATGCTGCCTTTGTGGGTAGATGTCTTGTTCCTTTGGATCCATATTTTCTGATGTCTGGTAAGGTTCTGTAGCTAATTTGGTCAGAGCCTGGTGCTAATAATGCCAAGGTCACGGGTTTGATCCCTGTGTGGGCCATTCACTTAAGAGCTGGGCTTGTTGATCCTTGTGGGTCCTTTCCAACTTGGAATATTCTGTATTCTGAGTGGAATACAGATGGGTTATTTTGAAAAAAAAATTTTTTTGAAATATTTTGAAAATATTTTGCGAATATTTTGCAAATATTTTGAAAATAGGGATCCAAAGGAACAGGACATCTACCCAGAAAGGCAGCATTTTGACCATCCTTGAAGCTGTGGAAAATCTACAAAATTTCAACTGTATGTATATTTTGAGGCTTCAAAATATAATTCTACATTTCCCATTTCTAGAGCAGTATCAACAACAATGAAAGCTTAGCAATTTTTTTAAAAATACATTCAGAATATACAGAATATTCTATAGTCCTATTTGTAAATAAATACATCTCTATAAATGCTTGGCTGTTCCAGTGTTCAGGCTCAGTCAGCCCCTCTCTGAGGAGCATCTGTTGGGAAGTCTGGAGAGAAGTGTTTATCAGGATGGTTTTCCCTTCCTTTCTTTTTGCCCCTTTGTTTTAATTTCTCTTCCTGTAAGGGAACATCTGAGGCTCACAGAACGAGGGATATTTGAATAAATGAGAGAAGCTAACATCACTATATTTTATATTTAAAAATTACTATCTAGGTATAACCTAAACTTCTAGAGTACTTAACGATCAGCTAAGCTAAACAGAGTGCCCAGAGTAGCTGTAGGTTGCTTGAAATAGTTTTTTATCCATCATTTATACACTTCAGCAAGTTTTTTTTAAGTGGAGTTGGCACCGCAAAGATCAGTTTAAATTAAAAACAAACAAAACAAACATCAGAACAACAAAAACCTATGCATGGAAAAGACGATGATACTCCTCAGAAGTTAAAGAGTCCCGGGGGCAGGGGACACCTTCCACTAGACCAGATTGCTCAGTGTCCCCTCCAGCCTGGACTAAAACACTTCCAGGATTGAAGCATCCACAACTTCTCCTAGCAGCCTGTGCCAGTGTCTCCCCACCCTCTCAGTAAAGAATTTTATCCCCCATATGTACACATCTGTGTATTTCTTCCCCCCACATATGACCCCAGCTACAAATACAAGTGCTAGGAGAGTAAAGCTTCATGCCAGAACCTTGGCGCTTGATGGCATTGCCCAAGTGGGATCTTCTGAGATGCAAAGTATTTGTGTGTGAGATCTGATCTATCTGCTCTGTCTGATTACTCAGCAGTTAGATTTGGGGAATGAGTGTGCAGACTAAAAGCAGCTGTTGAAGAACAAAAGAAAAAACAAAGAGATTTATACTTGGTCTTTCCTCTGGGACCAGAGCTCTGTGTGTGTCCTGACAGGACTCCTAAAGCTGAAATTTCTGTGGCAAGACACGGGTGCTGACAGGGCCCTTCAGAGCTACCCTGGGTACTCCCACTGCCACCACCCCTCCTGCCCCTCCACAGCTGTGCAGGAGGGGAATGCCTGCCAGCTGTGTTTCTTCATCTCTCTTTAACACTCTCCTGCTGGTTTTGTCAGCTGACTTGTCCCCCTGCTTGAATTAATTTCTGCCATAAAACTGAAAAACTGGCTATGAAAATTTTTGGGTTTTAACTTTTTCCTGTTTAGAGCACCCTCTCAGGTAGCTGTTTCTCCTGGTGGTTCTGACTCATGGCACCTCTGGACTGTGCTTCTGTCTCTGCTCCACAGGACTGGGGAACAGCCAACAAAAACCCTTCAGAGACAGCCGGGGACTCTCTGAGATGTCTCGTGATGAACAGTCTGTGTCTGATGCTTGTGACAGCCTCAGGCAACTCTGGTTTCTTCTGGGTCTTAGAGCTGCCTAAAGATCTTTGCTGGAGCCTCTGGGCCCTGCATCAGACAGCAGCTGAGCCCCTGCAAAGCTGCCATCAATTCAGACCTGTGGAGCTATGATGGAATTGAGCAGGCCTGTCTCGCTCTGGGCTAGGGAGATTGGTGTTGTCCAACCAGCACACACCTTGCATGGATGCAGCTGAAACTCTTTACTGGAGCAGCTTTTTGGTAATGGTTCAGCTTTTGGTAATTGGCAGTGGCAACTGCTTCTGTCTTGTTGCTCCATTAAGTGAAAAATGCTGGTGTGGTAGAACAGCATTCCCGTGTCAGCAAGGGTCTCCTCTGGAACTGTTTCAGACTCTGTGGATTGCTTGCTGGAAGGAGCTGGCTGAGGAATAGTTATCCCAAACTGAGTGTGACAGCCAGAGCTGTCCTGATGGATGCTTTGTGCAGCACTGCATCCATGGGGCTGAGCCTGGTCACCTCCACTACCTGCCATGTGCAGGGCCAGGATGACAACACCACACCATTGGGGATTTTAGAGATTTAAGCAGCAGCAGTCAGGTCTGGAGGATGAGGTACCACCAAGGTTCTCATCTGGTTAGTTTTGTTTACTCCTAATGCTCAAGCACTGGAGATGAGAATCACCAGGAGCTACCCTAAGCATCTCCTGTAATAAATTTCTTACTGGACCTAAGCCTTGCAAATGTTTTCCACTCCATTCCTGTCTTGTCTTCAGTCCTATAGAGCTTTATGCTTCATCCAGGTAAAACCTTTCTGGGTCTCATGTGTGGTAATAGTCCTTAACCTTAACATGCTTTAGACTGACAGGCTATAGTATGTGTGTGTCAACTACAGCTTCATGTGTGCCTTTCCCTTTGGATGTTCCTAGGCAGCTGGGGAAGGTTCCCTAAAATGGGATCTTGATGAGAAAAATATTAAAAAAAAAAAAAAACAAAAAAACAAACCCAAACCAAAAACAACAAGAAAACCCAGAAAATTTGCATGAAGAGTACAGTACATGAACTGTCCTAGTTAATGACCTCTCTGAGAAGCTTATCAAGCAAACACTGAAGAGTCTTTGAACTTGCCCTTAACACAAGCATTGATATTGGGCTCCTCAGTGCTGCAGAATTACAGCATACTTCAGGGAATTGTTTATCGCTGTGATCCTCAAAAACAGGATGACTGGAATGGTTAGAGGCAAACACCAGCCATTTTGTCCTGGCATGGGCTGGGCTTTCAAACACTTGAGATGATGAAAGCTGTAATTCTGCCTTGCTTTATGGATGTTATCCTGCCTGCTGTTATCTTTAAGCATCTGGGAAACAGCATTGTATTTAGATGGACTAACTCAGGATTTCTAAATAGAATAAAAATAATTTCCTGCATTTTATTCTGAAATTTTAAATTTTTTATTTCCTCTCAGAATTTGTGGTTGCACAGGTGAGGTACATCCAAAGTGATGTACCTTGTGGCTTGGTTTCTACCACCGTGTGGCCCCTTTGGCTCTAGGCTTTTGTGAGTCCTTTACTGAAGTGATCATTTCAATAGACAAAGCTCTGAACTTTGAGTTGGGTTTATTAGAACTCAATAACATCACTGTATTCTGTCTCCAACCGAACAGTAGTAGGAAGAATACTTTACTCTTATAAATTGCTTTTGTTTTCAGAACTTCCTGAAGTTAATCCACTGATCACTGATCCTTCCACATCTGGAGTGCATCACTGCTGACTGACAATTTGTTTAAGGCAAAGCACTGGCATGCTAGATGTTCACACTTCCGTGCATGAGATGTTGTTGCTGTAAATGTTGTGGCTGGACTATTACAGCACAGATCGGGAAGGACAAGGAGAAACTCATTACAAGAGGTGGCATCAAGAGGAGCAGTACCCTCCTCTCTGAAAATGGGGAATTTTATGATCTCCCTCCTCCTGTGTGATTAGTCATTGGGAGAGCAGCTGTTCACCACATACTGGGCAGCGTTCCAGTGGTGTGACATTATTGACGTGCCCCAATCATCACCCATTTCTGCCTACACTTTTGGCTTACATGCTTGAAATGTTCCTTTCGTCAGCTTTTGGGTCGACAGGAGGCTGGAGCCTGTGTGAAAGTGAGATGAGGGTACTTCTACAACAAACAAGACTTCTCATTTCACGCGTCCTTACTGCAGTTCTCTTCTTTCACTGGGATTACACTTGAGTTAACACAGCCATCAAGGGACTCCCTCAATTTGGGAATCAAGTTGCAGCATAGAGCCTTTTTTATTTAGCAATTTTGGGTTAAATAATCTTCAGGAGCTAAAAGACTCCTATCTTTTTTTCCAGAAAGGTGGGTTTCTGAGTGTTTGGATTCTGCTGAGCAGCTGAAGGAGAGATTCCACAGATAATCTTAACATTTTTGTATGGTCTCCTGAAATTATATCTGTCATCCCTTCCCCCTCCAAGGGGGACATCATCTCAGTAGAAGGGTTTTAGGAAGGGTTACAAAAATATCTCTGTTACACTCACTGAAAACGTGACTGACTCACTTGGAAATAAAACCTATGCTAGGGAACCATAAGAAACAGATGAGCCATGGCTGTCCCAGATTTCGGATATGCTCTTTGGTGTCTCTTTGCACTTCAAAAGCATTATGTAATTGTCAGAATTAATCAATGAGTTACGCTTATATGGAGAAAACTAAAACAGAAAAGTTAGTTGCTTGAGAGCAAAACCAAAAAAAAGCAATAATCCTTTTCTTCTTAGTCCCACAGTAGACTTATTTGATAGCGTTGTGGCTTGTTCTCTGCCTTCTTATTCCAAAGGAGGGGGATGTCTCTTCATCCCTGGCACTGCACTCCCACAGGCACGAGTGGGGCTGGCTCCCCTTGAGCAGGGCACCTCTGCTGTAGTCAGAGCCTGAATGACTCCCAGGGGCCTTGAACCCTTGCAGGGGAGGAGGAACTTAGGACCTTGCAGGGAAAAAGGGTGATAAACATGATACTGCAGCTGCTGGTTGTTCTTTCAGTGCTCCCTTGAAAAATAAGGATTAATAAAACAGCAGAAGATTGGCATATTTAGGTTTTAGGTTACCTTGTTTTTCAGCATCTCGGCAGCTCAGTAGCTGCTCCTGAGAGCTCCAGTATCAACTGGACAATCAGTGCTCAGAGAAAGGAGCTTTATGTTTCCTTCAGTGTTAAAGGACAAGAGCTACCTGCCTCGCTGGCGAATGTGATTAATTGTCGCTTGTCTGGAGGAGAGGAGTTATGGCCTGCTGGCTTTTCAGACTGCCTTGTCTGCCTTGCCTCTCCTACAAGGCTATGGAAAGGAGTGGAGGGGAGGATATTGTAGAATTTGTCACCATGATGCTGATACACAGTGAAGTGTATAAGTATAAATATACTTCTTCTTTTTAAACTGATCTGCATCCACAAATAAGCAGATTACAATAAAGCATGGGGTAAATCTCTTATTTTTTTTCACAGAGAGCAGTCATGAAAAGCAGATCAGCTTCCAAAACTGCTCCTTTGCCAGATGCAACATTTCTATATATACACCAGTGTGGTCCAGCACTGACACTCTAATAGCAATGGAATAAAATTGTCTTTTTATGCCTGTACTTACTCCTTGTTTCCTCAATAGCTGCTCAAGACATGACTCTGCTGATAAGCATTCATCAGGTTTTGTTTAGAAGAACTGTTTTCTATTCTCCCTGTGAGACAGTCTCGGGAAAGAGGTTCTTAAAACAGTACAGCTGCCATTTTACTGAAAATCTTAAGGTTTTTTTACATTTCATTTAAAACTTCTGTTAAATTCTTGTGTTAAAGAAAAAAAAAGGAAACTAGTGTTTTTGTTACTTGTTTGAAAAATGGAAAGAAGACCTTTTGAAAGATTCTCATCCTCCTCATCATATGAAATTCTTATTTTTGCTGCTTATTTAAGCACAGAAAAGTCACAATTTTTATAACTAGCATGTATCTGGATTATGCCCCAAGAAGTCAAAAATATAGTCCTAGCTGTGTTATAGGCCTAGGTCCAGATAATGCTGATGATCATAATCATGTTTGTATTTGGGGGACTGTGGAAGACAGGACTGTAGAGAGGCATTTTCAAACCAGAGCTGGGCTTCCTGTCGGGTCTTCCCCGCTCCGAACCTTTCTCCTGCTCTTCATTTTTACGTTATGATTGTTTTCTTTTTTCTGTGTGTCCTTCTTAGCCTGCTCTCCTGACAGCCCAGCTGGTACTGTTGATAATTGGCAGGCCATTCAGGGCTTAGACAAAAATAGCTGTAAATTAAAACACGATTGACTGACCACTCTCTCCCCTGCCTTGCACCTTCTGTAGATACTTCTATGTGTGGAAAATGAGTGGGAAATTATATCATTTTGTTCTAGTAAGATTTTATGCATGCTTTGCAGGGATGTAAAGGAGTACAGACTGGTATTTTATAGACACAGAGCCAATAATTTACATTAAGGCTTGTGTGCTAGTTCTTTCTTTGGTTCACACTTTCCCCTTTTGGTGCTTTTCATTAATTTTAATTATTTATAATATTAATAATAAATCAGTCTTCCTTCTATTCTGTCCCAGGGGAACCCTATCATGAAAGTTAAAAATTAGGTATGATATTACTGTATCTGCTAAGAATTAGGAGCCAGATTATTCTAGATAGTGATATCTGGAGAGTATGCTGATAATTTTAGATAGTCGTTCACCTAGATAGCGAATTGAAGTTGAAAGAGGGGTGGAGGGTGTCAAGCTATTACAAGCTCTATAACAGCACCTCTGGAAACCTCAATGGTGATTTAATAATGAAAAAAAGACTCCAAAAGCATTTTAAAAAAATTAAAATCCAAATCTTACAATGGCCCGTACCTGTAACAAGACTGATTAATAAAATACATTTGAAATGCTAATTATTAAGATGAAAGGCTAATAATTAGTCTGTGTAATTATTAACCGACTTTCAGAACTGACCTGACAGCTGTTTCCTGTGTTTTGGAAAGGATGATGGGCAGAGGGAGAAGGGTGCCACAGTGATCCACCCATCCTTACTGAGAGACACAAACTGGGAGGTGGAAAGCCCAAACCTGCTACTGCACCTCAGACAGAAAGGAAGGCAGGCAGGTGAGCGTGTTCTTATTGAGTGAGTGAAAGATATGCTTAGGTTTGACTTGATCTAAATCACCTCCTCCTCTGAAAAGTGAAAAGTTCTGTGAAGTTTTTGGCAAGGTTTTGGCGTCTGTTTTGTTGGCTGTGTGGGGTTTAGAGTCTGTACCTTGCTAAAGGGGCAATTCCTCTTGTAGAAGGTTTACGAAGGAGTCCGTACCCAATGTTCTGGTCTAGCATCCGTAAACGGGTCAAAGCTCTCCCAGGTCTACAGTTTGGTAGAGCTTTTGTAGTAATGGCTTTCCTTAGAGCAGGCATCCAATCTCTTTTAAATCCTTTTAGGTCCACTTGACCCAGGAGACGGAATTCTCAGAAGGAGTTTTCTGTTCCTCCCCCATCCAGTCATTGTACAAACAAGAACTCTGCCTCTGTGAGTAAATTACTGTGTTTGGTTTGAATGTCTTCAGATTTCAGCAAGTTCAAGATGTGCAGCCAGACTTGTTTTAATTCTCCCTTCGCCTCTCCCACAAACTGTTGCTCTGAAAAGAGTTTCTGGGATGAGTTTTGACTAGCTTCTGACTTTGCATATACTTTTTTTCCTACGTGCTTTCTGGCATATTTGTTATATGCACGGAGTAATTGCTGTTCTGTACCACATGGAGACCTTGATCTGCCACTGAAGAAAATACAGTTCCTGTGTTGAAGGCAGAAGCTTCCTTTTGAAGGCTGTCACAAAGCTCCTACTCTTGCAGAAGGTAACAGGTTTCAAAGCCATAAGGAAAGCTGTCAGAGGGATCAGGCTGAATATCACCCTAAGGCACACGGATATCTGTTTAATTTTTTTCCTTTTTAAATTAATTAATACAGACTAAAGCTTCTCAGGACTTGGAACGTTAGGAGTATCTTCGAAGTGGATTTGTTGGCAGAGGCTGGAATGCGGGATCAGAGATTCTTAATCGATTCTTTACTGCACGGCCCAGCAGAAGTCAATTGTGATTTTTTAATTTTTCTGTGTAATCTATTGTGAACACCTGTCAGAGCTCTGCTGTGACTGGTTTTGTTGAACAGTGATTAATGCCTAGTCGACTGACTTATCATAACATTGAAAGTATATATCTTTCTGGGTTTGGGTTATTTTGAACCAAAAGCCCATTTTAGGATGTAGTTAGTATCACACACTTCCCTTGTTGAAGAAGAGGACAGGATTTGAAGAAGTGTCCTTTTTAAATGGAAAAAGAGAATTTGTGTGTGTTTGATCGTAATTCTTTTTACTTCTTTGAGGAGTGTGCATGAGAGTATTGTGGGACTGAAATGAAGGGTGAAGAAGGAATTAGTGTTTTACAGCCCCTGTTGTAAATCTGGTGGCTGACTTGCTTTCCTAGGGAAACTGACCTAGGCTCTCCCCAGGTTTGTGTTTGGAGTGCAATCACGCACCAACATGTGGACAGGCAGCTGTAACCCAGCTCTCTGTAGGGTAAACAAGAACAGAACCTGAAGAGCTGTTCCAGAGGAATGAAGGGAGGGATGTGTGAAAATGGATGAGCAGAGGCACTGGAGGGAAGTGACTCCTATGAGTTCCTCATTATCACTCTTCTGAATTTTATATATATTTTAATGGGTTATTCTTAGTCCTGGTGAGCCTGTTGTGTTGTCTCCTGTGCTTTGCCTTTCCCTGCATGGTAGGATGCTTGCTGGAACAAGGATGAGAGATGGGGAAAATATGTTTGTGTTGTTTGGTAGTGGGTAAATACCTGAAGTGATTCCAGGTGAACCACCTTCTAGACTGCTGCCACACCTGAACTAATTATCTTCACAGAGATATTTTTATTTACTGTGAGGAAGTCCTCAGAAGCTGTGCTGTCTGTGTAGGAAGCAGAGCTTAAATCATAGCTGTAACCCCTTTCTCACACCCATTTTCTGTTAGAATTATTGTCATCTGTATACTCTGGATAGTATTGAGAGCAAATTGATAATTGTAGCTTTGGTAAGCTGCTGGTACGATCACTTTTTTCTAGGTTAAATGTTTTATGATGTTTTACCACAGCCTTATAAACAGGAAAAGCCAGCCTTAAGACAGAAGAGAGATACTAATTAGAGAATGATAGAAATACAAATTTAAAGCAGCCACAGTAAGGCAGAGAATTTAAACAAAAGAGCGTCCCTTTTATTACAACCTAAGCCTTAATTACATATCCTAAGTCCTCTATTATATCCTAAGTTTAATTGCAGAAAACAGGGGATGGGAAAACTAAGCCTTCACAGCCATATTTGGCAGAAGCCCCGGAATAAGATTTGCCATCAGAGGAGAAAGTAGGAAGTGAACCCTCATGAGGAGCTCCTGAGAGAGATCAGGATGCTCTACTTGGCCAAGAGGAGATGAGGAGAACATGGAGCTCCTTCCACCACGGAATGGGACAGAAGTAAGTTGGTGAGTGCAGGCTGGATGCCCCCTGAAGCAGCCAAGGGAGAAGCTGATGGTCAAATATGAGCTGGTGATGTACTTTACTGTTTTGTCAATTAAAAAAACCCAGTTTAACTCTACGTTGGTGGTATGAATTTGTCACAGGATGGCTTAACACACTCCTAACTTGTCTGTCAGCCACCATGAATGATGTTTTCTTGAGAGTGTGTTCAGGGAATTGTTATTTTGGGGGATTGCTAGGATCAGATGTTGATCTTGCAGAAGGAACATATTTAGTAAATTACGGAAGTATACAGGATGCAACCCCTTTACTTCTTGGTATTAAATGATAGAAAGATTTCTCTGCTATATGTGTGGACCCTCTCTTGCAGACTTGTTTTGTTTCATTTCTTCCCATCCTCCCCAAAGTGGTCGCTGGGGACGGACATGTCCTGCCTCAGTTGGTGAACAGGGCTGTGATCAGTTCTGCAAGATGGTTTTTCTTCCAGGGAATCCTGAACTTCATGCGTTTTCCTAGTTTATTTTTCTTTGTTTCCAAATACGCTGGATTGTCTAGCTAGTCTAAATTGAGTGTGTTCATTAAGTCTGAATAATGAAAGCATCCCTTTTTCCTCTTGGCTTAGTACGGACAATACAAAGAAAGCTATAACCTAGATAATCATGAAAGCTTAACCACCTCCCCCCAGTTCATTTACTAAAAGTAGATTCCTCAAAGTTTCGAGAGTTTGGATGGGGGGTTTTTGGTTTGGGTTCTTTTGTGCACATGTGTGTGGTTTCTGAGACAGAGTTACTTTTTAATTAAAAATAGGTGGAATTTTCTTTTCCTCACAAAGGAAAATACACTTATCTAGCCACCTTTGGTTTATATTTTGAATTCTTGCTTCAAATAATGGGAATCCTACAAATTTCTGAATATAATCAGTAAGTATTTTGCATAATAGTATTTTCTAACTGCATTCTATAATCTGGAGTTAAACACCCAGAAAGATCATGGATATTAGTGGGCAGTCCATATTAAAAACTTAATACATGTCCATAGTATCTTAATATTTAAATGGTTAATATTATCTACCTACACTATCTCTATATGCAGAAATTTGTTATCTGTTTTCCCTTTTCTACAGATGAAGTGACACACGGAGACAATTAGATATATCTCTTCCAACATGTTTTTAAAAGCATCAGGGCCCAAGTTCACGCCAAAATAATACGGCTAAACTTCAGGAGCTAAACTTTACTTTTAGGATTAGATCGCATTCCTCCTCCCTCAGCTGATGTGTCTCCAAAAGGGATTTTGAAAACTTCATGCAACGAGCAAAAGCTTCCTGTGGATGTTTTCCCTCTGTTGCTTCCAGTGCAATTTTGGTAGGTGTTGTTTATGGTCTCTTTAGTAGCAGCTTATGTGAAGCATGGAATTGCTCAGGGAGAGAGCAGTTAGTGAGAGACTCGTAAAAACAATGTGTGCGGAAATGGGAGAAGGTCTCTACCTCCATTTTAAGTTCTGTGGGTTGTTGTGGGCTCCATTCCCAGCTGATAGAGGCACTAGATAAGTCTCCATGGAACTCCATTTCCAACTTTCCTGAAGGTTTGTGATCTTTATTCCTAGCAGCCAACCAGAAAAACACTTTGTCTCCATTGCTGCTATCTATTCGTGGATATTCAGAGAGCACAGCTGGATTCTTTACCCACACAGCACTAAAGTTAGGACTTGAGCTTATTGCAGATAAAGAAAATGATAAATTCTTCTGTGCTTGTACAATTTTCACATCTGCAGCATAAAATAAATCGGCAGCTGTGACACTGCAAAACCTGGGCTATTTTCGTGTATTCAAAGGCTTCTGCCTTTTTAATAAAGCACAGTTTTGCCCTCAGTAAGGGACTTCTTTGCCAAAAACACTAGGGTGAAGAGCCACCAAGCCTTCACCTTGTGAAAGAGCTTTAGAGCAAGCTGCTGCTGTGCTCTCCTGGACTGGGGGACACAAAGCTGTCTGGCTGACACCTTTGAGAAACGAGAGTGTGTCTTCACATCTCTATCTCCTTTGCATAATCTTTGATATCTGAATTAAGTTTCATGACATATTAACACTTTGAAGCTGAGTTAATATATTGTGTTGTATAATACATTATGTATGACTTGGGCATCAATTGTGCTGGAGCATCAGCAGCCACAGACTTGAAAATGTCTCTTTCAGTGACAGAAATCCTAAATAATACTGAAACCAAATTCTGTTGGCATAATTTTATTCTGTATTACTTGTCCCATTACAGCATCTCTTACTTGCAAAGCCACTCATGTTCAAGCCATCTAGCTTCCTCTTCTCTCCTCCATGTACTTGTCACAAAGTCCTCGTTCCACATCTTTCATATTACAAATATTCCCATGGTGTTGCACGGTTAATTTTAATTTGTAACATCAGAAGAGCTAGGATTATGTTAGCTTTGCTGAGCCTGGGCACTACGATGTGAGGAAGAACAATGATGAGCATTAACATTTATAATAACGATGTGCTGCAAAGAAGAGGAAGAAACGGAAAGAAGACAAACTCCACTGTGTTTTTCTCTTCCTGCATATTCACATTTCATGCTCCCAGACTGAGCTAAGATAGAGCTTGTTTTGTAGAAGTTGTCTTGTAAACTATACATTGGTCTGACATTGGATACAGGATATATATGGGCAAATATGCAGTCACAGGTTTATTGCTCTTAATATAACTCATCTTAAGCCTGATTACTTTGTTTCAAAATTAGACTCTTAGAACATATTAATTATGGACATATCCCCAGACAACATGGCTGCCCATGGGGGATTTCTGCTCTTAACTCTGATTAGTGTTAATAGCAGCTATCCATGTAAACTCCTAGAGGACCAAAAGAGAAATAATGTTCTGCTAGCTGTGGTCTTTTGTTTAGGCTATAGAACAATGCTAAAATGTTCCAGGAGGGAATTGGTAGAGTGCCTGAGAGTGCCAGTCTGAAACCTTTCCTCTCTTTTCGTAAATACTGTAAATATTCCTGTATACAACAGCAAGTAGTGACAGAACAAGGGGGAATGGGTTCAAATTGAAAGAGAGCAGGTTTAGATTTGGTATTAGGAGAAAAATCTTTACTGTGAGGGTGCTGAGGAACTGGAACAGATTTCCCAGAGAAGGTTGGGATTCCCCATCCCTGGAAGTGTTCAGGGCCAGGTTGGATGGGGCTCTGAGCAACCTGGTCTAGAGGAAGGTTGGCAGGGGGGCTGGAATGAGATGTTCTTTAAGGTCTCTTCCAACTCAGGTCATTCTATGATTCTCTGCAGTGAATTCTGGAAGTGATAAAAGCACATCACAGTACTGTACACAATATTGTATATTTTTAAGTTTATATATGAAGTGATAGTGCTTTTTATTTGGTTGGGATTTTTGTTGTTGTTGTTGTTTTGGTTTTCTAACCTGAATTAGACATTAGGGAATACTTTTTCTTTTATTTTTTTCCCTGGAAGCACTGGACTGAGGAATGCTACTATTATATAAATAATGTCTACGTGACCTGATGCTTTATGCCCCAATTATCCACTTGTCATAATTCTCCCACTTTGAATTTCTTGGGGAAAAAATAATCTTATTTGAATTAGCAACAGGAACAATGTTCAGACAGAGGAGGTGGCTTGTGCTGGAAGTTAGATAAACTTAGAGATTATTGGACCTGTGTTGTCTGAGACTTCTGGGCTCTAGTGGAAGCTAAGTATATAATAATTAAAATAGTTTCTCAGTGATGGAGAACTTGCTGCATCTTTTGACAATTCATCTCAGTAGCTAATTATACTTAAAACGTGCTTTTTATCTTCAGATTGAATTTGCAAATATTGGATTTTGTTGTGTGTCTGCCCACTAATTTAGAGTCTTATGAAATATCTTCTTCTTGTCTAGTCCCTTAAAGATTATAATCTTCTCTTTGAAGCAAAATACATTTAGTTCAATGTCTCACTGGAAGGAGTCT
>VZRN01005622.1:7256889-7275118 GCA_013397935.1 Dasyornis broadbenti | reverse complement strand
TTTTCCGTAAGGAAATCATTCTTGTTGCTCTTCTCAGGTGTCTTTCCAAGCTTATTTATTTTTATTTATTTATTTTAATTAAAGGTATTGTAGTTTCCCAGGGGCTTTCCTGCTTTGTTCCCAGAGACATTATGGTTTCCTGTGCATGTCTGCAGCTGTCCCTAACTAAGCAAAGGGCACAGATCTTCGTGCCTGCCCTCACGGAGAGAAGTCTGACACCCTTGAGCTGATGGAAAGAGCAGGCAGGTGCCATCCAGAATCCAACCTAAAGGTTTTATTGTCTAACACCATTCAGGAGCTGCACCCAGGAATAAAGCAGGATCCCTTCCAAACGATCGTGCCTATTCTTAGCAGCAGCTAAATCTTATGATCATGATGGTAGGCCCGTGTGACTGGAGGGCCGCGTTCCAGGGCGGAGGTGATGAGGAATGCATAATGCCTGCCTTATCACGGGGGGGCTCCTCAAGGAGGAGAAGACACAGCCTGCTGGACATACAGAGGGAAATAATAAGGTGTAACACAGTTGTAGCTGTGCCAGCTGCTCTGCAGTCATGGCAGGGCAAAAGTGCTCTTACTCAAAATGTAGTAACAGGACAAAAGTAATTCTGTCATTTTCTGTCAGTCTGCTCTCTGCAAAGCATGCAAGTCAAACTCTGGGTTTAGATGAGCGATGATGCTGTCAAAGCAGTGCCCTGAAGGTGTGGGAAGGTAAACAAATACATCCAAATAAGAAAAGTCATGGGCTTCTCTCAGGGAGCAGCGGGAGCTGACCATCCTCATCTGGTTGCTTCTGAGTCCTGCTAGCCCAGCCTCATGCAAGCGAGTGCTTTGATATCACTTCACTTGATTTATTCTTTACCCCTCTGACTTGCTAGGCTAGTTGGAAATTTCCTTTTTTTGTATCATACTGTTAATGAAAATGAAGGAGAACTGGGTCAGGTGTGTGTGTGGGAGTGTCTCCTCCATCATATGGAAGAGGGAAAAAAAAAGGATGAGAAAAAAGCTCACCAGAGAGGCATGGAAGGAAATTCATATTGAAAAGATGGTAGTGATGAAAAACAAAGACTGTGACTATGATCCCTCTGTCTGTGGATAATTTCTTTCTAACAGGATGAAACAAATATTATACTTCTAAGTATTTGGTTTTTTTCTAGCTGCAGATGAACAATTGTTCAGGAAACCCTTACTTTCTTAATCTTCTTTTGCTGCTCCATATTGTTATGACAACACAGAAATAATGGGGCATTATCAGGATCTTCCAGTACTTTTCTGTCACTTGGTTTTGTTACAGTAAATACATACAGGCATCTTCAGCTTTTACTTTTGGTACAGAAATGATTAAAGCATCTTATATGGCCTCTTTCTTGAGGTTTTTATTTGATGTTTAGGTAGGTTTCTGCTCCTGATCAAAGATTTATTTTAGTGAAGGACAGAGCACAAATATCTTCTCTTCAAATTTGCTGGGCTGTGCATATTAGCATATTTTATGATGAAATGCACAGAAGCCAACCACTGACACTGCTCCAAAGTAAAACTGGTAGCAAAAAAGCTGTGCAACTATAAAACTCATGACACTGTCATAAAGTATGGCTTTTTAGTGTGGACGGGCTGACACTTTCCTACTATTTCATCTTTTTAGCTGATTTATTAAGTAAGGTTGAATGTCACTGCAGGCTGAATTACTATAGGTATCATCTCAAAAAGTGATCTCTGCAAAGACAGGCCTCAGAACATTGCCTGATTTCTGTATTTGGCTCTGGTTGTCACAACTGAGTCACTGGGAAGAGAGCACACAGTAAACATCCACAGCACTAAGAAAGTGCATAGAGTTGATTTTTTTTTTTTTTTTTTTTTCTCTTTTTTTTTTCNTTTTTTTTTTTTTTTGCACTTTTTATTATTTAATGTAATCCTATCAAGTTGGGCGGTGGGTTTTATTTTTTGGACTTAGGAAAGTGGGGAAAAAACCTCACGTTGTGCTTTAAAGCCTCATTAACAGAGAACTTTACTCAAGGAGGAGATGTTAATAAGTAATGAAACAAAGGCTCTTTTATGGAGATTAAATGTCCATGCGTCGAAGTACAAAGTTCGTGTTGCAAAGTGCAGCTGTTGCCCTGCTCGCAGCCCCAAAGCCTGAGTTCAAAGTCTGCCAGCTTTCCTGCCATGGAGCTGACCGGGGCAAGGTCCGGCCGAGGTTCAGAGGTCAGTGGCTGAAGCCTTGCTGGCCCCGTGGCCCTGCTGTCTGACACGCTTGGGACAAGCAACAGTTGGCTTAAGGTTATAAGTACAACGAACAAAAACTTCCCGTTCCCTTTTCTGATGTGTAAGATTTCATTAAAGAGGGAACGTTTTGGAAGGAGTGGCTGAAATGTTTAAAAATAATGTGCTGCATAATGGAGAGACCTCAGCAAACCCCACTGAAGGAGCAGGCTAGGAAAATGATGCATGTGGGAAGTACTGCCCGTGTGCGTTCCCCTTCCTCCTGAGATTTATTTAAATGAGGAAAAATGAACAGCTAATTCTCTCTATCCAAAGAGATGAAACAACTCTTTAAGAAAAGAAACAAAAAAGAAAAAAGTCAGTCCGTGTGTTCCCTTTGTGTCACGGTAACGGTGTTCCACACCATGGGGCTGAAGAGAACTTAATACGTCTGGATATCCTGCTTTCAAATCCTCCTTTTTCTGCTCCTTCAGAGGCTTTTTCGAAGCTAGCCCAAACTTTCTTATTCATAAGGGCTGAAAACCCCACCTGTGCAGCTTTTTTGATTAGCTGCGGTCATATCAAAGGCTGCTGTACCCAAGCACAGACCCTGAGCGAGAATGGAGACTGACAGCTGAGAGCAAAAGCTGGTACAAACACCCTTGGAGGAATTTATGTTTCAGGCAATGCTGTAGCTGTTTTACAGACAGAGAAAAGTTTCCTATCTGCTGCCACATCCTTTATCATGGTAAACCATGGGTGGTAAACCAAGTCATCAGTACTCAGTGCCCACAGCATGCTGCAGGTCTGAGCAGACTGCTGTCATCTCACCTCACTGAAAGGAGCATGGATGTTCAGAAAACTTTCTCAGACATCAGAAGTCTGTCCCCTTTAAGTCACGGCTTCTATATGTCTGGGTTCAATAAATTTAATTATCGAGAGCCACAATTAAAACCAGGATTCATGGAAGGATTGTAGTAGCCAAAAACGTGGGTTCTGTACCAAAAGATTTGTGTGTTTAGAAACAATGATTTTTTTCTTCCCTGCAAACATTCATGAGTCCACCAAACACCAGAGGGGCCTTCCTCTGATGAGTTAGTCCTGTGCTTTTGTTATTACTTCAGGTCTGACCTTCCCCTTCTGAGCAATATATTTAAGAAACTAAGACCCTGCAGTGAACACTCCAGACCATGGCTTGTGAGGGCTTGGAAGACAGCATGAGCTACTCAGTGCTTAAAAAGATGTGCGGAAAAAGAAAAGGCAGCTGAGGTCCACAGATCCAAAAGAATGTCTTATAAGGGCTGAGCCCTTCCTGGGAGAATACTGAGAAACAGAAATAACAGGAACTGCACCTGTCATGTTCCATTCCTGTCCTGGACTGTGGAAACTCAGGTGTATTAGGGTTGTTTTTTTCTTCTGCTCCATGGAAACACTGCAGTGAACAGACCAAGTCACTGAGGCATTAGGTAGTAAGTAGTGACTGGCAGAGCACATCCCTAATGAGTTCACGTGGTCTGCACGGGTGCAAATCCCTAACAAAGCAGCAATGGTGAGTGACGTTTTGTGTTGCTCCCACTGCTGATGTTCCAGCCGAGTCTCTGGCCTCTCTTTGCTAGGCTGATTATACCTGGCCATGGAATCAGTTTCCTAAGAAATTGTGACTACTGCAAATACACAAAAGATGGGGAGAGGATGATGAAGTTAACAGGTGTAAATAGTGTACATTGCTTGCTGCACTGATAGAAGTCCTTCAGGTGATACCCAGCATTTCTGGGTGGTAACTACAGATTTGAGTCTTGGCTTGCCTCATCTGAAAAGATGAGCCCTGTAAGGCCATGACTACTGTGTGGAGTGGGATTCCTTCATTCTTTTGTCTTGGCATTGACCACATATTAATGATAATATATTAGCAGGGGAAGGTATAATGGGAAGAAGCAGGACAGTCCCTACAGCCCTTTGGTGAGGGAGGTTTCATGGACCAGGGCAACAGGCTGAAGTTCAGGTACATAGTCCAAACCAAGCAAACCAGGAAATGGGACTGGGTTTGCAGGGTAGCAACTATTCTGGTTGTTAGCTCCACTGAAGTAGATAGGTGAATGTTTGCATCTCCCTCTTGCCTTCCCCTCCCCCATTTTCATCACAGTCTTCTGTGCCTGTGTCACCTGGCTTCAGTTAGAAATACAAGAATAAACAGGAAAATTACTTGCAGGTCAATTCTTGCTTTCTGTTTTCTATTTCTATCCTTTTCCTCTTTCTTTTTTCTTTTTTTTTCCCCCCTTCTTTTTATTTTATTTTAAATTTTTGCCTGGCTGTATCTGCTTTTGTTTAAAGCTGCTTATTTTCCTTCTCAGCAGATAGTTTGAGAATCATTCCACCTGTTGCCTGCCTGAACCCAGAACCAGATCCTAGAGAAGCACTGTGCCATAGTAGTTGGTTGCAGATCTACTGGGCTCCTAGTATTGAGAGAGACCTAACAGGTAAGTAAAAGTTGGAGTTTATTCAAGGCACTGAGACTCTTGGAAGAGTGCTATTGCCCCTTCTGAAAAAACAAAAAAAAAAAAGTGGCCAGAAAAATGTGTATGAATGCAAATATGAGTTGCAGGACATTTTTTAATCTGGGAACTAGTATCTTTCTGCTAAGAATCTCTGCCTGTGAAGTTTTCTTCTCAGTTTGCACACTCCCCAGTCCCTGTTTCAAACCTCTTCAGGTAAGGCTATGAGAAAAGCCCTCCCATCTAGCTTCCTCCTTCTCATGCAAATTCAGGTATCTTAAGAAAATACAGGGGGATTTCCTTTAGCAGGAATAATGAAAAAAAAAAAAAGCAAACCAGAACAGTCTAAAAGGCATTTTTATTTGTTTCTCATTAGTATTTTGGTTTTGCTTTCCTCTTCAGAACTTTCTTTTCCGCGTGTCTTCTGCATTCAGTCTTGACCACACTGGAGGGGTAGAGTATGAGGCTTGTCTGCAGCTATAGATTTACTGCTTTATTCTCCTGGGGTAGTTAAGGCAAACTTTCCACCACCTGTTGCTTCTTCCTAATGAAGGTTGTCTTATATCAGCAAGAAGGTACTTGTACAGATACTTACAGTGCTCTGTAAAGCAAATTGGCATCGATCATTTGGTGCCATATTCAGCAAAACTGTTTGCACACTAGGGCTTTGCCAATTTTTTTTTTTTTAATTGTATTTCAAATAAAATACAAAGTACCCCGGGTAAATATTAAAACTAGAAGAGGTCTCTGCGTAGCTCACTACTTTATATGTTGGTTATAATGAACTAGTGCACATTGGATGAGTTGCAAACATTGTTACAAAATTAGAAGGAAAGAGTGAATTAAAATGAAGTTATTTTTATAGGTCTACATATATTATCTACGTAAGGACTTTGTCAAACTTCTTCAAAGGAGTTGTTCAAACAGTAATGTTTTTTCCCTCATATTCAGGTTAAATCTTTCCCTGGCAAGATGATCAGGTTTTTCCACTTCAGTCCTAAAGTGTGGCCTGCACTATGTAAAACACTGATTGAAAATAGACCTAAAAAAAAAAAAAAAAGAGTAAAATAATCAAATTTGCCTACAATGTGTGAATTAGGATCTATTTCATATATGATACATGATATGAGAAAGGTCCTTTATTATTAAAGGACCTTGTTCCTTTTGGTCTTTCTGTCTGACATGAGATTTTATATGATAATTCAGATTTGTCTTGCTTCTGTGTTAAGTGGAGGGTTCTGCATGACCCCTCTGTTGTGTTTCTGGCTGCTGGTTTGCCATAGTTAAGGGTGGAGATCGGTGGTTTATTGTGAGGATGCTGGTTTTAAATCCAGAGTTGAGACTGTAGTAGAAATTTTTGGTTTACTGAGACCTCGATTCTCAAAACCAAATCTTCATAAACTGCCACCTATGGAGGGAGTGACTTAAATATTTAATGATGTTTTGACTAGAAAATGAATGGATGTAGAAGGATCTTCTAGAGTTAACATTGAATTTATTTCGTGCCAGTGTTACTTTTAGCTCGTTCTTCCTTTCTCTAAGTCGCTCTCACACTCTGGGATTGATCCTTTATTCCTGCTCTTGTTCCCCAAAGCACTCCCTGCCTGACTATCAGCACAGATACACAGTTTTCATCTGTGGAGAATTCTCTAACTTTTTAGTCATAACTGAAAATTTATGTGCTCAGTTCAACTCAATGAATTGCACGACAAATCTGCAGCAACGCAGACGCCATCGGGGAGACAGAGAGGCTGCCCGTCTGTCTTGCCAAGTATCTCAGCAATCCTGGGACAGCAGCAGCTCCCTAATGCGACAATGAGCCGTGTTGACTTTTTGATATATACGGGTACAAAGTTCCTATTGAAGATTTTGCTTCCCAGAGATAGTTTGACGCAGCCGGGTATCTCCACTGTGCTTCCCTATCTGCCGGAGAGGGAGGGGAAAACATCAGGGCATTTCAGTGCCTTATCAGCTGTGCTGGTGGGTGGTGTGAAGACCAAAAAGGAGCAAGTGTGCTCCTCACAGACTTCAAGGTGTGTGCCTGCATGTGTAGACTATTTTCCAAAGTGCAGCTGAGATGTTCACTAATTAGCTTTTGCTTGTTTACATTAATTGAACTTTTACATATAGACTATTTTGATATATTTATTTTTATTTCAAAACCCTGTGCTATCTTTTATGCTGGATATATAGCATCATCATGCATTTGTTTTCTGTGTTGACAAGCAGACTTGTTTCCTTGTAAGCAGATGAATTGTTTATTTTTCAGGCAAAATAAGAACATACTCTTTGGAATTATATTATATCATGATCTAGTCTGTCTGAGAGACTGGTAGGTACACATTACACAAACAGCAGGTGTTCAAATTTATTGCTACAGCTAAAACAGCATTTGCTGAAATATACATAAAAAACTCTGAGAATGCAAGAAAGGTTTGAAAATGTGTCCAGATTTGTTATTTACATCCCATTTCAATAGCTCATTTTTAAATAATAGTGAAATTGTTTGGGCTTATTTGGTCTCAGAAGAAGTGGAGACAAGATAAAATAATTGGTTATCTTCAGTTAGGTGTTAAGATGTACTTTTTTCTTGTTCCAGGAAAGATCCTTGAATTAAAAATAAGCCAGTTGATTTTCCAAGGATTTCATCTGAGCCACGAGCTTTAGGTCAATTTGATTTCTTTTTCAAAAATACCAGATCAATTTATGTGAGGGACAGAGCTTAAGTTTTAATTTCAGTCTCTGTTTTCTATCTTTAATGTGTTTTCTGAATGGACTCCTGTAATCTGGAATACTGGTGATGCAGGGCTTGCTTTCTTTGAGTAGGACCTGTAGTCAGTCACTGGTTGCACACGTAGTGAAATGAAGCTGCTGAAGGGGAGGGCACACCCATGGAAGAGAGGAAAAAAACAGCTTATGAAATTGGCCACACAGCTTCCTTGTAATATAATGATGATGGCAAAAAGAAAATTTTAAGTCCTACAATTCTTCACATCTCTGTGGAATTCAGCAGGTGCCTCTGGATACAGTCAGTGGAGCCAGCTTCTGTAAAGTGCTGTCGATGTTTTCACAAAACTAAGCAGATATCAACCCCTGAAATAATACCTGTATGGAAAAGGGATAGATGGATTTAGTTTCATTACTTCCCTTTGCATGTTGTAATCATCATTTTCACACGAGGATAAAACAGTTTTGTAGTTTAAGCAGCTTGTCTCTAATTGTTGGATTTTACTTTTCTGCGTTTATGTCCTCCTTTTTTTCCCCCTTCTTTGCCATTGACTTTTATGGCAAGGAGCTAATGTAAAGATGGTGGTTTTGATATACACATCCTGTGTTTCTCAAGCAACAGCTGAGTGAACCTTCCTTTGAGCTGCAAATCCATTCCAATACTCAGGATTTTAGCCAGGGCCACAGGGCAAAACTCTTACGTTGCACAAAAAAAAAAAAAAAAAAAAAAAAGCCAAGGGACCTTTAATGATCCAGCAGAGATGATAGGACCTTGGCATATGAAAACCCCTGATGTAGTAAATCAAAGCAGGCTGTCTTGAGTGTAGTAATATTTCTATGCTAATAAATTAGTGTCATAAGTAATTTGTCAATAAGATGTAGAATATGCTATGAAGGAAGTCAGACAATATTTTTCTTTCACACAGAAAAGTAGGGTGAGGTCATAGCAAAATCCTCAACGTGATTTTTTTCTAAGAAATATGTGGGTGCTCTGACCCACTGCACAATATTTGCATATTTAAATTCTTATATGCCTAAGATATCTTTACATATCTAAGCAAGATTGGGTAGATGAAGATGGGGTGAGAGAACTGGAGCCTGTGGAGAAGAGAGGACTCTGGGTAGACCTTAAGGCCTTTTAGCACTTAAAGGAGACTTACAAGAAAGATGGGGACAGACGTTTTAGCAGGGCTTGTTGCAATAGGGTAAGATATAATGGTTTTAAACTAGAAGAGGGTAGATTGAAACTAGATATAAGAAAGAGATTTTATATGATGAGGATGGTGTAACACTGTTACAGATTGCCCAGAGAGGTGGTAGATTCCCAGTCCCTGGAAGTGAACAAGGTCAGGTTGGACAGGGCTCTGAGCAACCTGGTCTAGTTGAAGATGTCTCTGCTCCCTGCAGGGGCTTGGACTGGATGACTTCCAACCCAATCCATTCTACTTCTCTTTTGATCTGATTTGTCACACCAGGCCCTATTGCATACAACCTTCCTCCACTGCTGCTTTGTGCATACAAAATTACAGGTGGAAGTCCAGGCTGACCATTTGGCACCGCTCTCTCCAGTGATACTATGAAAAAGCCTTAGGAAGGTCATGGGATTATCAAAACTCTAAGGAGCCAAACTTTTATATATTTGTTTTAATTCATTTGTGCTTTTTACAGATTTGGGAGTTGCATGTTAGTTCAAAATTTAGAAGTGTTATGGGGTTGTAATGCCTCTGGAACTTGCTGGGCTGGCTGCAGCAGCAATGTAAGCCTCCTATGGATCTACCTAAACAAGTGTGACACTGAGAAAAGAGTTTCCATCTTTCTCCACATCCAGAGAGTTTTGAAGGACAGAAGGCTGGTTTATTCACCATGTTTTTCAGGGAAAATTTGCTAATCTGGGATAAGACCTTCTTCTGTAGTAGTAAATCAGGGTCTCTGCAGTTTGGACCCATTAGCCAGAGCACACCAGCCATGGCTCGGGAGCAGGTCTCCGAGGTGGAGCCCCAGCACAATCTCTCGCACATCACGCTGTGTATTTTCAGAACCACCTCTGTACTCTTCCCTGTGGTTGCTGTTTCTTCTTGTGGGTTTCTGATTTCAGGTCATGATTCCTGGGCAGATGCTTATTCCTATCTCTGGCTGCTGACCCTTAGTTTGACTTTCTGGTTCCTGATTTTTGGCCATGAACATTTGGCTCATTTCCCAGTTCTGGACACAGGCCCTAACCTTTGGGCTGGATAGCCCATGCTCCAGTCTGTAATCCTAGACAGCCACCAGGTCATCCGTAGTAGTCTTTAATTTATTCAATAACAAATGAAATCTGGCAGATAAATTTGGGTGGTTTTTTTCTTAATTTATGACATCTGCAGCTATTTATTTGTAAACTAGTCTTCTGTCAGTATTTTGCTAGATTGCTAAAGGAGAGCTTCCACTTTCCACCAGTTACCATATTGTGCGTAATGGCCATCCTTTCTCAGGGAGAATATTATTCTGTCTGAGCCAGTGGAGTGGGTGAACACAACTGTTAGCATATATAAACATTTCAAATTGGTGGCTACAAGGCCAATAAATTACACCAGGAAAGGCAATAGTGTCAGAACTTCCATTTCGTTTCTATATGAAATGTTACAAACATTATTGATATACTGCGTGCATGGTCTGCTTTTTTTAATGGGAGTTCATAATGTCATTCTAGCACACATGACATAAGAGTGTAAACACACACTCAAAATGCGGTCACTCAGACCTGTAAGAGTGTCGTGGCTGAAACTTGATGAAAATATGAGTTATAAAGTTCACAAAGTATGAAGATAAATTTCCAGAAAGAGGAAGAATTGAAACTTATAATGTGCATTAATGTTCAGGTGGCAGAAGGGTCAGGTTGCTTTGGCAGGAGAATAAATGGAGGAGTACAAAGCTGAGTTGCAAAATGAACTGAAGTTGATACTTAACCAGTTACAAGTAAGATGGAATAGACAATAATGTGAATCTCAGTGAAAAGAAAACTGCTTTTATATATGCTATGTATGTTATGTTGTTGATACACAAAGATGGTGTGGTATAGGCATTTATATATATATATGTGTGTGTGTGTGTGTTTAACTGAAAATAAAAGTCACAAGATCTGGGTGAATTTTATTTAATTTTGCCCATCAGAAATGTAGGGATAAAAAGTTCCATGCTGATGCAATGGTTTTGCTTTGTAATATTTTGATGGAATTAGGTATCCAAAATCAAAGTAATATGTAATCCATCTGTCCTGTTTCATGTCAAAATGTGTGACAGTTGCCAGTCTAGGAAGAATGTGCTTGTTATTTTGCTCTAGCTTAAAGGTAAGTTACATTATTTTCTGCTGTTCATGGTTGTTTCATAGAAATGTGAAATTTCCTTAATTTTAGAGCTTAAATCAAGACCCATCAATATGGAAACACTTAGATTAACTTTTTCATTAAAATACACAAACTTGCCAGCTAAACCCATCTCCTTCTGCCCTTCGACAAAAGGAACTGTCCTTTACTGGAGGAGTTTTCCTGTAGATATTTTCCTTTTACCTGAAGCAGGCTAGCTCAAGTAAGGGATAGCAAGAGGTCCATGGGATTTAGCTAGCAGTGAATTGAGACTCTCCTTTGTTTAGTAGAAGTGAAGAGGATGGTGGAAACAGCAAGTTTAGATTATTGCTTTGGTGTGTTTCTTCTAAATTGGTCCTGTGCATTAATAAGATTTTACATACTTTTGTTAAACTATCAGCTCAGAGACTGAAATAAAACAAGTACCTTCTTCAATTTGTTGTTCAGTTAAAATCTGTTAGTATAAAAAGCTACAGCAGAATAGCAGGGCATAGTTTTTCTCTAAGCTGACTGAACTTTTTACTTGGTTTAAAGCTCTTTAATGGAACTGCCTGTGAACTTGTATGACATTCACCATGTATAATGATATTTTTTTTTTTTCCCCCCTCCAAATGAATTAAAAATGGAAAGTACTTCCAGTACTTCTTGGTAAGTACCAAGAAGTCAGATCCCTTGGTACCACAGAGGTCCTTTCTTCATTAGAGGCAGGTAGTTTCCATTATTCATATTCGGTACCATTTCATTTAAAGTCCCACCATTACTTAAATGGCAAGATATTAATGAGAGATGTTACTGCAGTGCTGTCTTTTAATTTGATATTGTTCGATCCAGCTGTTTTAAAATTTCTAAGAATAAAGCTTCCATTACCTACATTAGAGAAGATTTTTATAGGCAAGAACATCTAATTCTTGTCTAGTTTCCCTTGATAGCCAATTGCCTTTCTTAAATCTTCACCATTTACTTCTAGGTTAATCCTTTTGCTTTGCTTTAAATAATTTCTCTGATTCCTTGATATCCATGCATTGCAATTAGTTATATATAGATATTTTTCATACCACCCCCATCCACTTAGCTGGTGAGTAGCCAAGTGATACATACTTAGCACTTTTAATTTTACCTCATAAATCAATCATCATAGCTCCAAAATCAGTTACATTTTTCTTAAATCATCATTCAATGCAAGGAGTCCATTATGCATGTCTGTGAATAATACATTAATTGTGTGGTTTAAATTCATAAACAATGTTACACAATTAACTTCATAAAATTGCTCACTTTGAAAATTGTCTAGCTACAATTTCTATAATAGTAGCTAAAAGACAACAGCACTAAGCCAGGCACTGTCACTTTGAATTGCCATTGGTAAAGCAGAGGCCTCTTAAATGTGCAATTATGACAGAGAAAAAGTGTATTCCTTGGTACAGATTTATTCTTTTAAGTACTTTTTCAAAGGTTTTCACCTTGTTTTGTATTGCTGTGCACTAGTGGTGTAAGACATGATTACTTCAGGGAATGGCTTCATTAATATAAAGAAATATTACTAAAGATTTTTTTATTTTAACTGGAGTTTTTTAAAAAAGAGTATCTTTTTCATTGTGTTATATTCTCTATAAGGTTGTTGAAAATATTTTGCTCTTTTGCCTTTGGCAAACACTTTTTTCTTGGGATGGAGTTAGCAATGACATGAATAGCAGGATCTACAAGAAAAGAGAACACAGTGCAAAACTAGAAGGAAGAGTATTTGTTTTTTTGATAATTGTTTGTTCCAAGTTTGAAGACTAAACTGAGATCCAGATTCCATAGGCTAGACAGCAGTGAAGGTATTTCTGTTGCATTGCAGCATTTAGATAAGGTAGAGAAAGAGTAGAAATAGACATTTCAAATCTGGGAAACTGAGGTGGGAAAAGGGGTGAAGGAATCTGTCCAGTATTACAGAATTTGGCAGAAGAATCAGGAATGCAAGCTCCTGCCTCCCCACTGAACCGATCTACAAGACTGTATTTATTCTATAATCTGTTTTTATGCTCTTATCTATTTAATCTTCCCCTCATACCAATTTTTATAAGTGTGTCTCCACAGAGAACTCCGGTGTAAGGAATGTTTTTGCAGATGAACCCTGAGGTTTTAGAGTAACACTGTATAATCATTACACGGGAGGCACTCGGCATTAAAACGGTGCAAATTCCCATTGGAAGTGACTCATTCCAGCCCAGGCAAGGAGGGTTTGCTGTCTCCTATTGCCGCCCTGCCATCGCTCACCGTCAGCAGCAGCCGCTCCTTACATAATGTCACATATGTCACATATGTCCCGCCAGATTGCCCGATCCTGCCGGGGGCAGGGGAGGCACCCCTTCGCCCCCCTTCTGCTCTCACGGGGAGGAAAATCCTGCGGAGTCCCGCTTGGGATTTTCCCATCGGGCTTTGGGGAAAGGGAGACTTCAGCCCAGGCTCTGTGCCGAGCTCAGGGAGGAGGAGATGCTGACAGCCATCACCCAGCTCCCTCCCCACGCCTGGGCAGGGCTGGGGAGCTGCTGCCTCTGCTCCCCTTCCACCCCTTGCCTCATGCTTCTCCTGGCCATTTCCCCATCATTCCTGTCCAACTAACAGGGCTAAGTTAGCGCTGCCCTCCTGTCACCTGGGTATTCTAGTTGTGGTATAGAAATACACTTGAATGAAAGCCCAGGCATGGAATTAAATTATTTGGTACCCTACTACTCAAAAGTAAAACACGGCCAGCAGCATTTTACCGTGGGGTACCACTTACTGCACACATTATTTGTTTAAATTGAAGATTCCATCGCTGCTGAATTGCACCATATGTGAAACTCTGAATCTGCTGCAGTTCCAGATTTATAAAACAGCATTATAGGGAATATAGGCCTATTAATTTTACAGTCTAATTTCTGATTAGATTTTACAGCACCTCTGACGAACTGCATAGATTTTACCCATTAAAAATGATGACAATCCAGTTCTGTCATTTTAAGTAGAATTAAAGACAGTATTGCCAAGTATGATAATACTTTATGAAAAAAAGTGAACCAACACACACACACACACACACACACACACACACATATATATAAATTAAAATAACCCAGCACCATGTTTTTTCTCTGTAGGAGAAGGGCCCCTGCCAAGACAGTGGGACTATTACCTGTTAGTGCAGTCAAGAGCCTGTGGGTCTGACAGCTGACATCAACAGAAATTCTCCATTCAGGCTGAGCAGGTTAAGTAATGTTTCCTAGCACAGCTGTGTAATGTGTCTGTTGGTAATTAAAAGAGTCTGTCAGAGCTGGTTGAGGAAAAGCATGAAGTAAACTGTTTTCTATCAGAAAAGTTTTGTTAAGAATTAAAATCTCTACAATGCCTATGCCTTGTATTAGAGGAAACTATTTATTTTTTTAAAGAGGAAAAAGAAGTCCAACACTGAAATAGTCTGTTCTTGGCTTTAGATGCAAACTTACATAAACACCCCCAAAAGCAAAAATGGAAGCGTTGCAATACGAAAATAAGACTTCCATTTTCTATAATGTCAATTTAAAATTTGGGGAAGGGACTTACTCTGATTTGACATATTGCCAGATTCTGAAACCAGACACAAAATGACATTCTCACTTGGGAGATGACTTTCCATTTGCATTTGTAGATGCAAGGTACGTTTTTTAGCCCCGATTTGCTACACTAATCCTGTTGACTTCACTTGAAAAGAATGGCACGTTTCCCACTAACTTTATTAGTGGCAGGATTGGGCCTTGATGCAATACCTCATGTCACAGCAGCAAAACTTGTTGCCAATAGTCTGTCTCAAGGGAGGAGATTTCCAGTAACTGCTCCCTGAGAACTATTCTAAAAATGCAGCTTTTTTTCTGTCCAGCCATCGGGATAATGATATACTCCATCCCTAAAGAGAGGGGCATTGACGGAGCTGCATTGATGGCACCAGAGGTCCCTGCTGGCTTGTTCACTAAACAGAACTGGCAACTGACTCTGAAGATAAAAGTTCTTGACGTTTTTCCAAGCTGGTGGAATGGAGCTGAGTGACACTTAGAAATAAATAGAGGAGGGAATAGTATGATCTTGAATGACAGAGGAGCTTTCATGAAAGACTTTCATGGGGGAGACATGGGATGTACTGTTCCAGGCTTGAGTCTAGGGGATTTGTTGACAGTTGATAATGTGCATGTTTGCTACCACTTGTATGAAATGTAGAGGAAGACAAGGGGAAAAGTTCCAAATGTATCCTTTACTCCCACATAAACAGTTAAACCCAAATACAGTATGTATCTCTTCCTTTCCAATAACTGACTCTACAAATTGCCAATCTCTTTGGAAATCTCTTAGAAGAACATTTTCTCTCCTGACAAGGAAAAGTACTTCATGCAAAACATTTGTCACTTCTCTGTTATCATAATTCATGATCTTATCCTTCATTTTCTTGCTTGTTTAAGCACACAAAAATAGTACTTTTAACCTGAGACTTCAAAGGTAAAAATATTGTGAAGAGGTCCCCATTCTTTTTCTTCTCATCTCTGATCTCAGCCTTTGAACATCAAAGTGGCTCAAAGTTTGGGGTAAGTTCTTAAGGATCTGGTTACGAGAAAGAAATCAATTGAATTTCCATGTTCATATTCATGATAGACCAGAACAAATATTAATATTCAAGAACAGTTTAATTTAATCACTTACAACAATTAAAACAAGTTGCTGCTTAATCTTTCACTCAGTACAATGAGGCTCACCCATTCCATTGTATTACTCTGAAAAATCCTCAACTTCGGTCAGTCAGAAATTGCTGGAAAAAATTCCTAATCTAGGAATTACAAAACAGTTAGGAATGTAAAATAAATTCCCCAAACAAATAATGCTGCCATTTTAATTACAGTATCACACTATCATGTAAAAGGTTAACACTTAAAAAATGAATCTCGTACCCTCAATCTATTACCCCTAAGCAATTCTCATTTTCACATTAATTTTTGTAGGCTGCCATTTAAATTAAATACTTCTTAGCTCTGTCAGTTTATCTCTATATGTATTCTCATTACAGCAGCCACTAGAGCCAAAATATTTTAATCTTCAGTGTAATCCCTGTAGGCCCATATTCTTAGCTACAACTTTAGGGGTTCTACAACTGCTCTTTTCCTTTTAAACGGTGACACTCCTTTGTGCAGAAATTCTTGCTCTTGTAAGGACTTTCTGTGAACAAGTAAGTTCTGCAGTCTGTTGTGAAATTACTTCATTGTCAGTGCTCGAGAGTTATAAATTCTCTCACTCCTCACTTCCACTTGAAATTCTGTGTTCTCAGAACAGGCTTTAATGACACTATTCTGATAGGTTTAATTTCTGGTCATTTAAAAGGCGAGTCCTGGGGACGAAACTCTTAACATTTTCTTTTTCAAAGGAAAGACCAAATTAAAATTAACCAGCTTAGACATTAAACACTTATTAAGCATTTCATGGCAGCTGACAGACATAGTTCAAGCCAGAACTCCTCAGAAAACAAAGCAAATCGTAAGCACACTCAGAGCATCACCAGGCAGAGTGGCCCAGACTGCCTCAGTCAGTCCTAGTGCTCTGATCAGCCTGATGGAAGAGTGATGACACATGAGCATTTCCTTTAGAAGAAAATCAGAGTTTGCAAAGAAATAGTGCTTATACCGGGTTTTATTTCAATACGTACAGGATAACCACAGTGCACAAGCACTGGAATTCAGGAGCTGAAAAGTGCTTCTGAATCTGCCACTTGGGATACACCAACACCTTCTGAAATATATATAGGATACAAGCAGAAATCCACCACCTAGTGCCCGTGCAATAGCTTTAAGAACACTAGTAGACAATATGTGGGTTTACATCTCTTTTTTTTTTTTTTTTTAAGAAAATACGATGATAAAAAGCGTCATGGTACGNTTTTTTTTTTTTCCCCTGAAGTCAGTGATAAAGCTTCCATTACCTTAACTTGGTAGGATAAGCCTCAGGACAAATATCTCTTATAACAAGTCAAAGTTCGTGAAAAAAACTTGGTAGTACAAGAGCAGTGATAGCTTAAATAGATTTTGTGGTGTATTAGTAGCCACAGTGAGAGAACAGCAGGTATGAAACATGCATTAGTCTGCACAACACTTGCTCTGGAAACAGCACTTGCTACAAAAGATGAAATTTGATAATCGGCCTCCTCGGCGGATCAACAAGCTGGGCATTAAAATAATCTAGCCTAGGGAACATAAAAGCATGAGTGAGCAATAAGCAAAGCACATCTAGTTCAACTAATAATAGGAAGCCTTAATCTTTTGACTGCAACACTGAAAGAAGAGCTTGCAATCAAAAAACATACAGGGTTTTTAACCAATGAACCTACATTGAATTTTAAAGCTGGGTTAGAAATTCAAGTGGGTTTGGGTTGATGGCAAGAGCCAGCCATGAACAGCTCAGGGTTTTTCTCTGATTTTAACTGAAGAAAATTGATGCTCATAGAGGCTTTTATGCTTACCAGCTTGTCAATATGGTAATAGCATCGTCTGAAATTGCTGGTTTGGTTGACAATATCCATGTCTTGTCGGCATAGAAATGAAACCCAGCATCATGCCAATGACCAGCGCTGCTCATAGGCAGCTTCAGATTGCTGAGTAAGAACAGGGCCAGAGTGGAACCCTACAGAGCACAAAAAAGAAATGCTGTGGGAGAAGGACACAAATTACCCTTGAAAATATAATGCAGGTAAATGTTGGATAAATATGATTTAAGCCAATTTAGAACTGTGCCAAACAGGAAGATAAAGTTCCTCAGGCATTCAAGAAGAACATTAAGATCTAGCAAAATGAGAGTAGCTGGGGTATGAGAGTCTGTCTTTAGGAGAAGGTTACATCTCATTGCTCTCCTGCTGAAAATTTTAAGTAGTGAAAACCCCACCCAAAATACAGAATCTGATTCCATACTTACTGAAGTCAAAAGCAAATCCTTTATGTCTTTTGGTGATGCTGGTTTCTGGAGATGTAAAATAACATAGACATTCTGGAAGGGATTTTATACTTTGTGCTATATATAACAAACAGAATTTATGCATGGTGTGGCACTTCTTGCTTTCTTCTGGATTCCACCAACTGAATAATGCTTACTGCTACTATTTTTTTAATTTAAGCCTAGAAGGGACAATAAAAAGACAATTAATCCTAATAATGGGATGACAGATTCTGAAAATCATGATTTTTTAATCAATTTTTGAGAATTTGAGAAAAATTCAATAGGTTACTTTTAATTTTCTGGTTTATAGATTTTTCTTTCTACCAGATGCATTCTAGTAGGATCAGAAAATGTCAATGAAAATGTTCAGTGATATTTCAACTGTCAGAGAAGAGATAGGGAAAAGAAAGAATGAAAACTCAGAAGAGAACAGCTGTGCAATGGGAGGAAAACTTGACTATTCTCTTTTGGAGCGTCTGGGCCATGTAATTTATCCCACAAATTAAAAAA
>VZRN01005622.1:7221814-7248743 GCA_013397935.1 Dasyornis broadbenti | reverse complement strand
CTCAGGCTCGGCTCCCTGCGCCCCCCAAAGATGCCGTCTCATCGCTTCGGGCTCCTTAGGGACGTCGCTGTTTCCCTTCTAGACTAAAGGTTACTTTTCCAGACATGGGGGGTTTTTTTGTGTGTGTGTCCCCGAAGCCCTCTAAAGGTGAATTTTTAAATTTTTTCTCCCTCCCCCCCCACACACTTCCACTCTCCGTTTTTCCCTAAGGAACACGTTGTTTGAGGCTGTTCTTTCTAAGTGTCAGTGGGTGATTAAGCTGGAAGGTAGTGAAACCTAAGGAAGCGTAGTATGGGCGAAACGAGGGGCAGCGTTGTAGCGAGCAGACAGCCTTGTGTCTGTGCTGCACCTCTCTTCTGTCTTGTGTATCCTGGTGATTTACTGGGTTTTTAATTTAAAGAAGGATTCAGCTAAAATGCTTGACACGTGTTGAAGGTGTTGGAAAAAACAGTGGGATTTCTGGCTTTGGGATTATGTTGTTAAGAAGGCTGAAGTGGAAGTTGCCCTCTTTTGCCTCATGTCTCTGGAATCTGGAGACGATATTATTCCTTGTTTTATTTTGAGGGGACCTGCTGCAGTGTCAGACGGCTCACAGGCTGATTAGAATTTAACTGAGTCATGGCACTATAAATGTTCAGAGATACCGTAAAGCTTTATTTAACAAAGAGTGCGAATCCAATCTGCGAAGACCTATGGGGAGGAAGCAGTCACTTGTGGAAAGGGGGTAGTGTATTCCTGAGTGAGTAGGAAACATTTTCTTTAATACTCAAATGCGATTTACTGATTCTTGGGCTGACTGAACACATCAGAGTGTGACACATTAAGATGCCAGATGACAAAAGCTCTCTGAGCTGAGGATATCTTGTGGTTAAGATCAGATTTAATGGTATCTGAGTAATTGTTACTATATGGGCATCAGTAGCTAACATCTTGGAGAGCAAAAGTTCTCTTTGAGAACAGTGTTCAGGCAGGTTTGGGGTTTCTGCTGTCTGAGGCAGCTGTCCTTCCCAAACTTGTGGTCGACAAGCCTGACTGGTTGTTCTATCGGTGGTCTCCTGAGACAGAGTTGACATGGACTCCAAAGCAAGACAGCAAGTTAGTCGTGAGTGAAATGCGTTCATAAGGGTGTTTGTGTGAGTGGGATGGAAGAGGTAATGAGTAGCGACTGCATGTTTTGGGCAGGGGTGAAATCTGACCTGCTGCTAGACGGGCCTATGCTTCTGGGTTATCTAATAAGCGAGAGCTATCAATGGCTTTCAGATTTTTGTAGGCCATGCATGCACAGAATACAACATGCAGGCAAATGCCAAACCATGCTGGATGGAGGTTTTGGGTTTTTTCCTGTTAGTCTTGGGGTTGAAAATCGTGGATGCAAACATGCTCTTCTTCTCTGCTTCCTATTTGTTTCTTTTTCTAAAGTGAAAGATGTGCTAACCAAAATTTATTGTAGTCATAAAAACAATGTTGATAAAGAAATAAAAGTAAATAATGTTTTTATATTGTAAACTTAAATGGGTGATCTAATCACTAGATGTATCGCCTGCAGTGTTTGATAGCTGTGTTTGGGGTAAATTTGTTCTGTAAAAGGCATCAAGGAAATTTTTTTAAAGTGATTCAGTAAAGGTTATAGATGTCAAACATGAATTAACTTTATGGCGATAGTATTTGCCTGTAGTTTTGCATATTGCTGGACTTGCTTAAAAGAAATGAGACAGTCTTGCTTGCTTAAAGTTTATTTTGTCTCCTCAGAGCTAACTTTTTTCCAGGCTTTGAACACTGGCAAGAGGTTTCTATAATGCCGGCTTTATTATCATAAGCAGTGAGAGCACTGTTAATTCAACCAGTGACGGTGTGGGACATGACTGTAATAAAAGATAAACTCTGTTTTGTGTTGTGCCAAGCACATGTATAAACTCGCCCAAGGCAAAGCCAGAGGGTTGCATTTCCCCCAGTCAGCTGTCCTGCTCTAGGGTTGTGCTTGACACTTCCTTGCAGGGCTATCAGAGAAGACATGAAGACCATAAATTTTGTGTTCGTTTTAGAATAGCTCTTCAGAGCTTGCCCATGCCTCAAACCCCAAAAGTCTTGTGGTTGTGTTTGTTTTCCCTGTATGTGCATGTGCAGGGAGTGGAGAGGATCCAGAAGGGAGCCTGGGGAGAGTGTGGGGTTCCCAGCTGGGTGCCTGGTTTGGGGCACAAGTCCCTTTCTCAGGGGGGCTTTAGTGGCCGACCTCCCATGCGTGGGGCCTGCAGGCGAGGCAGGGCTCATCTCCCATATGCTGAGTGATGGGTTGGGTGGTGAGCAGGAGGAAGGGTTAATAGGATATCTATCCTGAGGATTAAAAAAAAAAGATAAATACTTTTTTGGGACAAGAAGTGCAAATTTTGAAGTATAAATCATTACTGCTGAGGGGGCCAGGCAATGACAGGCAAGCAGAAAGGTATGTAGGTAGGGAATGAAGGAGGAGAATGTGTGAAAGAATATGCATAAATGTACAAAAAAATATAAAAACTGTAAATTTGACGGTCTGTCTAAACAGTCTTGAACTAAAGGCAAAAAGGTTAATGGTAACAGCATTTGTGGTTTGCTCTTTCTTCCTGCAACAGGCCAAAACGATAAGGACAGTAACTCTGAGCTGTGCTGGCCTGCCTGCAGCAAAGGGGGGGAGAGCTGGGGGGAAACTGTTTAACAGGGTTGTGGCATTGCTTTTGGATATTTTGGTGTTAAGGTTTCACTAGTTGCATTGAAAAACAGTGAATTAGAACAAGCATACGAGGGTTGGCAGGCAGTACTTTGCGTGAACATCTGGGATCATGTGAAAATTTTCCTGTTTCTCAGTGGGAAGATATTCCTTGGGAAAAGTGAGCAGAGGGATTCTTTTGGTAGAGATGAATGCCTGCTCTTTAGGTTTTCTGGATTATTTATTTCAAATACTTGGAAATGCTAGCGGACCTATTTAGCACTTGAAAGAATTAATTTGGTAATTTATTTGGCTGTCTGTTGCAGGTCACTTGGCTTGATGGTTGAAGAAGGAGAACAGGAACTAAAACTCACGTAAATAAATATTCATGTGTAGAAAGGGGAAGAAGCAGTTGCTAGACATCTTAGCTTGGGTCAAACCCCTCCTGGCATAGTCTTCTCATACTTAAATTGTTATTGGAGCTCATTGCTCTTGTTTAATTGCCTGTCTGAAGTGAAATTTTGTTTTCATACTGCTTATTTCTAAATACCATTGCCTTCAGCAGAGGAAAACCAATTTTGTTGATAGACAAAATCAGATTAAAAGCAGAAGCTACAGATCATGTGTTTTAGTCACTGGTTTCTAAGAGGCTGAGTTTAATGTAGAAATGTGGTGTTGGGAAAGACTTCTGAGGGGATGATCTTCATCCTCTGAAGAAAGGAAGTTGAGAGGGAGTCCTTGTGAAGAGATCAGGCGCTACATGTAAAATGTGTTCCAGTCTTGGATGAAACTATTTTTTTGAAAACAAAGGTTTATTTAATTTGCCCCAAAAAGTGGTCAATGAAGTTCTATGTTGAAACGCATCCAAGCAGTAAGGCTTGCTCACAGATGAATGATACATTTGTTCTCATTGGTCCTAAGTTGTTATTGTTGCTCTGATGCTCATTTTTTTCAAAGCAAATTTTGAGGTTCATGGCTGCCTGCTTTCTGTTTCTTCTGTGCCCCATCCCACTGTAAAAAGAGAGCGGGAAAGTGAACTGAAAAGGCCTTTTCAGTGATGTAGAAAGCAGGGCTTGCCTCAGATGTAGAAAGAAATGATGGTTCTTGCCCCAGGAGATAGCCTTGTTGGTGGTTTCGTGTCATCACCTATCCTGCATTTGGTAGTCCATAATACAAAACAAATCAACATTCCAAATCTATAAGGTGTGTAAAGGAAGTGGTCCAGATGTGAAGAGTTTGGGAATAAAATAATATTCTTGAAAACCTTCCTTTTTTTTTTCTCCTCAAATTTTAAAACATATTGAAGGAATATGGAATTTTCCCCAGAATTAATAAATTCTGTTGTTTTTATCACTGAACTCTCATAAACCTTTTGTAGTCACTTAGAACAATACGAAAAGGACTGTTTAATGCTGACCTAAAGGAAATCCCATCTATACATTGAATTTTGATGGCAGTGGTGTGTGGAGTGGGTCTTTGTGCTTTGTTTTGTGTTTTTCCCTACTAGATAGCAATCTGTATTCTCTTGGAAGTAGGAATGATTAAATTCACCTACTTGTCAGTGGTGAAAAATGTTTTGTTTACATCTGTAGTATAGAACAGTAATACTGGAATGAACTATTTTTCTCAAATTCAGGTGACTTGAAAAGATGAGTATGGTTTTTTAATAGAGCTGCTTTCTTCTGCTCTGTAGGACCTGTTGTCCTGTTTTTCATTGGCCACAAAAAATTCCACATCCAGCTTATTTACCCTTTCAATAAAATGGAGTTGAGATGGCTTTGAACTGTTTATTACCACCTTTGCCACTGTGCTTGTAATTTCTCTGTTTATTTTTACTATGATAGTAGATTTCATCCCCTCCAGTTGAATACAAGTATTGAGGATTACTACCCCTCTGTGGTGCAACTTACTTTTTCATTCTGTGATGTATATGGAAGAAGGATTTAAAATAGTGTCTGCATGTACTATTTCAGGGCGTTTACTTATTTTTCAGCTTAATTGGCTCTGTTGTTGGGCATCTTTTGTTGGGTCTTGGTGCTGGCAGTAGTCCAGAATGCTGCTGTTATTTCATGTACCTGAAAGCTTTGAACAGGTGTTTTTTTGGATGATGACCCATCGATCAACACCTGTATCTTTTTTTCCCAGTTAGCAAGCACATCGCAGTGGTCAGAGTTCGATGTTTTCTCTAAGCTGACTTGACCCCAAGTGGTTTTGTGGAGGGAGAAATGCTCAGATGTGCCCCCAGCACACACACTTCCCATTCTTCCCCCTTTATCCTACCCACCTGTGAGGTCCTCGGTGCTAGAGGAATTCTCTGTTCAAAAAGCTTTTGCATGCATTTTTGTGAGGACAGAAGCTAAAGGTGTTGAAATAAGGAGAGGAACTCTCCCATTGCCAAGCAGGAGGAGGGAGGGGAAAGTTCAGCTAAGTGGTGGAGAAAGTCTATTTATTTCATTTTTTAAAAAGTATTTTATTGTATTTAAATTTGACTCTGTGCATATAAGCTTTCTGCTTGGGTGGTAACTTGATAACCTTTAATAGTGAGGCTTGTCACAACAACAAGGCTGAAATGGTAGAAATAAGAATGATCTGGGCTAGCTGGAAGCTTGAAACCTTTAGCAAACTTTCACTTAAGAATAAGAGACAAATGCTGAGAACTTCTAAGGTTGTGATGGATAGCATACTATTTAATTCGTAAATCTCTCAGAAACAAATATTATAATTTCTACTAGTTCATTTTGTTCCTAACGAATTTTTTGGCATTTAGCATTATTCTCACCTGTTATACTATCCTCTTGTCTTTTCCTTATGTATATGTAAATTAATAGAGGCTCTTTAAAAACTGATTTTGATGTTCATGGATGCAAGTTTGAAGTGTTAAGCAGTAACCACTACATAGGAGGGAGGGCTTTCATGTCACAGCTGTTTTTTGAATGAAAGAAAGGAAAAGAGGACTGCCTTCGAGTTGAATGTGGATTTTGTTCTTGCAGAAATAATGTCGCCTTATAGTCAGTACAAGTCTAGACAACATGAGTTGTTTCTACTAGTTTTACTCGTGGTTCTGTCTGGAAGACTTTTGATTTCTGAAGTTTGGAGCTACATTTTTCTTCCGAAATAAAAATGTTATTTGGCTAGTTTTTACTAGCCAAAATAAAGCTTTGCTTTCTGTTACACCAACAATAAGAAAGTAGATGGAGGTATATTAGGTAGGAAAAAATGGTTTGCAGACTTTCATAGGGTGATTTCTGTTATTCTTTTCAGATCAAGCATGAAATTTTTGAGGAAAAGAATTAATGCATCCTTGGACTCCTGAAGGAAGAGCTTTCCTAATGGAACCACATTCAAGGTAAATAATTTGTTTGGGTTGTTTACCTTGTCTCTTTGGTTTGGGGTTTGTTCTTTGTCTTGCCAAAGCTGTCAGACAACTGTGCCATGTATAAGCCTGTTAGGATTATAATATGTTTTGAAGTGATAAATGTTTAATGTTAATCCTTCTTGTTTACTGTAAGAGTTGGGAGTTTTTTTGTATGTGTGCTGATTAAAGAGAAATAAGTATTTTTGTAATGTTTGAACTTTTTGTATATACTTTTCTGTTAAGTTCTGAAGATTTAGCCTACTTGTTTGGGAACGTAGCTAAATAGTGAAGAAACTTGATTTACATGTAATTTCAGAGTGAAAGAGAAGATTAAATAACACTTACTGTGTTACCATCTCTCTTATTTTTTAAAATAAAACAGATCCAAATTGAGCTTGTGTGGCAAGGGACTGTCGCAGTAAAATCATTATTAGATATTATGTTATAATGGCTTGTGGACATTTAGCATCACTGTCATTTTGTTTGGATTTGCTCCCTTGGTTCCCATTTCTTAAATCCTATTTTTCTTTGATACCAGGGAATAATTCCCCAAGTGTTGTCCAGTGATTGCTTATGTGTATGCACTTTGGTTTGTGAGTCATTTTATTCACTTGAGTAGCCCCACTGTCCTCGGTGGGCCTACATGCATGCCTAAGAACTTGAGAATGCTGATGAGCATAAAGAATACAATTTGGGCATGTAATGGTTGACAAGCAGTTGTTGTTTTGTTTCTGGTCTCTCTTAGGACTCATTTGCATTGCCTCCAGTGGCAACTTTTGTGAGCATTAGTAGGGAAGGTCTAGAAGCTGGAGGCAGTCATACCAAATCCCAGCCTGCAGAACTTCGCATATCCATTGTAATGACATAGATTGAAGATGCAAGGATTTATTTTTCCCCTTTTTTATTTAATAAATCCATGTGTTGCTTGACTTTGCTTGAATACAGCATTGGTCTGTGTAGTGCAGTTTGAACATCTCCAACACGACAGAATATAGCCAAATGAAATCATTAGAAAATATACGCACTTTTTACATTGGAGATATTTGGATTTAACCAGAATCAGTGCTTCGGAAATAAATGGAAACTGAGATCCATTTCTTTTTCCCCTCAATGTTTTCTATTTGAATTTAGAAAAAAAGAAGTGTAGCATTGCTGTAGTGCATTTCAGTTGTCTGAGGAATTGTATTTACAGAAAAGTTAATGATACTACTTGCTGGTCTGAGAATCAGTAAGATAGGCACTTTGGAATTAAAATGTAATTAATTAATTAGCAATTTAAAACTGGAGAATTGTTGTGATCAGCAGCAGATGGTCTCTTATATAGCTTTAATAGAACTTAGTAGACAGTGGCTTTTGTGGCAATAAGCTTTCTGAAATCTTTCACATCTTCAAAACCAGCTAAAGTAATTCAAAGCTTTGTTTCAAGATTGTTGCCTGTCTTTAAAAGTTCTATTTAGTCAGGGTTGCAGAAGCATAAGCTGTAAACAAGGATGTTGCACCAAGTATTCAACTTGTCAGTAAGGTGGTTAAGCTAAAGATTTGACAACATGTTTGTCAGTGTATACGTGGATGGTAATCCCAACACGGTTTAAATTCTGGTTTTTTGTTTCTAACCAATATTATAAAGCAGTTACATGTTTTATCATGGTTGTTTTTTGGAGTGGGGAATAGTTTTGTTTACTAGTTACGAGCAGTAATTGTGGAATACCTCCATTGGTATATCAAACTTGCATTGCATACATAAATAGTTTTATTGTGGAGTGCAGTAGTGTCATGATCAGAGGTTTGTTACTGTCACTGGAATTAGAATTCTTGTTTTCAAGTCAGAGTTCTGGACCCTTAGGGTGGCCTTTCTCCAAAAGAGTACTGCTTTAGAAACAGAGCTGCTGGTCTTGTTGATGCTGTGTAACCTCCATGAATTGAGAGATAGCTGCCTTCTGCTCCACTGTGCTTTCGTTGAGCTTGCATAAAAGGAAAAGTGTGCAGCAGCAAGCTGAAATATATAAATTATGTTCTTGTTTAAGTCTATGCAACTCTGAGAAACTTCAAAGGATGCAGCTCACCTGGAGATGCAGATGAGAATTACAGGTTAATAGTAAGTGTAACTATCTTGTCAAAAGAACAAGATGGTGACTCAGTGTGAGGAGGGTTGGCAGAGGCAGCCTTTAATTGAGGAGAAATTGGTCACTGTAAACCAATTATGTCTTATTTTTAATTATGGGTTTCAGAGAATAGCAAAGGAGTGCAGTATGATCTTGGCTGATAGCATCTGCTTTTCTTTGTTGATAAAAACCTGAAAGCCTTGAGGATATGAAGTTGCAAACAGAAGTTTCACTACTTTTTTTCCTCACCCTCCTCTCTCCTCTGAGGAAGAAAAAGTAGGCTATGCCAGTGGAAGACACTCCACTTTTTTTTTTTTGTTGTGAAACTGGTTAGTGTTTGGACATATTTTCTCTTTTGGGACTAACGCGATGCTTCAAAATTTGGTAAAGGGGTTGGTAACTTGCAGGGTGGAGAAGCATCCCTCACTCTTTCTGTAGCTTGGCATTTAATATTTTACAACAAACTTTTAAGTTTAACATATTTGAACTTGTACTAGATAGGGTTAATAGGCTAGAACAAAAGGTCAAAGCATAAGGCATTAGGCTTAATTAAGGGAGAGCAAGAGTGGCGGGAGTATGTGACAGTTAAATGGGTTTCCCACAGACTAATGTCTGTAACAGTGCAACCATGCCTCAGCTTAAGTGGGTTATTTTGTGCAAAGGGCAGCCGTGATTAGTAGTTTGACATGCCAGACGTTTCTGGCCAATCCCATCTGTTTTAGAGGTTAAAAAGCATACCTTTATGAGCTGATAGATTGATTTGTGTGCCCGTCTGGTAAAGATTAGAAGTCCAAGGCCGATGCTGTAAATGCCAGTTATAGAATATTGTACTTTCTTAGCTGCTCTTTGTTTAAACTGTGGTGCAATGGGGCCAGCAGCTCTAAAAGTGACTGCACAGCATGGCAGGGCGGCCACGGCGAGTGCTTGGAACCAGTAAGGTCTGGGAGGAACATCTTCTTCCTCAGATTTGTTTTGAATGTGAGCCTGCAGGCTTTGGGTGTTTCGCAGTGCTTTGCTTGGAAGGGGAATCTGGCTTAGCACGTTCCCACATAAGGCTCACGCCTCTTCCTTGCAGCAGTCCCTGCTTGTGTGCTTGTCCAGAGGTTACCTGTCTCAGCATGAGCAGTTCTCCCATTCCAAGCACAGTTGGCTACAGGACAATTTTGGTACTTGAAAGGTTTCAGTATTTGTCTGAACTCATTATACTGTCTGTATCCTTCCTGCTTTGCTGTTGAATTGGGACGATACATGTGTATTCTGTTGTTTTTCCTTTGTAGCTCTTACTTTCAGGATAGTTTTTCTGATTGTGTCATGAGGTTGCCTTAGAAGCCTAAAATAAAATAGGTAGCACAATAAGTCTTGACTGTGTTTCTCGTCATCTTTATGACTTTGTAAAGTCAAAGTTACATTACTATTAATATAAGACTATTAATAAATCGTTGATGCAATAAAACTGTTTTTGATAATGTTCAAGGTTCATACACAGTTGAAGGTGATTATCCTATTTTAAAATCAAGTAGAGGTCAGACTGTATTGTGAGATAACTGACTGTGGCCCACATGATATGTGATAGCTTCAAGTCAAATGACAGTTTTCCTCACTTTAAATACAGACATGATTTAGAAATAAATTGTTAACTTAAAATGCATTGTGTGGTAAAGTGCTGATTAACTTCCAGTTCATTTTGTGAAAAGCAGGGAGCTACAGGCAGTCACTTAAAAGTGATGCTTAAAGCTCTCATTTCAAGACACTGTTTAAGTTTCCCCTATTCTGTCTCTTTTCCATTCAAGCTGTTACACTTGTAGCTAAATATAACTGAGACGTATTAGAGACAAATCAGCATTTGGCACCTTGCATTTAGCATTCCTACATTAACTTTTAGAATTAGTCACCTGTCTAAAGTTTCTTGGTTTTCTCCTTGCAAATGTGATTAGCTTTCCCTTCTCCATTTAAAAGAAAATTAAAGTGGATGATAGCAATGATTTGCTATTCAAACTTTAAAGACTCCATGTACCTGAGCTATACTTTTTCTGTGGCAGCTGTGACCTGTTCCGAAGGAGATTTCCTAATTTGCCAGTAACTTGTCTTCACTTTACGTAGCTTTTTAAGAGTCACCCTAGATTTTCTTTTTTTCTCGTGGAAGTCTCTTCCTTTTACTTCTGTTTGAAATGCCTAGAAATATTTTCAGTGTCCTTTAGGATGAGCAAGGCAACATCATTATCTTGCAGTTTATTTAGTAACATGAAGCTGAAATGGGCATATGCAGCATCATGTTCTCTATGGAATAATATCTATTTAAATGATTTGGATCTAATACATATTTACATGAAAAAATGTCTTGCCCTTCTCTGTGGGGAGAGAAGGTGAACAAGCATAAATTTTATAATACTCATTGCTTCTCTTGCACTAAATCATACTTAAATTGCAGAAGGTTGTTGGCTTGAGAGTTGTATAAAAAGTGCTTGGCTAGTAAAGTAGAGTGCAGGGAGATTTATCTAATTTAATACTAAGAAAATGTTGTCAGCTGCAGTGTGTTGATACGGGACTGCCTAAATCCAAAAGCTGTACTTTAGATTTTTGTATATGAATATTCGTAATAATTCATGGTTATAATACACAAAATGTAATCCTGAAATGGTCCTTTAGTGCAGCATGCATGTGTGCTCTGTTTTGGCTAATTTGATTGCTATTGATCATACCTGAGCCATTATCTAATATCTTGGGAATGGATGGACTGTGTCTACTTTTCTGCTGTTTCAGGGCAGAACATACTTGTTTCAAGTTTCTTGCAACAGTCATTGTTAAAAGTTTTTTATGATTGATGCTTGAGCGTTATTAGCATTTCCCACTCTAAGTTTAGCACGGATGAAATAATAAAGGTTTTCATGTAGCATTCTAGAAGTTGTAAACTAGTCAGTTTAGCATTCCCAAGTATAAAGACACTATACCAAATATTCACTAGTTGTTGGTGGTGTGGATATATTTTTAAAAAGTATCTTTTGTGTTGTGGCTTTCATTTAGAATATTACAAAATATTTGGCTAAGGTATTCATACAGCTTGATCGGCCATTAGGCTTTAAAAACAATTCTGAAGTGTCCATTGTTTTTATAGAATAGTCTTCAAAAAAAAAAAAAAAAAGAATGGAGTTGCTCTTTGGTGTTTCAGAGGATTTGCTTTTTTAATGTAATTGATGAAAAGCAAGTACTTGGTTGGTATCCCTGACCCTTTGCAAACTGGGCTAGAAAGGATGCTGCACCATCCTTGTGAACTGGCCGACTATGGATTTCTCCTTATTTTAGATTTCCATACTCTTTGACCTTGTAGTTGTTGACTTTGGTCTGGAACAATTTCAAAGTCATGTAAATGAATGTAATTAAGGTATTGCTTATCATCTCGGAGAGTTCACAATGATGCTTATTGGCTAGAAAGGTTTGTTTACTTAATATGGAAGGTTAATAGAAGGTTAAATTTTACTGTGTAAAATGGCTCCATAATGTTTTTATTTAGCAGCTGAAGAAAATAGTGTTTGAAAAGGCAAATAATAGTTTTATTTGACCTCCATGTGTTTCCTGTAGCTTGCATTATTGGGAAAATTTATCTTCATTGCATGGTCTTATTACAGTTTTCCTTTCTCCTCGTTCTACAAAGGGAACCTCTCAGAACTATTTGGAGGCCATTGTGTACAAAAGGAGCAACATTAAGGAAGGAAGTGCAAAAATGTTTGACAATAATTGCTATAAGTAGTCCATCCACTTCCACTCTGTCTTTTGTTCCCCCTCCCTGTGTTTGCCAGAATGAGATTCACGCTTTGTTCTTTGGTGCTTCTTTTGTCTTTATTCCCACTGCTGCTGAAATACAGGGAAAAAGCAGCTTGAAACAGCAGGGAAGAACATAAATATACTGGTTTCTGCCTTCATTTCTCAGGCATTAGAAAGAACAGGGCCTAGGCCTCTAATTTCTTCTAAGTAGCCTTCAACTTTGTTTGGCTATAGTTGTTTTGCTTATCGTTTATGGAAAAAATCGCTTGCCTGAGTGGGTTGGTTTTTTTTTTTTTCTCCACTCAGTAGTTTTTGTAGTTGGCAAAGAGATCAGTACGTGACAAGTGTCATATTAAACAGAACAAAAAGACTCCCAAAAAACTTTTTCCCACACCTTTTTCATTTCATGGCATTTTTCTAGGAATGCAGCTCCCAGATGGAGAAGCAGACATCCCTGCTGGAGTGGGGGATCCAAGCAAGGATGTTCTGCCAGTCCTGTACTAGACTGAGTTTGGTGGGGAAGGACAAAGCCATGTGAAATGTGGACACAACTTTCTGCACAGATTTCTGAAACCATTTGGGCAACAAGGACTGCTGGCTGTGTTAACCTTATTTTGCAGAGTACTTGGTTTTGCGATTTCTCTCATATAACAACAGTAGGATGTGGGCTTCTCACCGTTAAGGTAGCAAATTTTCTTCTGCTTACTTGAATTTTACGTGCTAAAATAATTATGCAGCCATGAAAATATCTTTCAAACACTCATTAATTCAAAGCGTAGTCTTATTTGGCTGTTTCTAGATTGTGGAGATACCTTATAATTCAAACCCAAGAGCACCCTTGTCCCTCCCATTTTTGTAAGAGCTGAAGGTTTCAGGTTCTATGCTCTGTTTCATAAGTGTGAAGATAGGACAATAGCTTAGTTTTTCTTGGATTTATAATAACAACCATAAATTGAAGTGATCTATAGGTGCTTTCACAAGATGGATAACAAAATCTCTTTGGGTGAGGTGTGAGAAGGGTAAGAAGCTAAACTTCAAAACCAGAATATAATGATGCAAAAGGAATGGGGATTGGTGGAGGTGAAACACCACAGATAAGTGTGAAATGCCTCAGCTTGGAAAGCAGGAGTGGTGCTGTTGAGTTCTATAGGTCCAAAATTTCACCTGAATTCCAAGCTTCGTTTGTTAAAGTCCTAGAACTCCCTGAATAATGGATCTCTAGAGGTGTCTGGCTATGGGGTGGAAGGGCAAAACCAGCAGAAAAATCCCCTTAATCTGTTACTTTGCATCCTATTTATGGAGAATAAGGGAATCTATGCAACTTTGCCATTCACTTTTGCTTAGCTAACATACTAAAAGCAAATCTGCTCCAATCTGGTAAACAGTGGCCACATAAGAGTGCAAAATTTCATGAAAAAAAATGTCCTCTTGCCTCTAGAGGTCCAAGGGATTTTTCAAGAATCAGTCCTGGTCCTCTAACTTACTGGTGTTTAGGTCTCTGCTACCTTAAATTTTATTGTGCTAAAATAAATGCAAAAGGACTATTTAATAAACTGTGCTAATAGTATTTTGTAACCTCTTTGCACTCCCTCACATAGGTTTAACTGTTGAGATGAAAAGATAACAAGGTTGTGCAGAATCACATTTGCTGTTTACTGAACTCTGGCTCATCTTTGGATTACAATATAAAACATGAAAGTTTGATCGTGTCTCTTGGATATAGCTCTTGAACACAGCTGTCTTGAGTGCTTGCTCACAAACTTTTTTTTTTAAGCTAGTTTGTCATAAGCTCAAGGCTATCTCAGCATGCGTATGACCCAACTGGTTTTTGATCTGAAATGCATAAAAGGTCACTTTGCCAAACTTTGTCTTCTGGACCTCAACTTTTACCATTAGTGATATTCTACTGTGAATTTCCTGAGTGGAAAAAAGGGTCTGTTCAGTGTGCCCTTCAGGCTTTCCAGGCAATTTCACTTTTGCCTTATCCTGTTCTGGCTTTGTTTTCAGAGTATTCTAACGTGATAGAGGAAGTGAACAGTATTTGGACACTATTTTTGGGGTAATGCTGAGTATTTTGGGTTGCAGTGCTGTATGGTTCCTCTAGCTTTGATGTCGTGTCCAGGCAAATGTCAGCTGTGTTCTCTCTGCAAAACTGAACTTGAGCATTAAAACAGGTCTTAAAATATTTTCTTTGTGCTGATGATCACACTACTTCTTTGTCTCCTACCTTATGACTTTGTTGTTATTTTTTGAGAAAAACTGCACATGCTTCACAAGATACCAAGAGCACAAAAACAATCAAATTTCCTCTGTTCTGGCCTTCTGGGGATATCATAGGCCATTGGTGTTCTGCTTCTTAAGTAGATTTAGAGCCTCCAATATCATTTACTCTTTTGGATAATGGATTGTATGAATTTAACATATAAGCATGCTCGCCTCCTTTTCCTGTCCTCTGTAAAGGTCACTGTACAGGAGGGAAAGTTGAGTCATGGGCTATAAACATTTGGAGGTCTGCTATCTGATCTAAATTTTGTTAGCTTATTGCTTGGTGCTGTGGCAGGTGGACTTTGTCAGGTTTATCTGTGGCGGAGCTGCTGACCCTGGTGACTTGCTCCATTCCTCTGCAGAAGGTCCTTTCCCTCCAGGGGGATGGCACAAGTCAGGGTGTGTTGTCTCCTCACTTGCTACTCTTCCTTGCTGAGCAGGGAGAGTTGCTTGGAGATGCAGCTATCCTATGTGTGGTTTTTCTTAATGTTTTTTTTTTTAAATCTAAAAGCTTGCCCATGTCCCTTGGAAATCATCTTCAGGATTCAGAGAATTCTGGCAAGATGTCCTGGATTGTAGAAATAGCAGTGGTTGTTTGAGTAATTCAGGAAAGTAACTTAAGATACTGCAGTATTTCTGAATATTGCATATATCACATACATAGGAGAAAGACTGTGTGAAAGGACATATAACAACAGATATAGTAGAGCTGGTGATACTGGGAACAGCAAATATTTCTAAGACTGAAAGGGAAATAATGGATAGGAACCATTTTTACAGTTCCTGAACCCCTTCCATCTGTCTGGCATGAAACACCTACTGAGGCCAGCTTTTTAGGTATTGTCAGTTTTGGAGTTGGTTGGTTGGTTTTCAATCCCAGTTTAGATTCTGTAATTAACATATCTATCAAATGACCTCACACATTCTTGTTTGGAAGAATTAGGGCAAAAGGCCACTTTATGACATAACTGAACTTGTAGTGATGAGATTTACTTGTAGAAATCTTAGGGGGAAAAATTTATTGATAGGAGTTTGGGAAGGGTATAAATTGTGTTTATTTTGCATGCTTTTAGATCTTTCTGATAAGTGAGAGCCTTATTCTTTCTGGGTAAAATAGATCTTGCTTGGATGGATCAAATGTGGAATTTCTAAGTACCATTTCTGCAAAAATTGTTTGGGGCTTCTTATGATTTCAAGAGTGCAAATAATGCAATGCTCTTCAGTTGTAATACATAAAAATGAGATGGAGAAACAAACACATGCTTACCTTTCAGCCTGCATAAACAGCCTTGCTAATTAAGATAAGGGCAAATATCCTTACTATTTTCCTTTTTGATTTAATCATTAGACTATATTAAAAATGTGTAAATATAATACGTAAACTTGCTTTCCTAAGTTCTGACTCCCTGTACGTGTGCTGGTGTGTTCCAGCACTGTTCCTGTATTTGTTATTTACAAGTGAGTCTCTTAAGATACGTAGAAATAACTGGTAATCACTAAAATGAGATCACAGAAGAGAGTAAAAAGGTGTAGTATCTTCTGTGTGCTTTCATTAGCTTTCCTTGGATACCTCGTGTGTGCAGTTTATTCTTTGCAGATTTCTCATGTGTAATGTGGAGAACACACGTTTGTCTGGAATGCTTAAGTGGTTTGTTTGAGGAGTTCAGTGACCACGGTATGGCTGGGAGACTTGTTTCCCGTTGGATTTGACCAGCACTGGGTATTTTGATATGCTGTGGTCTGTGGGCACAGCTTCCTCTCAGTTTGCAAGTGCTATTTACCACTCCTTGGGACTACACACATAAATAACAGAAGTGTGAACTAGTGTCAGATTAAATTTTAGTCCACAGAAATTGATCATTGATTATCTTATGTAAATTAGCTGGTTAAATTCCTCCCCCCTTACCCCTTCCTTTTAATCACGATTACATTGTTTCTCCCAGCTACTTGTAAGTGGAATGGAAAGAACTGGCTTACTCTAAAGCAACTTAATGCTGCTTAAATAGTTCACACTGACATCAGTTGTCTGAAATCTTTCTTTCCTTTCAAAAGATTTGTATTCAGGCTTTCAGTACAAGACCCTTCTAAATAAAAGCATATAAACAGACTTTGTTTAAAAAAAAATGTAGCTAAAGCTGTAGAATTATATCTGGTAAAGAGAACTGCCAGGTTTAGTTATGTATTTATCCTGTAAATTCTGTGGTGGGTTTGTTCTCCTAGGGAGATACTGTTAAGCCTAAATCTGGGCTGGCTACTTTATGGATAAAGGCAGGTATGCTTATTTATGCTATTTTCTTTAAAAGTTGGGGAACAGCTGGGTTTTTTCCTTCTTTTTTAGCCTTGCAGCATTTAATGAGATGGCTTTATGTCATCATACACTGTGACAGAAAGTACATATAATAGCATGCCTGCTGTAGGAAGCTATGGCTCTTGCCCTGTAAGTGCTGTGTCCTGTTTCTCTCTACCGGGTCTCTATCCTTGTGTTGTTTTTTTTCTGCTTTTAGTGGGAAAGGGTGGGATGCAAACGTGTGACGGGCTGACTTCCATGTCTGTGCAGCCTCTAGTACTGGAACAGACTCAACAGGGATATCTGGGCAGAGAGAGGGTCAAAAGTGTCCAGACTTGAGTTTAAAAATTAATCTAGGAAGGACAATCTAAAAATAGATTAGAGCATGTGAATATATAGCTGTGAGAAAGAGAACATATAATATTTTGGTCCTAAAAGAAGCTTTTTAAAGAGGTAGCTGTATGCTTCTCTTTCAACATGCCAAATTGCATGTTTCTGATGCTTAAAAATATTTATTCTGGTTCTGAGGGAAAACTGTCCTGGTTTGCTTTCAGAGCTTCCTGCTCTTATAAGCTTTGACACTGAGTGTGAGAGAACATCAGACTTAAATGGAACACACCTAAATTTAGGGGAAATAGCCCTACTGCCTGCACAAAATGAGCTCTTTTTAAAGAAGAAAAGGTTGAGTTTGTGACCAGTTATAACACTGTTTTAATATGCTAACTAACATTTGTGTTAGTTGTTCCTTTTGATAGCTATATTGCAGTAAATGTTTTGGATTTTTTTTCCAAGGAAGTGTCAGTCCCTTAACCATACCATGCACTGATTCCAGAGAGAGCTTAGCATGGAATTGGTGAAACTGTAGGGTCTTTTCCAGGTTTGATTATTGTTATTTTCTTTTGTTGGAAGGAGTAGATGATATCCAGGGAACAAGTGATTGCACCCCCCAAGTATGACTGTGATTTTCATTTCCTATGCTAATGATTGTTTTGTAACACAGGAAGACAGAAATGGTGGCTGGAAATAGCACTCTACTGTGTTTTGGAGCAGAAAACCACATGCACACACTAAAACAGGGTAAGAATGGGACTGTTAAAATTTGACAGGCTAAAATGTGTGGGGTATTAACTTGGCCGGAGCATCCAGAAGGGAAGTCTGTGGCAAGAGAGCCATCATTGTTATTTTCAGGCTTATGCCGGTGTTCTTTCAGTTCTTTCAGTTCTTTCAGCACTGACATGGAGTTGTAGTTGCATGGAGGCATTATTTAACAATACAATACTGGAGAAAGATGCACGCATACAGCTGTCAGGAACAGTAACATCTTCCTGGCAGTGCCGTGCATGAGATTAGCCTGTGGAGCAGACAGGGACAAAACTAAGGCCAGGTGAGACAACAGGTAACCCTCTCACCAGACAGTTTTTATTCAGAAACAAATAAATATCGCTTAGTTTAGTTTTAATCTTTATATCTCTTCGTGCTAGACTTGGAGATTAGAAGGCAACAAGTACCTCACCTGTGCTTTGGTCTGAGGATTAAAGTACCTTTCTTACTTGAGCCCATTAGATGGAGGCAGAAGCTCTGTTACCTGTGTGAATGAATGATGCAGTCAGGATTCAGTGTTACCAGTGGCAGTTGTCTAACATCTGCTAATTTTCGTTTTAAACCACTGTCAAATAATGAGAGATTTTGCTTGCACAGAGGCTGGCATTGCACGTGTGAGGGGAAGCTTGGGCACATTCACTTAAGTAGGTAGGGAAATACAAGAGAATAGCAAGAGTGACTCCTTACACATGAAGACAAAGTACACAGATTGATATTGCAGCTCAGTTTCAGTCTTGCCACTTCACTGGTACAGGCATAGGCTGTGGTATTGCCCTCTTGGGAGCAGTTTTAAAGAGATGCAGTTATTTGTTGTATTAAAAGCATAAATGTTTGTGCCATCTCCATTGCCTGAGCCTGCTGCAGGATGAGGGAAGGAGTGTGGTGTTACAGATTAGAGAGTTGAGGTAAGCTGGAGGATATCTAAGGACAGCTTTACACAAGAGCACAAGTGGAAACAGGGGAAAGCAGGAGACTGGAAGTGATGATTTTTGTATATTTTATCGCTGCCTCCTTCCTCAGTAGGCTCACTTGAGCCTCCTTGCAGGTGATCAAGAAAAATAGCAAGAGATGGATTAAATAAAAGTTAATAAATGAGTAATGTAGGTGAGTCTCTGAACAAAAAGATGACTATTTCCTTCTGAGAGACTGTGTGAGTGTTGGAAGCTTTCTGGGGTTTTTCCCCCCTCTTTATTTTGTCTTCCTTTTCCAGTTTTATTTATTTTTAGCACTTCTCCAAAGTAAAGAAAACACGTAATCAGGTATTCAAGTAGAGGATGTTTCTGAGTCAGGGTTATGAGATACTCTACTCCAGTTTTGCTAAAGGAAATTTTATTAAAATAGAAGCCCTGACTCATGTGTTTTACATTCTTTCATTGTAAAATACAACTCTGCCATGGTTAATAAGTGACTATTCTAGCCTAGTATTGGATGAAAAGGCAAATATTGCTGCAGTAACTGCTAAATGCTTTTGGTAATTGAAACTACTTTAAACAAACAAAACCAACTCACAAAAACATAAAAGAATTTATGAAGGCCACTCATTACAATCTTCAATTTGTGCAGCTGATCAGTTGTCGGCATTAGGAATTTCTGGAGGCAATACCTGTTCAATATATGGTGTTCCAGGGCTTTGCTCTGAAGACTGCAGGAGACCTATCACAGAGTATTGAAGTCTTTCTGTGAATGAAGGAGTAGAAAAAGCACAATTGGATATTGCCAAATCAGAAAAGTCTTAATAGGTTATTAACATTTTGATAACTTCAAATATGTGTATAAAGTCATACAATATGTTGATTTGGAAGGGATCCGGAAGACTCATTGAGTCCAAATCCCTGCTCCTTGCAGGACTACCTAACCCTAAACCATGTGACTAAGAGTTGTCATCCAGAGGCTCCTTGAACTCTGGCAGGCTTGACTGTCCTCTCAGTGAACAACCTTTTCCTAATGTCCAAATGGGCATGGGGAAAGATCTACTCTAATCCATAATTGCTGGGAGAGTCACCAGACTTTCTTCCAGTAATACAAGCAGACTGTAGTGCTTCCTGTTGGCTGACATGGAGAAATACTATATACTTCTTCCTATAAGGAGTTTTAGGGCTGATTTTGACTGTTACAATATTTGTACATTTTTATGACCTACCTAGATCTGGTCTGTAAAAGAGAAAAAAACTCCCCAACTTCTTAAGTATGTTTTAGATTGTATGTGTTATGTTAGGGTTGTTTTGTTGTTGTTGTTTATTTGATTTTATTTTTAAATGGCACTGGCTAGGTTTTTAGAAAATTATCTTTGACACAGTTCTTTATTTGCCACCAGCCTGTTACTGAGAAACTTGGACAAAGTGTTAGTTATCTTTGCTGGCTAAAGAGCTTTTATTTTGGGGGAAGAAAGCCTTTTTATGTTGTCATTGGACTAACTGAGCTGTCAATGGTCCATAGTACTGCACATGCTGTAATTGTTGAATCAACTGGTAAGTTACTTTTTCCAAATATTGTTGCTGCTTTGAAAAGTTATTTTGACACCCATATTTTGAAACTTTTGAATAAAATAATACCAATATTGTTGGAATTGCTGTAGACTTTAGGTTTTCCAGCTGTGTTTGGGTCCACACAAGGTTATCAGGTTATATGCTAAATATTAGCTCAGGGTCTGTCTGCTGCTTGAGTGTTGTATTACAGCACTGTAAAGAAGTTTTATAACAGTACAAATGGGCACTTAACCCATATTGGCTTTGCAGAGAACTTCAAAAACTACAGTCAGACTAATCACATACAGTTATCTATAATAAAATTATTATTTCTGGCACTTGGACATTTAAAAATCATTAAGATTCAGCAGTACTTAAATGCAAAAGAAAATATTGATTACAATTTGGAAACCTGTTATGAGTTATGGAGTACAGCTATATATTTTCATCTTTTACTCTTTAAAAATTAATTTGTTCCTTTTATACCTGTTGTATAAAAGGCGGTGTTGTTCAAGGTGTGTGAATAAGTAAGATGAGCCCATGGTTGCTTTCTGTTTCAGCTGTAGCTATATTAATTGAAGGGCTTGTGGAGTTGTCTCTTCTTGTCATGAACCCATTATGTACCTGAAAATTGTCTTCATCTACTGTAAGACATTTTTGGAAACAATTGGAAGAACGTGTGGAACAGGATACCCTTCACATGGTAGCGGTTGTTCCAGAACCTGACCTTCTCGGTATGGGCCATGATAATAATTCTGGGACTGAAAACGTGAATTTGAATTCCCTCTTTCTTGTTTGAATTAGTAAAGTGCATTCCCAAAATTACTACTCTTCCTAATCAGTCATCTTCCCTTAACTAGAATGAAAATCATCTGAGGTCTTTGGTATCACGTGAACTTTTCAGGTTTTTTAATGCTTTTTTCTGGTTTTCAACTTGTCAGCAGTGGCAACTTTGACTGCTGTCCAACCGGCGCTCTCAGGCGTAGTGTTCTAAAGCACTCATTGGATTTTCTGGGTAACTGAGAGTCACCTGCTCTTGTGCTCTGCTCAATAAAAAGATGATTTGCTTTTCCAGGCAATATTTCCTTTCCAGTTGGACGTGGCACATGCTGTGCCTTCACCGTACGTAGAGATAAAAGAAGCAGCAAACAGAGATAAAGCACTAAAGGCAGGTGCTACTATAGTTTACCAGTCTCTGGATCCTGTCCTTTTATCTAAGTGTTTTGTAATTTGCTGGTTTTCTGAGGTAGGTACAGCCAGCAGGCCCCCAGCTTTGGCATCAGAATGCCAGGAAGGGCACTCAAAGGGTCACATGTCACGGGGGCTGTCTGTGAGTCTGTGACCTCCCCTTGAGGCCATGGAATGGCCAGTCCTCGGTCAGTGCTTGCAAGCTTCGGTCGGCAGCTGCGCACAGGGAGGGCAGGAGTGGCAAAAACATGCTTGGGCAGTCAACAGCTGCTTGGCTTCCTTTTGGCTTCTGGGTACAATTCAAGGTTTTGGCCTCGGTTACTTTTAAGCCTAATGTGACTTGAGCTCTGGCTGAGAGGCTGCCTGCTTTTTTTTTTGATCCAACATAGCAATTAATGTCAACTGGGATACTTGACCTAGATCATCCTAGTTTTTAATGTCAAGTAGCCATTGGCAGGAAGTTCTTCGAGAAGTACTTCTGCCTGTGGAATGTGCTCCCAACCTGGTCTGGTGGAGTCGGCTCGCTGAGCAGGCTCTGTGCCAGGCCTATCTTATTTCTTTGCCTATGGAGATGAGGAATGGCTCAGTGCTTCTCCTGTTCTCCTTTGTCCCTGAAGAAAGGCAGGTTAATATGAGTTTTGAATCACTACACCAAGATTTTTCCACTTGTGCCATGTGGGAAGACAAGTGAAATACATGTGAAAGAAAAAGTAGCATACATGCCTTAGTATGTAAGTGCTTTTTTCCTGAGAGAATTTAATTAAATGTTTTGCATAAAATGAAAGCAAAAGATGTTTCCTCATACAGACCAGTTTGAAAGTATGGCAAGTCAACTTTAGGTGAGTGCTGTTTTCTTTCAGCTTTGTGGAAGACTATAGCCAGGCATGGCAAGCTTGCTTCTAGCTGGGAGTGGAGATTTGTCAAATCATTAAAACCATCACCAAGTGCTTTAAGCTTAAAGCACCATCCCCAGGCTTCACAGCTGACCAGCCTGTAATAGGGCCCGCTTTGCCCCAGGGGAAGGTGTTTGGTGCTTTTTTCTCAGCTGTGCCATTTCCAATGAGGTTGATCAGTTTGTGGAAGCAAAATGTTCAGGATCAAAAGTAGTTTTGAGGAGAAGGGATTTTTGTCTGGAGTGCTACATGGCAATTGCGTGCCAAAGCTGGAGTGATGGAATATAAATACAGTCATAACTTTGGCTTGGAAAAGCTCTCTTCTACAACTGCTGTGAGATGTCTGAAGGTTTGTTGGCATATGCCCAACAGCCAACCAAGACTACTCTGGTTATAGAAGGATACGAGGAAGGAAGAGGGGAGATAAATTTCATCTTAAGCCTTAAGCAATTAAGACTTGTTAGTTCAGTGTGGGACCATCAGTATGTATGATCAGTATCATGTCTCTTTCTGCTCAGGTGAGAGGCTGCCTGGCCCTACAGGATGAGGGAGTTCAGCTTGCCATGTCTTCTTTGGCCAGGACAGAAAAAAGTCTACGTACCTCCCCCTTTCCTGAACAGATTTTCACCCTTTTCCTGTCAGTCTGGGTTCTGGAGAGATTTGGGAATATGGTTTAGGAGAAGAAAGAAGAGGAATTAGAGATTAGAAGTAAGGGGAAAAAAAGTTAGCTGTTTCTGGGAAAGATGAGGAAATAAATTAGATTAGGGAACTTGGGAATATTCATTGTTTTAGTCCTTGACTATCCAATAAAAAGGAAGACTCTATAAGCAAAAATAAGAGATAATGGAGGTGATAAACCTAAGCAGGTGGCTTGTTTCAAAGTCAACTAAAGATTCACAGGTTTCAGCAGATATTGGATAATATTTTTAAGTGTAGAACAAAAGAAGAAAGGCTTAAGAAATGGAGAATGTAAGGAAATAAAGTAGAAGAAAATATATAGGTCATACCTAAAGAAAAATCTTTTGGTAAGTCTTTTTTGAAGACTGGCAGCAAAAAGAGGAAGTTTCTGTGCTAATGAAAAGAGTTACTACCCAGAGTCAGGCAATTCTTGTGGCATCTGAGAGGAAAAGTACTGAAGGAATAAGTGCAAGCTGACAAATAGTGTTGAAATAAACACCCTAATTGGTGTCATGTAACTAAAAGCAGTTACATGAAGGACTGGTGTTACGCAGGTGCAGGCGCCCACTGTATTGAGTGGGAAACGCTGGGAACTTACACAATCAGTGCTTTGTTACTGGTTTTTAAGTGGGGGAGATTAAGATGGTGCTGGGACAGTGTGGGATGTGTCTCACCTGTGTTATAAATGTCTAAACTCTTGAGTGGAAGTGGAGGGAAGACCCTAAATGTATCTAGCAAAGAGAAGGGGTAATCCTGGAGAGCTGTCAGGCAGAGAGCAGAAGCAGGCACTTGTATGGTATGATTCATTTGACCTCCTTTTGACATGTCCTGTAGGATGAGTTCAGTTGAAGAGCCTGGTTTTTCCCATGGGCTGTAAAGGGAGACCAACATGACCTGTTCAGATACAGACACTTACACTGTAAACATCTTCATTTGGTCAAGTGAATCCTGGCTTGGCATGCACATCTAAGAATGGGAAGACAAGGGTGCTCTGTTATTATGGCTTGTGGTTAAGTGTCAGATGCCCTCCATCCTACTTGAGTAAAGACTCAACACCTTTCCAAAATGGAAGTTGGCATTCCAGGGCCTCCAAAGGTCTGCCCAGGTAGGGCCAACAATTCATACTGAGGCATTGTGAGGGCATCGCCCTTGTGCCACTTCTGCATGGGCAGCAGGAGCCAGCCTGTCGTGACTCCTTGCTCCTCTGGTGTCAGTGCCCATGGACTGCCCATGACCATCCCAGCTACGAGGCACAGTCCTGGAGAGATGTGAGTCCACATGGACAGCTCTGGAGCAGGGGGAACCTTCCAAGAGCTGGAAGTAGTGACTTGTTACGTGTCCCCCCCGTAGCAGAGACTGATTTACAGGTGAGGTGTGTGGATGTGACAGGTGGTCACACAGGCAGCTCCACAGGGACACCATTACTGAGAGCAGGGGGTCTGTGCTGGTGACAGCCCTGGTGCTTACCTGTAAATCACCCGGTGCGTGCTTGGTGGGCCATGAGCAGCAAATGATTTATTGAACCTGGTTCCTGGGTGAAACTGGAGTGTTGCCCTGTGTCGTTAAATAGAGACACATAAAGCACAAGAACGCAGGTTTTGTTGTTACTAAGTCAGTAATTTTGGACTATAAGTAATATGCAGATGTTACCATTGTGTTGTTTCTATTATGTCCATACGAATGTGTTTTTATTGCTTCATGGCTTTGAGATTTTTGTTTATGCTGCAAAACTCCTAAATAAATAAATACACGTATCTGTATTTCATTTGAAAACTCTGGTTTTTTGTTTTTTTTTTTTTTTTTTTTCCTTTTGAATTTTCTGGTCATTTATTTGGAACACCAGCATATTATATAGTGGCTTCAGTATTCTTTCCCTGGGTATGCAGTATAATTGATGTCTCTGGAACAGGTTTTTTTTAGGAACAAAACAGAAAAGCTTTAATATTCGATCATTGTGAAATACGTTCGGGTTAAATTTTTCTGGAAGTTTTTGATAGAGAAGTTAATAAAAAGCCTGTTTTAATTTGATTTTAAGTTGTATTAAAATTCAAGACACTGGACTAATAACACTCCTCCTTTTCTTAAAAAAATTATGTTTAGTGTTACGACTATTATGGATTATTTTATTCATGTATATTTTAAAAAGTAGCCTTGTTGAGAATGTCTTCATTTTTATTGCAGAAAAATGTAAACATATTCTCATTATTACACCTATTTTCATAAAGTGCTCATTGTCTCTATGCAGGCTCATTTTATAATGTATGCATCTGGTAATGAAAATAATAATTAAATTCTTTCACAATGAAACAGTGATTGGGGGGAGGGTGGGGGCGGAGAAAGCTGAAGCAATACTAGCAGCTGAATTCATTGCCAGTAAAGCTATAGCTAATTGACTAGTAAGACTGATTCTTCACCTTTCATGTATTTTAAAGCCTAAAGTTATATTTTTAGAGAGGTGGTTCTCACTTTTTTTTCCCCCTAATTGGTGCTTCCTATTTGGAAATACCACTTTCTTTTTTTCCCTCCTTTTATTCTTCCAGAATTTTTTTTCTCTGTTTCCTGCTCTCCTGCCCTCCACAAGTCTTCTCCCCATCCTCATATGTGTTTTCTGACCTTCAGCCATTGTGGAATTGCTCTTGTGCTGGGGCTGTGAGCGACCCAGGCACTGGCTTTGAAGGGTTTGAAAAAGATGCTGCAGGGGAGGTTGGAGAGGTCTGCCCCTGTTGATCCAAAAAGTTCACAGGGTGATGAGCCAGGCTGGATAACCAAACCCTAACAAAGTCTCTCAGTTCTGGGAAGGACAAGGATGTAGTCTGGAGCTGAGTAGCACAACCAGGCTGATGTGGATTAAGATCCAGCTCTTTGGGTGAGTGTGTGCGTGCTGATTGAAATGTAGGAAATAATGTAACATGGATGACCAAAAGTATCTGGATTAAATCTGATTTACTTTTTTAGTTCTTAATCTCTCTGCTTTTCATTTTGTTATTGCTTATTTTATTTGTTTGGGATGAAGTTCTCTCTAAATGTTTTTTGTCTGGGTTGTTTTTTGGGGGGTTGGGTTTTTTCTGAATCCTTGCCTTTTCTTCCTTTTAAATCTGGGTTGGGTGCTTTTTTGTTGGGTTTTTAATTTTTTTTTAAATTTTTTTTTCTTTATTTATGCCTTATCCCTAAGCGGTATTTACTTTGCTGTATATTCTCTGCATCTCTTTCAAGGCATATTCAAAAAGATTTATTCTTCACTCAGGTCTTGAAAATGATAGAAGCAACATCAAATGTTTTAAGAGTTTAGGACAGACTTCTGACAGTGCCCCAGCTCAGCATAGCCCTGGATGCCTGTGTTCATGTTGTCTTGCAGGCACGGATTAATGCTGAAATAGTCTCACAGCCTTAGACTTAGTAATGATTCCTCTTGGGTAACAGAGGGAGGAAAATGAGGTGGGAAAGACTCAGACTTGGCTGGGTGTGTGGGATTCAGCTTGGGGGAGCTGTAGTAGCAGGGCTCATCCTTTTCAGAATGCCTTTTAGTCATATCTGAGGTCTGGGGTGGTCTGAATCCATATAAAATATGATTTTTGGGGAAGGCCGATCTGATCCATGTATGAGTGCTGCATGTTTGGTATGGTGTCAGTATTTCCTGCTCGAGATTAATCACTGTTAAATCTTAATGAAATGGATATACAACCTACTATATTAAAAAAGGCAAATGGTGCACAATATTAAAGACCTAGAAGGTTCACTAAAATGATGGCATATAATAATAAGATTTACCTTGCACGAACAAAAAGCAAAGGGATTGTATTTGAAGCTACTGCTTCATCATTGACTTGGAAACTAATTTTGGTTTTTCTTGAACTTGTGTAAACGTTCTGTTTCAGTCACCACTTGCAGTAATTCATTCTACCACCCTTAGCATTAAATACTTCTGCAGGACTGATTTATTTAATGTTTTTTCAATCAGTATTTTGAAAATCTGTAATTTCTGAATATCTTCTTTCTTGATAAGAAATCAACCTGGATCTTTTAACCTCTTCATTACAAATGTTTGAGGTTACGTATCACCTTTTTTTGTGTTTCGTTGACATTTTACCCTTCTTTGGATCAGAAAGGAAAACCAATATTTTTTTCCTGTTTGCTCTCAATAGCTGTATCCATCTGA
>VZRN01005622.1:7206907-7221802 GCA_013397935.1 Dasyornis broadbenti | reverse complement strand
TTTTTTTTTTTTTTTTTTTTTTAATTTAGTGCAGGTTATTTTAAATATACTCCCTCTCTTACCTTCTCCTAGAATAAGTTTTTTCTAGAAACTTGGGGTGGGGGGAGGAATTAGCGATGGGAAGCCAAGTTTGGCATAGTAAAAATCTTGAGTTTCTTTGGGGGTTTTGCAGCTATGTACTATGTATGCCTATTGCAAAAGTTTTGTTATGCGAGACAAAACTTGATGGAGAACTTTAACTCTGCAGTTTAGTTTCTGCTATTCTCTTTGGCTGTTATGAGAGAAAGGAGTAGCCCAGGTGCCCAGCTGTACTGGTGGCTGCTCTGGAGGGGGGGACCAGCAGATCCCAGGGCTCACCTCTTACCTGCCAGCCTCCATGGGAAGCAGCTTCATCATCTGGCATAGCTTCTCTCTCAAGGGAACAACTGCCAAGAACACTTTCTTAAATGAATACTGTTTTGAGAGTAGAAGACTACTCTCTCTACTCAGTGTTTTTGTTTATATTCATAGAACGAGAGTTAAGATGTCTTACATCTGACTAAAGGGGTAAAATATTTTACAGAGACATTACTGAGTTGTAATCGTTGCTTGTTAAACTTTTAATTTTTTTTTTTAAAGAGATTGTGGGGATGTTTTGTGCTGTATACTTTTTGGCAACAAACTGGGCACGGGGAGAGCGGGAACAGAGAAGGTTCTTTATCATTATGAAAAACTAGCAAATCCTGTTTTCATGTGGGTAGGTAAATTTTTATGAATAATTGGTCAAGTTAATTTAAGTATGCATTTTAGCTGTGTTGGTTTTGTTTTGTTTCTTTCTCCACACCACTAATTCTCAGGCTTCTAGGACAGATCATGTTTTTGCAGGACATGTCGTACAATTAATCCTTGAAATAAAACCATATTGGGAAAGGGTTTCACTGTTTTAAAATAGCATAATCCAGTCCAGTACCTTTGTTCCAAAAGTACGTCAATGAGTGTTCATTGCTGTACAAACGATGCTGTTTCTCAGTTGCATTCTTTGATCTCACTCACGGTGTACCTAAGCAATGGGAAGAGCTGCATATATCTGAGGATGGTTGATTGGTGTCTCCAAAATCTACTTGTTTTTTTTCTGTATCAGTCATGATCACTGGTCTGCTTTTGAATTTGTGGACTCAGTTTTGCAAGTTTTGTGTTTGTCCCATCACCCATCTGTCATCCCCCCCCAATGACTGACTAGTGTTGAGGCTGGTAAGTTGATTCATGTGATTAACCTGTTCCTTCTGCATTTTTAGTGTTGAACTTTCCTGCTGATAAATGGAAAAACTGTGGCTAGAAGCTTACCTAATCATTGTTAAGAATTCCAGTCCCTACAATTCAGGAAAGTTTTTAATAAGGCAAAAAATAACTTGATGCTGTTACTTGTATGCAGTGACAAAGAAACATCTGCTTGAAGAGCTTACAGTGACCCAGTTTAAATGGTCTGAACAGTACTAAAACCAGTTCTACAGTATCAGGACTTTTTTTTCTTTCTCATTTTGAAAGAATCAAAGATAAATGTCTTGCCCATTAAGGAGATGAGCTGTAATAAAGCATATATGGATGATATGGCAGCAGTCCAACAGCATTAGTATGCACACCCTGATGGAGTTGTGGTGGCAGCTCCCAGTCACTCTCAACTTAGAGCTAAATGTTACTCAGAGAGCACGGAGAGCCTTCCTGGGCCTGTTTTGGAAGAAACTCACCCCAGTTCAAGACATTTCTTGCCTGGATTGGTGTGAAACCTGTCGGTTTGGAGAACTAGTGTCCAGCGTTTCCAGGGAGCTGCGTTGGTGGCGAGGGTCTGGACTGCAGGTGAGGGTGTGTGTAGAGGTGTGGATAACTGCAGTAGGGTGTGTACAATGTGTGTTGTAACAGAAACGTATGGGCAACACAATCGTGCTGATGCAAGGCTGGTAGTTGTAGCAGACAATGAAGCAAAATTCATATTTATTAACAGGCATATGGAGTTACGTGAGCACCATGACTACACATGGTCATTTCCGCCCCTTTTTTGATAGAGCAGAGGCTGCAAGTCCTTATGAAACATAGTGGTGGGAAATCAGATGTGAGGGTAATTCCCTGAGCCTTGCCTGCTTCCTTCCTATATCTAATTAACCATTGGGGAGGACAGCAAGGAGTGGGCAGCTGGCCAGATGAATTGTTGCAGTGGATTGGATCTGGCCAGCAGGCTGCAGCTCAGGCATTCCTGTTTGGTTCGCAAAAAAAAAAAAGGTTTATATGAATTTCTGACTTGAGCTTGCCTTGAAAGACACGTATGTTAGATGTTGATGGTTGTTATGTTGAAAGACTAGGTCCTTTCTGTGTTCTTAAGAAGCAGGCTTTTGGAAGATCTTAGTAGTTTCTTTTCCATGATTATCTATTTATTCCTTTTGCTTAGTGCAGGAGTAATCTTTACTGCTTCTCTGCATTATTACATGCTTCTTGCAAGTGTTCAGGCTTTTACTTTATTATCCTTTGGAGACTCTTTCACAGAGAAATGAACCTTGATGTCAGGTGGTAGTGAGCATGAATATTCCACAGCCAAATAGCTGCTGCTATGGAAAGCTTCATACATAAGAAGAGAATTAAGGGAAGGAAATTTTCCATGAGGTTCTGCCCATATACATTTCTTTTCTGTTCTTTATATTCCAGTTGTCAGTGTGATGGATGAGAGGAGAAGGCTGCCTCATGAGCATGGGAGATCCTTTTGGTGATGTTGAGATTCACATTATAGGACTCTCCATAAGCATAAGATGACCAAAAAAAACCAACTGTACACAGAGCTCACCTACACAGATGGCTCTATGTTGTGTATTTTGCTCTTGTGAGCAAATAAACTGAGTCCTTTTATTTTTTCTGTGGACAATACTTTGTTGTGTGTGCTTTGTTTGATGCTTATTAGTACTAATACATAAACATAGCAAGAAGGAAGGGTTTAGAGTTTGTGTCAATTCTCTTCTATTATGGCTGTTCCATTAACCACAGAAAGTTAAGACAACCTGTAGGAAGACATCTGATACTTATCTATATAACTATTTTATAAATTACGTAAGTTATACTTAAGAGTAGTAACATTCCATCTTCTTTATATTTTTGAAATTAGTACTCAGTTTACCTTCTCCCAGTGCTGCATTTCTGCTTTTCCGGGGTTTCTCAATAGTGGTTCACTTGTACAGCAGGAAAAATGAAACAATGGAATAATAGGGTATTTTATGATTATGTACATTTTGTGCATTTCTAATAACTCAAATCATTTTTGTGATGTTAATGTAAAGTTGGAAAGCTGACAAATTAATTTAAAGTTGCTTTTTGTTTTTGTTTGAGGTAAATAGTTATTCTCACAGTATTTTAATTTGGCAAATCTGTGTTTTTGTGTAGATTCATGGCTCTTGAAGAATGCATTTTATGTCTCTGTTTGGCACAGACTTACTGTTAGTCATCCGGAAATGAAAATAATTGAAAAGTGACAGGGGTTTTGTAAATGTTTTGAAACCTTTGGGTGCATTTTAAAAAGTTGTGAAAGCTTCATATTTGATTCTTTAAATCAAGCAGCCTGAAGGTGGTGGTGGTAACAATTGTACTACAGGCAAAATACTAAGAATTAGGCAAAATACTAAGAATTAGACAAACTTGAATGGACCATTGCACACCTTGAGAAACTGGGCTTTTATTTTGTGGTATGCACTAAATACAAACCTAATGTGTCTTCTGAAGAAGCAGAACAATTTTAGTGTGCTCCTTATTTTCCTAAGCCAGAAGTTTGGCAAGATCTGCTGCAGTTTAAAAAATTGCTGAGATGTACAGAGCTGCTATGTATTCATTTTATATAGGCAGTGTGTTTGGGCTTGAGGGGTTATGTTTGCTACAAGACAGATCAGAGGCTTTGTTTCTAAAAGGATCTATCTAGTGTTTCTCAGAAATGGAGGAGAGCAGTTCAGAATAATTGCCTAGGAACTTTTTTCCCATTACTTTTTGTTTTTTTAATTATTATTTATTTTAAAGCACTACTGGTTCCTAAGTGAAGAGGTGGTCCTTACTTGAGCTTATGGCGTTTACCAGGAACTGGATAAATCTCACTTTCTTCTACTAAAGTTTGTTAACTTTAATGTGAGATTTGATACCGCTTTTGAGTTCTACACTAAGAAATAGTCAAGATCTGAAACTTACAAAGGTGTTAGAGATTCACAGGCATTGGAATTTCTAAGGCTTAAAAAAAAAGAGCCTAATGGGTTGCAAATTTAGATGTGTGCAGTAAAGTGGGAATCTCTGGCTTGAGCGTAAGAAAAATCACCTGTAATTCTAAACTGAGAACTCTGTAAAGTGAAATAATAAAATAGCAAGAGAACACTTGTGATGGGTGCGTTTCTGATATCCTTGCTAGCTGGAGAGCCGGAGAGTCTGAGCCACTGCATGACCTAGGAATGCTATGAGAAGGAAGTGCTGTTGGCAACTGAGTACGCAAATACACCTAATCAGGAATCACCGCTGACTACTGCTGGCTTCAGCTATTTGGTTGGACGCACAGAAACAGTATTACAGTGTGATCATTGCTGGAACCCTACAAGTGTAATTCGCTCTTCTGTTGGGCTTACCTGGTTGCCAGCTTCTTACTCTCTTCTCAATGGCCTGGGGTACCAGGATGAAGTGTGCGTGTCTAAGGTAGATGCGCACGTGTGGAAGTACAGTGTATACAAAACACGCCTGCCTGCCAGACACTTGCGGCATTTTGCTTCTCATGGCTAGCTGTATTTTCTGTAATCAGTATGCTGCTTCTTGCTTTGTATTATCTGAGATTTGCACAGACAAAATAAGAGTATTTAACAAGAGTATTTGAAGGTGAATATTGGCAGTATAGCATTTCAGTGATGATGCAGAGACTTATGTATTTGTTTAAAAAAAAAAAAACACCACAAAATAACCCCCAAAACATACTGTTGTTTTTGTTCCCTAGGCTTTTGATATTTCTTTATTAGTCAGGTGCTGACAAAATACTAATGTTTAATACAGCACAATCAGAAGTGTAAATAAAATAAGTGTTTCCTTATGTTATCCCCTTCAATCCCACATCCTTAATTAGAAGAAGAAAGAAGTGATACAGAAGCTTAAGGAGGTTAGTTGGGGTGATGAAAGAAGATGACTGAGGAATAGGGAATTGTGTTTAACTTTATAAAACATAATAAACAAACTTATTGGGTTTTTTATTTATATTGCAAATTATTGTTGAATGTAGGTAGCTCCCCACCCTACCCCCCCTTTTAAGTGCAAATTTAGAAAATGTTGTGTCTGGCGGAACAGGGGAAGGAGCTCAAGGACCTGATTCTGTACTGGATGCCTTCAAAGGCTAAGAGTGGGAGGTGTAGCTTAGACGTTGAGATTGCAGGAGTTGAAACTGATTTTTATATCATGTTTATACCTTCCAGATATGGGTGGGTGCAGAGATGGAGATGAAATTAGAGCCTATGGTATTAAAGGTAGCCAAGTAGAATTATTAACAGGCAACTGATTAAGGCAACTTTAAAGGGTGTTTTTCACTATTTAAAGATGTTTCCAGACATCACTTTGCTCTGAAATGCACTTTAAAAAAAAAAAAAAAATCCGTGCTCTGCAGACAGCCAAAAAGCTGTGCTTGTGAATGTTAAAAATGACCTTGAGCAGAAGAACTCAAAGGTTGTTGGTGGCTTTGTACTGAATAAAATAAAGTGGCACAGCAATGAGAAAAACCTGCATTAAGGTTCAGGGTCCTGATTCAGCAAAACACAGTCTTAAACACGGATACAGTCCTAATTCTTCTGCAAATGCTCATGTAATTCATGATCAGAACACTAGTTAAATATCAGAATAAAACAAATTTGTGAGTGTATGTAATCTAAAGTGTGGATAATTTCCTTAAGTTAGTATCTGAGATGCTTGAAGCAGGAAATGAACCCCCCAAAAATGAATGGTGCTATCTGGGCCGGTTGTCAGCCTTGCTTTTTTGAGATGCGCCTTTTGGAAAGGTTTCCCACGTTTGGAAGTTACTGTTTCTAACAAAACATCTGCAGAAGAATGCTGCTGTGAGAATTTGAGTGTCACTGGGAGACCTAAATTAAACATCAGGCTTTACTAGCAAGCAGTGGAAGATGCCAAGGTATTAGTTGAGATCTCAGCAGAATCAGGTTATTTCATTTGTAACTGTACCATAGAATCACAGAACGGCCTGGGATGGAAGGGACATTAAAGATCATCTTGTTCCAACCTCCTTCCATGAGCAAGGATACCTTTCACTAGACCACATTGCTTAGAAGCCCCATCCATCCTGGCCTTGAACAATCTGGGGATGTGGTATCTGCAAGTTCTCAGGAAAATCCGTTTCAGTGCCTCACCACCCTTACAATAAAGAATTTCTTCCTAATACTCAGTCTAAATGCATTTTCTGTCAGTTTGAAGGTATTTCCCCCTTGTCTTATCACTCCAGGCCCTTGTAAATAGTCTCTATCTTTCTTGTAGCCTCCCCTTAGGTACTGGAAGGCTGCAATTAGGACATCCCAAAGCCTTCTCTTTTCCTGGCTGAACAATCCCAATTCTCCCAGCCTTTGCTCATAGCAGAAGTGTTCTATCCCTCTGATCATCTTGGTGGCCTTCTCTGGACTGGCTCCGACAGTTCCATGTCTTTCCTGTGCTGGACCCTAGAGCTGGATGCAGCTCTATATGTGCCCTCAGAGTGTTGTCCAAAAGCTTCTTGAGCTCTGTCAGGTTTGATGCTGTGACCACTGCCCTGGGGAGCCTGTTCCAGTGCCCAATCCTACTCTGGGTGAAAAATGTTTTTCTAACATCCGACCTAAACCTCCCCAACACAATCTCATGCCTTTCCCTCGGCTCCTGTCACTGTTAACCACAGAGCAGAGATCGGTGTCGGCCTCTCCACTTCCCCTCCTGAGGATGTTGAAGACTACAGTGAGGTCTCCTCTCAGTCTCCTCTTCTCCAGGCTGAACAGACTTTGTGCCCTCAGCCACTCCCCATACAGCTTCCCCTCTAGATCCTTCACCATCCTTATGGCCCTCCTCTAGGTGGTCTCCATATGGATAATATGGAAAGGATCACAGTATTTGATCACTTTAATCTACATTGTTCAGTACTTCTTGCCCTTACCTGTAACTGTCAAGTAGTAGTTATAATATTAATTTATTTCATACTAGTCTAAGTCATTTTTGTATACTAGTATAAGAATGCCAGCTATATCAAGCATACTTGAAACTAATACACTACTGATAAGGCTTCTTACAAAGTAGATATACCTAATATTTTGTAGTAGTATTAACTTTCATTTTCCTGATAGACCAAGGGCTGCTTTGGGTGCTGCTGGGAAGTTAGGCCAGAAATGTTGGGAGATGTGGTCAGTCACAACATGATTTTTCAACTGTTTCTGCTAATGCTGATGGGATGTATGCTTCCAAGAGAATGTTTTTGTCAGTAGCATCTTTAGCAGATATTTTTTTATTTAATAATGGGGTCCAAGTAGAAAGACAATACATTATATTAACCTCTGCCGTCTTTATCCCTCTTTTTTTTCTGCTGCACTGAGGTACACTGCTTACAAAATAAGTCTTAGGCTTAAAAGAATATGAACATTGCATATTCAGAATCAACAGTTAGAAAATGACAGAATTAAGATTGAGTGGGCAGCATATATTTGGGTGGTCTGTAAAATGCTCATCCGATCCTTTATAGACAGGGCTTGTGTGTGCTAGTGTGAGCACGCCTGTGGTAGGAACAGGCAGGGAACAGACTTCCTCTCTGCTGCTTGCCATCTGTGAGAAATTGTAGCCATAAAGACCACTTTTATCAGATGGGTAGAAATGAATGACTGTCCATCTCCACAGATGTGACATTGTCACGAAGGCTGTGGTTTGGGTGGGTGGGTGTGCCGGGAGCTACTGTAGGCTTGGAGTTGTGGCCAGGTGCTCTGTAACCACAGTCATTGCTTCTGTCTGAATCTCCTAGGGACAGCCCGATTTGGAAAGTTTTTACTGAACTGTTGTAGCCCTGGAAGAAAGCTGCTAATTTGTATTTTTGGCTTTTGGCTTCTACTTTTGGCAGGGCCACACACCGTGTCCCATACTTGGCAGCAACAACTGTGGCTTGAAAGCTTTTGTTGCGTCTTTGAGTCACCCTGCTCAGCTGGAACACTGCAATATGGGTTGTTTTTGTTTTGGGGGTTTTCACAACACTTGGTGTTTGGAAAACCCATGATATATTTTTGTCTTGTTACACGTTGGAGAAACTGAAGAAATCACGGATGTTGCATGGTCATAATGTGAAAATTTGTTTTAGTGTTTTCTGCTAGGCTAACATAATGTGAACTATATCAACTGATCTCTTCTAACCCCTCTTCCTGGTAACTGGGGTAAACTGGAAAGTTTTCTAGGAAGCTCGTTGTAGGACCCAGTACTGCAATAATTGTGTAATAGGCTAAGTGGCTAAACTTCATTTGTTTTTTGTTTTGGTATTTTTTTGGTTTTTTTTAACCCCACAGTTGGCTGCTTGTATGGGATCTTGTTATTGAAAGGTTGCAAAAAGAACACCTTTGTGCAGGAAGATCAGTGAACCTCGATGTGTGTGGGTCTGCTCAATCTCTGTTTGCCAAGGTCTGTGATGTGGTGGAGAAGGCACATTAGGTGTGCCAGCTTTCCCTACGGCTGCAGAGCAGAGGTGCCAGGGCCTCTGGGGCAGAACAGTCCCTCAGACTGCTCAGAGTAACCATGGGAGTTCTTCTGACATCCAGCTGCTGTGGGAACACCGTGGTCCTGTGTCCAGGTGTAACAAATGCCTTGGAAACCTTAGGTCTGTGGAAAAGCATCTGTATCGTGCAAGTTCCTCTTCTGCTGATGCAGAAGGCACTGTCACTGATGTTACTGAAAACTAATGCTTAAAATTGTTAAAGCCTTCTAACAAGGAGAGTGTTTTGTGAGAAGAACCGTGGTTCTTGGGAGTGAGGGAGTGCATCTATTTTAGTGGTAGGTGGAGGGTAGTGTTATAGCAGTTGTGACATAACTGCCAAAGCTGTGTCCTTCTTCAGTAAACTTGAATGTGTTTTGTTACCTTGTAACAGATGATAGTGCTTAGAAAATGACTGTACACAACCCGACTGAACGAAGCCTTCTGTGCTCAAGCAGAGAAGAATCACAACACCCTCTGCTGGTACGAGTGACTCCTTCCTTTTCTCCTCAAGGACTTGCCTGGTGGATAGCCTAGAAACAGTAAAAGACAGTTCTGAAGTGTAATGCTGGCTCCTTTTGATTAAACTGAGGTTATTTTAACCCATTTGTATTTATTTTTTTCCCTTGTAAAAACTTGACAGTTTAATCTGACCAATAACATACCACCCCTAAAACAGATGGGGAGAAGGTGGTGATGCCTTTTTCTCCACATTCAGATGTGGGGATCCATGTTGCTTTCTAAGTGAGCATATTCCTATTTGGCAAACTTTTACTGGAGGTGGAATTAGAGATTCTGTGTGCAAATAATACACATCTGAAAAAAGTGCCCATCCTTTCGATGTGCTGGTAGTTACATTTGAATAAAGCTGCCAAATCCATTGGGTAAACTTGTGGTTTCATAGAGTAACCATATGTTCCTAGGGACTTTCCTAGAGGTTATCTCTGCCTCTGTGTCACTCATGAGATGATGAGCAGTCACAGGCAGGCACTTGGTTTATTTGTTTTTGTTTCCCCCCTGTGTACAGTCATGTTCTCCAACTCTTGGTAGGCCCATCGCATGTTAATACCCTCTGCTCTGCTTCCTGCTTGGCTCGGGATGACTGAGAAGGAAATCACAGGTTAGGATGAGAAGTGGTCACTTTTTAATTTCTTCTCATAAAACACGTCTGATGCTTGCCACAGCAACCTTCTGCGTGTTCCTGACCCTCCTCCTGCTCCTTACCTGCCTGGCCTTAACACACACAGCATGCCGTAATGGGTGCCCCTGCTTCCACTTGGAAAAAGTATCTTCACCCAGGGTGTTCGTGGAGGGAGCAGAGGCATCGAGCACCTCTCCGCATCCAGCAAGCCAGGTCTGTTCCCGCAGAGTGCTGGCAAAATGGCATTTCCAGCTGCGGGGGAGGCAAGGGATGGGCTGGTGGTGCGGGGGGAGCTGTCTGGGTGCTCGGCGGGAGGAAGAGCCCCGTTCCGAGTAAATGGTGCCTTATATAATTTCGTTATGAAAGAATTGCTGCGGCTTGAGCCTCCCTCGGTGTGTTAGAGAGCGTCCGTCCAGCACATCCGCGATGCTGCCCGCCTGCACGGCAAGGGTTAAGAGGAGACAACATCCTGTCAAAGACCTTGTTTTTAATTTTGCCTCTCACACTGGCACAGATCCGGCTAAGAGCAGCCCAGATTAGTTTGGAAAACCTTTGAAGAGATTTAAGATGTCCTTCAGCCAGTTTGAAGGTTTTTGTCTTGCAAATCCAGTACAAGGGCGCCTGCAGGCATCTCGACCCTTGCTGTGCTGCTGATGCAGCTCAAGGTCACACTAACCCGCCCTGTGACATTCAACAACACACACACACACACAAAAATTATGCGGTGAAACTGCTTCAGCATTCAGCCAACCAACAACTTCCTCAGTTCCTCACTAAAGGAAGAAGTGTATTTTTTTTTTCTTTTTGTCTTTTTTTTTTTTTTTGGCTTCGTAGATTTTTGCTGCAGGAAATAATCCAGGATTTCTGGTGTGTGTGATGACAAGGTCATTTCTTAATTAGAACACATGTAAAGAACAAAGCTAAATGGCTTCAAAACAGCTTTGTAGTTGATGGAGAGGATTTAAATTATTTAAAGAGATAGTCACCCAAGTATGATGGAAACTGAATTCTAAACACATTAACTCTTTCAGTACTCTACGGTTTCCATATGCTACTCAAAAGAAAATGTCAAACTTGATGAGCATTATTGAAACTGCTGTTAAGTGAGCATTTTTACATCTATTTATAGTTAGTGTTCTATTATGCTGTCTCTTATCAGAGTTACAACAGCAAGATTTTTTTTTATTAAACAGTGGAATACTCATTGGCTAGAGATCAAAAGATAGCCATAGGAAATTGCTTGTTGGAGATCAGTGGCTTAATTTCTGCTCCATCTCATATTTTGATGAATGTATTAGCATAAATATATATATGCACGTGTGAGTACATGTATGAATTATAGTGCAAGTACACAGGTATTATTCAGAGCTGCCTCTGGGAGGAATCTGGACTCCCGTCCTCAGTCCTCAATGTAGTTGCAAGGCATAAGAACATCTTAAAGGTGGATTTGGGATTAGGGAATGAGAAATGAAAGAAGAGAATTGACAAGAAAAGGCAACTTCACTTAGTTTGAAATAACTGTAAGCTGGCTGAAAAGAGGAGATGGCATCTTGGAATTTGAATTTTGTTCTTCAAATTTGTTTGTCACTTTGACTCAAAGCACCTAAATACAAAGGTGCTGGTACTGCTGTCTCAGCCATGGTTTGATGAGGCTGTATGTTAATTATCCATACTTCTGATCTTACCCTCCTATTTTTCTTTTCTTTATTCTATTTTCTAGGCTTCTTATTCTGCAAATACCAGGGGCTGGTAAGGTGACCAGCCTTCTGTGGTTGCTTGGGCATGCAGAGCCCCAGGTATCCATGGGTAGCATTCTTCTGCTAAAAGGGTTGACCTGAGGCACCAGAACAGAAGCTGGATTTACTGTGGTCTGTAGGACCTGCCTTTTGGTGCCAGCACACAGTAACTTTCCAGGTTGTCTGCTTAATAAAATAGTGAGGGCAAAAAAACTCTTGGGAGTTGTTCACTAAGGGGAAAAAGGAAAAAAAAAAAAAATCATGGAGTAGAAATTTTGCTTGCAAACTTTGAGCTCTGTATATGCTGAGAGATGCCACTGCATGATTTGTCTGTGAACTGAAATGTGGAGAAATTAGTCTTCCTGTCATCAAAAGTCTAGCACTTAATTCAGATTTAAGTGTTTCAAGAGTAACTGCCATAAAATTTACTGGGGGGTTTATTTTTTCTGGTTGTTTTTGTTCTTGTTTCATTTGTTTTTTCCGGGGTAAATCTTGTTTAGCTGGAGCATGAGGTGCAGCAAATGTCAGATGGAGTGTGCTTACTAGAAGGAGATTGTGCTGGCTCTGAGGACCTCCTGAGAAAGGAGGAAACTGCATCTGCCAGGATAAAGAGGGAGGATCGGGTGCTACAACTTCTTTCCTCTTCGGGTTGCTTTTTTTTTCCTTTCCCTGTACTATCTGGCTCAGGCAAGATTTGAGAGAAGAAAATGACAGAGGGAAACAGGCTCCACACAAGGAAGACACGGATAAGACAAAACTGATGTGCTCTGTGAAATCTGTGTATTCCTGCCCTTGCCTGGGGTGTTCTGTGCCCTTAATATTATGGGAGACCTAAGCTCACCTGCTAGTAATTTCTAATTTACTGTCCTAATTCATCGATTTGTTATCACTAATTGTACTTCATTTACTTCTATGTAGTTTCCAGTACCTAAAGGGTTGAAAGGTTGCTGTAATTGGCACCCGCAGCTGCTCTTTCTTTTGACAGGGGATAATTTTGCAGCCTATGCTTTGTGTGACAGCTGCCTAATTGGGCATTCTCCCCTTGTAGCAAGCCTGCCTCCTCCAGCCTCCCTGCTGACAAATGGTGGTGGATTATAGATGAGGACACGCTGACCCGTTCGACCTTGCTGAGGCAGCGGGGAGGGGCCTCCTGCTACTTGAGGGAAGCTTTGGGTCATTTAAAGGACAAGGTCATGAGCCAGGTGGGGAAATGACATGATATCACATGACAATAGCCCGATGACACGGTCAGTATGTCAAGGACAAACTCATCAGTATTGATTAACGCTGCTTTTTGCTGGTGTCTCTGCAAAGCCACTGATATCTCAAAAATATTTTGCTAATTTATCCTGGGTGAAGTGCCAGGCATTATTTTGGGGGTTATTTTGGGGATCATTTGTGCAGTGTTTTCTTCTCGATACAGATCATGTGTAAAAGCAGTGTTGTTAAAACCATGCTGATAATAATCTGTGGGGTTCATCTTGATGTTTTTGGTAAAACGTGTGTCTGCCTGTACTGGAAGAAGAATGACTGGAAGGATGCATGATAGGGCAGAACTGAAGGAGCGGGGGAAATAATCCCTGCTTTGAAATTTCAGTCTTTCACTTTTTACTCTTTGAAAGGCACATATATGAACCCTCGTGAAAGCACATGTATCCACATATGTACAGCTGACTGGAATGTGGGAAAAGTCTGTATTTAAAGAGAACCAATGAGAAAAGTTAAATATAAATTGGGTGTTTAAAGAAAAAGTCTTGTATCAGCTGAAGGGCGATACAGTTAAGATAATGCCCTGCCTATTTTAAGAACTAAAACAGTATCTAACTATACCAGGCAATAAAAACCTGCTGAGTGGATTTTTAAAAATGTTGTGAATACAAGTGACAATGTTTTGAGAGCATCTTCATGTTGCATTTCTATGCTAATAAACTTCAAGGTAAATGAACAGCTTGTTTGACATTTGCTATGTTAGACAATAATAAAATGCTTTCTTCTGGAGTAATTAGACTTGATAGATTGATTATGTTAAGAGGTAAAGATAAATATAATCAGAAAGAGAACTCTCTCGAAGGGAGTTAGTGCCTGTTTTTGAACTTTGCTGCTGTGGTTGTGGTTTAGACAGTGTGTAGTGGTGTGTGTCATACACATGTGTGCACACACCTGCACGCACACACACAACACATGCACGAACATGCAGACACGTGTGGTGTGCATGGAGTTTCTGAGCAGCCGGGAGAGGAGCGTTCACCTTTGAGCCCAGTTCCCTTCTACGAGAGATCTGATTTGTTGTGGGAAGCTGTTGTGTCTGAACCTCGTCAGTTCACCAGGATGTAATTTTACTCCCCTGAGGTAAAAAGCCGTCAGTGGTAAAGTGTGATAAATTAGTTCACTCAAGTAGATGCGCGTGCGTGTGTGTGTGTGTGTGTGTGTTTAATTCTGACCTTGCTGTGCATGTGTTGAGCTGCTCTCGGTGCCCGAGTCAAGCCCGATGGAGGTTTAATCCTGTGCCCTTGTACACGTATACTTGATTAGTAGTTGTGGTTATCTCAGCAGAAGACATTCTGCCCTCCTCCTTGTATTGGTCGGGACCCAGGCATTGGGGAGTCAAGTCGAAGGAGAAAGAAAAGAGATTTTGCATTAGTATTCTATGAAAGCCTTACTGTCTGCAGAACAAATTGATTGCTACAGTGTACCTGTGCTTGGCACCACTGCTGTGAAAGAAAGGTATGGTTGTAATCTGTTTTATTGTATTACATATTGTGACACTCCAGGAATGTTTAACATTCGGCTCTTCTATGGCACATGCTAGAAGTCTAAGGAAGCAAAAATATGTGAATGAATGAAAAGTGTGTGAGGCTGTCGTATCGGCAGCTTTGTTTACTACAGCGAACTAAGTAGCCCCTGCTAATGAGGCAAATTTATGTGCCAATGGCAACGTAAGGAGATGATTAACTGAATTCTCTGTATTATATTCAGTTCCTCACATCAGTGTCAGTAGTTGCTATGCACCTACACAGATAAAATTCTAATTAATGTTTTTAGAGGGTTTTGATTTAGCTTTTAACAAGATGATAAATGTGAAATGTACTTGAACATGGATGTGTTTGCCTCTTTAAATGAAAATGTGTTGCTTTTTCTTAGTTATTAATCTCCTGTGCTGGTCCTACGTGGGGCGGGGGGTGCTATGTGAGGGGGTGAGGGGAGATATAAAAATCTGCAAATCTTAGCTGTGCTGCTATGTGCACAAGAACAAAGCTGAGGAAAAGTCTTAGAGGATTTGAGTCTTCGTATCTCTCCCCACC
>VZRN01005622.1:7171004-7206878 GCA_013397935.1 Dasyornis broadbenti | reverse complement strand
AGTCTTTTGGTCTCCCCCCCCCCCCCCCCCCAGTAAGTCGTAAATGTGCACCCCTATTTTAATGAGAAATCTAGTGCTCTTCTTTTCCTTAACCCAGTTGTAGACTTTACATAGTTGATTCTCTGGTATTACAGATGCTCAGCTGATGTCAGTTGTGTGGGAAGTATGAAGCACTCCATTAATAAAATTCAGGCTGTTTCACAGGGGGCTGTGCTTAGTGCTTCGTTCTTGGCATCACTGAAATTGTGTTGGTGATTATTTGGATGTTTGCTTGTGGTCACTCTAAAACATCTGAAGTATCCGCTCTTGTCATGCAGACATTCCTGACTAATTAAGTTTAGGACAGGTGGCAGACTCCTCCTGGGCATTTAAATCTGCGTGTAAACCTAATCTAATAACTTGATGAGAAAATGAAAATCCATCTTTCCTGGTGTGTTATCACCACGCACAAGCCACAGAGGTATTTGTGAAATCCTCTCTCTACTCTTTGTCCTGGCAGGTGACAAGTAAATGAGTTGCTTTAAGGAAATGAGGGGCTTGGAAAACACTGTGTGCTGAGCAGCAGTCATGCACTGTAATAGTTACTTCGGTCATATGGCCTTGCTGACTTAAGATTAACACTTTGTGGATGTGGGGTATGTTTATACGAGTGTACCCTTGAGTTTACATTTTACACCTTGCAAAGAGTGTGAATACAGCCTTATACGTGGAAGTTGTTGATTTTTGAGATCGTTTGATAGCTAAGAAAATTCTGAAGAACCCCGGTTTGGGAGGCTCTGTGGTGTGACTCTGTTTGGACTTAAATATGAAGACATTAGTTGCAACTAATTAGTCAAAACTTATTTATTCAAATCAAATGTTTTGTGAGAAATCTATTCTTCCCCTGGATTACTTTTTTTTTAATGTAAAGACACATTGTAATGAAAACAAAAGTTGGTAAAAACAGTTGCACAATTTACGCAGCAGATGGGAGGATCGAGAGACTTTACCATGTTTAACCAGGTTTTGGAAGTGAATTTCAGTAATGCTATAGAGATGGTTAATTCTTATCTCAAATTCTGTATTTAGTTTTTGTAGATTTTAACCAGTTAGTGACAGGAAGTTGAGCTCTGAAGAAGGTATTAGATAAATACAGGGCAGTACTGCATTTCAATGCAATTAACTTTTGTTCATAAATAATTCAACCTATGACTTTAAATAAATGATCAGAGGAAAAGAAAATGACGTGATTAAATCCAAGTCCTTGAAAACATTTTACCCATCAAGATTGCTGCGATTGCTTTGGGAATTCTTATAATTCCTCTGTTAAGAAGAGCCAATTCTGAGAATTGTGGGGGTTTTGTTTCATTTTGCTTTTTGTCAATTCTCAGCCTATCATTAGAGATACGAGGTAGACTCTTCAGATCATAGTAAAAAGAGGACTGATGATGTGGGTTTTTTTCATTTTGTCTTGATTTTCTTAGTGTCATGGAATATGACAGCTTGGGTAGCCTGTGATTTTCCTAGACTTTTTTTTTGTTGTTGTTTTTTTTTTAATGGAAAGTACAAGGATATTTGCAGAACTAAAACTTTTACTGCCAGCTTTACTGAATGAGCATAACTGATTACATTAGAATCTTGATGAGAATTTTAGAATACAACTTGGCCTAGGGTACACTGCTGTGTTATGGGTGGGGTGATGAAGAAGACCTCAGATAAAGAAGAAAACCCAAAACCAAACACAACCCCAACCAAATAAATCAGATTTTAAAAACAATTCTTGCTTATATTGTAGCTGTGCAGTTGATTCCAACATTGGTTAACTGTGTAACAGAGTTTTTCCCCTGGAAATACTTAATCAAATGTTAAGTAACAGTTGGTGCTTGAGTGTTATTTTCAATTTAGGCAGATTTTAGAGGTGAATTCTGGATTAGATCTGTTTTTGAAAGGTAGCTGTGCCCTGCTTGAGATGGTGAAGTGCTTGTCCCCCATCTCCACCCCTTTTCTTTCTCTTCCTGTGCTCTACCATAGTAAAGAAAAGAGGAAGTGGAGGTGTTGCATAACCTCTGTAAGTAAATAGATTTTCTGTGCAGATACTGAAGGCAGCCCTAACCAGTGCTGTCACTACCAGAATCCTGCTAATGCTAAAGGCAGTTGTGTAATTAATGGCCTTGTGTACTGAACTGAGACTGCTGTGAAACCTCTGGAGGGAATTATTGTGTCTATTGTGTTGGTTAACTTTCCCTGAAAATAAAGTGTGTTGCTGATACTCTGTTGGGGTGATGGGGGAGGATTTTGCAAGGCCTGATGGCAATACTCTCTGGCATCTTTTTCCTGACCACTGGACAAAGCATCTGCAACAGAGCCAAGCTGAATGGTTGAAATGGAGCTGTTAATAAAAATGAGATCAATTTTACTTCAGGAGATGAGTGTGGTAAGATAAGAAAATAGAAAGCTGCACTTAAAACTTTCAGTGTGTTTTTAAGGTGTTCTTGTTGTAAAATCATATAAAGAATTTGGACCTGATTTTGATACTAACACCTTACCTAGTGCAGTTGCGGTAAAGTATCTAGAATAGATGAAAATCATTAGTCTTTTTTTGTCTAATCTGTTTTCCTGAAGCCATTTGAGAAACCTTGTTAAAAGTTCCAAACACCTCTTTTTTTTTTCCTTTGTTTGGATCATTGTTTCTGCAACATCAACCATAGGTGGCACTGACTATTAGCAATTAGAAGGTTTGGGATGCCTCTCCTCCTCCCAGACTTAGATGTTTAAGCCACTGGCAACTGCTTGTTCCATTTTCTCTCATTTTGGCAGAGTAGTGTGGCAGATATCTGCAAGTTCTACAAATGAATAGATACAAAAGCCAAGTTATTTATTGAGTTTGGTCAGTTTGGAAACTTCCAGTTTTTGAAGCAAAAATGTGTACAAACTTGTCAGGAAAAATGCTAATATTGATTAGTGAGGGGGAGCAAACTCGTTTCTACAGGCTTAGTTCTAATAACTCATTCATCTTGCAGAGGAGGCTCAGTCAGGCTTGGTGCAATTCAGGATTCCAGAGGCTGGGCACCACCAAACGGTTCAGCACATGCAAAAAAGCTGTCTGTCCAGATTCACTTGCTGCTGCACTATCAGTTCCTCCACTGCCTTGCTGCTGGCAGGTGCTGCTGCAGTTCTGCCTTTTCACTGGTATAACGAGGGGGGAATGCACACCCTGTGTTCTGGTCCATCTGAGCTGTGAATGTATTATAGCTGAATCAGACTGGTAAAAGGCAGGTTTAAAACAGCTTTCTAAAGCAAGGAATTAAAAATGGACCTGTTTGGGATGGAAGTGCTTAGATGTGTGTATAGACATTTAAACATCCTTTGCTATGAGAGACCCTTGCTTCAGGGTAAAAAGGACTTTATTTTTCTTGGTTAGGAAACGGTCTGAAAGCAGGCAGTTGCTCAGAAGAGCTGCTGCTGTACAGTGGTCTTTGCAGCTCCAATCCATGTTATTGTGCTTGTCCAGCTCATTAATATTGCTTCAGCATGTTACATTCCTGAGAAATAGGGAAAGTTGGTGGAATTACATTTTTGATCATAATGCCATCATTCATCTGTTTTGCTCAGTAGCGATAGTGATACTTCAGTTCAGTACTGACATAATGTTTTCTTGGAGAGAACATTGTTTCAGCAGGTATAGTGGAGCACCGGTATTGACTGTATTTGACTGACACACATCTCCATCTGAGGGTGATGGGAGTGCCAGTAATTTTTCTTACTTTTTGGAAGAGAAAGGCATTTACTATAGTATGCAACTCCTACTCCTTTAGTAGTAAAGCACCATTGTTTCCTCAAGTTTCATGTACCCAATTATTGTTCTGTTTCACTAGTAGGGGAAAAGCCCCCAAAAAACCAAAATGCCAACAAACTGTAGAGAGAGAGAATGTCTTGTAATTCAGCTGAAACTTGGAGAATCTTTCTTCATTTGCTATGGATATGGGGTTTGTGTGTTACTGGGCAAGTTGCTGAATCTTCTTCTGTCCTTGCTGTTCCTCATGTATAAAGTAGCAAATTCCAAAGCACTGCTGTGATATGTTCCTAAAGTGCACTGTTTTGTTCCAAGATGGAATCTCTCTTTTCTTGCAATTTTGACACTACCCAGTAGCCTCCAGCGTGGTTTAGACCCACACAAGTGGCATGTAATGAGAGGTCCTGGTGAACAGTGAAGGAGTGAAATTACTATGATCATTCTGTAAATAGCAGCAGCTGTCTAACATCAGATACGTAGATGTCAGATTGAAATAGGTCTTTGGTAAGTGAAATGCCTCTTACTTGTTAGTTTGCTTGTGAGTGGGTTTTTCTTAATGACCTCAGTTTATGTATAAGCAATATGGAGTTCTCTGGTTCACTCAAGTCCAAAATAGTTTGGGATTTTATTTCCAGATGCATGCAGTGAATGGATGAGTCTATGGCAGTCCTTTCTGTTACTAGGATGTTGCCTATACTCTGTAGCTTGGTGGTGGAGTACATCAAGATTACTTTTTTATTGCTATTACTATTAAGTTTTAAAATTATGGTTGCATGTTTCAAGAAAAAAAAAAAATCCTGATGCTTGATCAGCTTCAGACACTATTTTCTTCTCAGCTTTTCTGCCTGTGACTGTCATTTTACCAGAGAAAATAATTTCATGGAAGGGTAGTTCAGATGCGTGTTTTGTGTAATTTGCAAGTGTGGACACTGGCACATAGTTACAGCTGACAGAGTACAGTCAACGGTGGAAGAAGTATCTTACCAACAGTTGCCTGCTCCTATGAGAATTTCTTCTGTTCTCCAAGATTTGAGGTCATGATGTCAGAGGTTTTTGTATCATTCAGCTAGTCATGATGGAGTGCAAGCCAATTTGAAATAAAAAATGGCTGGATGAGCTTTACTATGCAAAAATTAAGCTCGTAATCAAATTTGCCAATTAAACAAAAAGAAATGCAGGTGAGGTTTTAGTACCTGAAGTGGCAAAGATTGTGCATACATATCCTTATCAAGTAGTCTGGGTTTTCTAGATGTACATTAGAAAGACTGTCATAAATATTATTAGCTTTCTTGTGATCATTATCTGTGAGGAATGTGGATCATGCTTGCTCTTGAAAAATATGCATTTGCTTTAAGTAAAGTAACTGAAGTGAAATACAAGAATTTGGGGAAACTCAAGAAAGATGTTTTCAGACATATTAGCAAAAAAAGAAGCTTGTTGTAAAGCTGTGTTCTTTAATCATTCATGGCTTACCAAGGAGCTGGCAAAAATAAGTTGCATTCAGTGCATGCTTTGTATCTTATACATAGAAATGATCTGCAAGAATGGTTTAAATCTATTAATTTTTGTTTTGGAATCTTACCCCCCATCTGCATATAAGTGGAGCTTTTGGTCTTGTAGTGGTGATGGAAATACAGCAACTTACTGGTTTTTCTCCTTCTTTCCCTTGCACCTGTTTTTCAGCAACAGATTAGAGTCAAGATGTTTTAGACCCTTCAATTCTTTCCTCTTGTTCCATTGGTCAAAATCACAATAAAAACAGTGTAAACCCCTGGAAGTTTTGGACTTTCCATCCATATTCATTGTGACAATATTTATTGCAGTTCAGTGGAAATGCTTCCTACAACATAGTAGAGAAATTCAGCGGGTGTTTTAGGGACTGTGCTACCTAGAATTCCACCTCTGGCTTTATATTTTAGTGAAGCAGAGTTCATTATAATGTTTTAGAGTGTGCAGTATCCTACATCATCTTGTTTCTCCACTCTTTTTCTTACTCTTCAGGACTCAATGCTGGTGAGGCAGCATCTCAGGCAGCTTGAATAGCCTCACTATCTTCTCCTGGCATTAATGCTTTTCTTTCTCCTTTATACCTACTTTTTTCCTACAATCCTTCCTTTCTGCTTCGTTATCTCTGCATCTCATCTTAGTTTGTAAGCACTTTGGGATTATAGTTTGAATTTACAGGAATATAAAATGTTTTACAATAGTAGTTATGCCAAATGTCAAGCACAGACAGACTTACTCTCATAAACCTGGCAGCATATAAAGAAGGCGAGCGGAATTTGCATCCTGGTGGGTTGTTCTTGGTCAGCCAAACTGTTCACGTTCTGAAGTGCTACAAGCAAGCTCTGGTTTACATGATTCAGTAGAGAGATACAGAAGTGGCTTTGGAAGCAAGGGTTACATTTTATTTGCAGTAAAACAGAACTCGGACGTAGACCCAGTAAATCAAACCCCTCTGGTTTGAGGAGGAGAAATTATGTTCAAAAAAATGGAGAACTTGCAGTATTAAGTCTGCGGTTTAGGCTTGGTAGGTTGTTTCATTAAGGCAGCTGACACACAGAAATCTTCCATTGTTTCATCCCAGAAGGTCTGGGTTTATGTTTAGCCAGTCAGTCATGGGACAGGTATTCTCACAGCCTTCTCCTTGCTCCTCAAAAGTTTCCTCATCCATGTCATTGTTTGTTGTCATGATTAAAAGTAAGAAAATAGCTATGGGCTCTCTAAAAAGAAGTATCTCCTTTCTTTCCTAGGAGCAATATTTTTTCATTCTCTGGTCTTTCTCGCCTCTGTGCCCTCTGAAGTGAAAGCAGATTGCATCAGGGTAGGGATATTGTCATTGTACCAGCTGGAGAAGTGAAAGAGCTTTCACTAGATTTTTAAAAGTAGCAGCTCAAGAGAAGGGGAGCCCTTTGATATTTTAGCCCTTCTACATTATATTCCAAGCCTTTTGTACCCTTTTCTCCCTGTCATTAATCTCTGTGTTCTGTTGATCTTTTAGTGTATATCATTCTTTCCTTCCCTTCCAATCATATGTATTAAAAGAAAGGTATTAGGTGAAAACTGTGTTATTACAGCAGCACGTATTGTTGTACTGCAAAACCAATAAATGCATTTTTTCTTCTGTAAGAGGAAGAGAAAACATACTTATTTTGGAGGCCAGTGTTGCTCTAGGGCTTCATTTAATTGCTGTCCAGCTGAACTTGTCAGCATCTCACAGGTGCAGATGTATTTATTTTAAACTTCATATAGACTATGATGAGAGAAGGGGAACAAACAAATCTGCGAGGAAAGGCAAGCAACATACATCATTTGTGTTTTGGCTTGTGGTCTTGCAGGAGGTATTTTGGTGAATTTGGATTAATTTTTGCTCTGGTAATTTACTGCTGGAGGAGAGGAAGAAAGAGCCTCCAGAGTGTAGATGATCTTTGCCTGGGGAGCAGTGCAGAAGCGTAATGGAATTTCCTGTGTGAGAGGTGCCTAAGTATTACAGCAAAAACGAGTGTTTGTGGAAACAAAAGGGTAAGGAAAAAGGACACAATAAGAGGTTAGGTTATGTGGATAGAAATGAAAGTTATTAATGTTCGTAGAACTCAGATAAGAAGTTTTAAATTTAATCTAGAGCAAGAGAAAAACAGTTGAAAAGTTGAAGTAAAGGGTTATATGAACACAGTGTCTTCAGGGGAAAGATTACAATAACAGCTGTGTTTTGTGCAGTGTGGAATGGTTGTTGGATGTCGTTAATGTTACACAAGTGTGGGTTGTGGAAGTGGGGAGCTGAGGGAAGATTGAGTGAGAGTAATGATGATAATAGCGGGAGAAAATGAGTAAGATTTTAGAGAAGCAGAATGCAATGCCCAGGGTGTGTTGTGTGATCTTGATTTCTTTTTGATTGGTTGTTTGGGGCTTTTTTTAGTCATGGTGGATAAATGGATAGTAGATGTGTTAGAATAATCTCCTGATGACACCTTCGTTTTTTGACAAAGTGAGCAATATTAACTGCTCACGTAGACCTATCCCCTCTCTCCTGGCTGGTTACCTTTACCAGCTTGCTCAGCTCAGTTCCATTTGTCAAGCTCTTATACTCTCACAAATTGACCACAAGTATAACCAGCTTGGGGGGAAAACTTTAGTCTGTTAATACCTTGTTAAGAAGTAAGACGGACTCCCTTTCATGAGCTAATACTGAATTAACTTTCCTGTTTATTACTGAATGACTTTCCTATTACAGTATAAATATAATTATTTTCCACCATAAGTTTCTGCATCCTGATTATAATATATTTATTTTTGGCAGGGAGGAGTGAAAAGCAGATTCACAAAGATCCTGCACTGACACTTGAAAGGTATGCATTTCTGCCCTGAACTTGAAAAGTTTATTAACCTGTATTTTTTCTCACTTGGGGCATGGAGTGGTAACTTTGTCTCATTCACACTAACTTTGGTCCTTATCCCTCTTATGAATTCCAAGTCAGAGGATGGTTTATTTCCTATCTCTGTATAGTTCTGATCAAGTTCTCCTGAGATTGTTATCTAGGGTGCCAAGTTAACAATCCGTTAAGTTTTCTGAGAGGCTGAAGACATGTTCACCTGCCCACCAGAGCTTCTGGCCTTTTCTCAACAAATAGATTTTAAATTGTATGCTTTTCAAAGCATGAAGTCCCTTTGAGAAGATGTTTTGGGTTGCAGGGTTTTTATGGGCTTTTTTCCCTCTGGTATTCCCTTCGTTGTCTCTTTGACTTGTACCTCCCTTTCCAGGATGATTTGCTTCACTGTGTATTTGGGAGTTGTTTGTGGTTCTGTAAGATTCTGCAGGTACTCACAGGCCTTAACTGCTGTTGAATGAAATCACATTAATGTGTTCAGTGGAGTTCTTTTGGTCTCACTCAGTGATGAAATTGAGCAACAGAATTTGAACAAACCCATTCTTCTTTAGCAAGATTATATAGAGACTGAAAAATAGAAGAAACAAAAAAACCATGGTTTAGTAATAATGCAGGCAGTCAATGAAACTTACCTTCAGGTTATTGACAAGGCCTTACTATACATTGATTCAGAAAACACTGGAGTTACTTACTGATGTTACAGTGAGCTAGGAAATGACTCTTCCAGTTCCATCAGGAAAAGATGGCTTTATATAACACAAAGGATGTGGGTTGTGACCTGTCAGCCATGCCCAAATCTCTGTTATGGCAGGGTAAGCTGGAAATAATATGTAGCCTGATCAGCTGAATCGATAGAGTTGTGTTTATAGATAATAAGTATCAAATAATGATTTTATACTACGTCATACGTGGTTTGAGCTACTTTGGTGCAGTTTCGCCTGTTTATTTGCTAGGTTCTTGACTTTAATGTCTTTTGTTAGGACAACTTCCCCCACTCTCATTAAGTGAATAGATTAAAACTGTAATTTTGAGATATTTCCCCCAAAGCTGAGACAAGATTTGCAGAGAGAAATTCACCATCTACCTTCTACTGCCTTTCATTGTTAACAGTTTTATTCAATGATGAATTGATATCAGACTTCGAGCATGTGGGAAACCAGATCACCTGCAATGGTTGCTGTCTGTTGAACAACTTGAGGAATGAGAAATATTCAGTGGAATAACTGATGTTGCACATCTTGGAAATCCTGTGCTATGTCGTGAATATTGAAATTTTGAATGTGAACTAGTTTGCTTTTAGTAGTCATGATGCTTAAACTGATGATGTGTTCCTGTGTTACTGGGTTTTAGCATGGTAGATACCCATCTCCCCTATGTATATGTCTGTAACTTTAACATGTGTTGCATCATTTAGATGCCTCTCTCATGCACAGATCTGCACGTGTGCATAACCTTACCATTATTTTGTTGTCCTGTTAAAATTCACAGGTCTACTCATGTAAGGGAAAATAAATTAACTATAAAGAAAGTACAAAGTTCAAGAACTTAACTACTACACTATTCATCAATAAGGTATTTTAAGATTTTTGAAAACTTAATTTGACATTTCACACAGCAGACAATATTTTTTCTTTTGTTTAAAAAAAAAAATACAAATATAAAATGTACCTTTACAGAATTAGGCATTGGCAGCCATTGAGTTCTTCAACATAATCCATTGTTGGGGACTGCTTGACTACTAAATTGACCAGAAGTGCTTTGTGCTAGCTGTCGTGTTTATTGTCGCTGCTGTATTGGCTGGTTGTTTATTGCAGTTTGTCATTACCTGCTTTTAAAAGACAGCACCCTTGGAATGCTTTACATTTGGCTCACTGTATGGAAAGATGCCTCTTCCAGCTCTCCAAAGAGGAATGAATAAGAACTGAATTTCAGATATTTTCTACGTGGTGTCACAGCCAAAACCACCACTGGCTGCTGATAGCAGCCTGCCACATCCCTGCTCCTTGAAAAGTGGGGGATTTGATCCAAAATGCAGACTCTTGCTTCTGCAGGTTATGTGTGTAAAGTGTGTGAGCTTGTATTTAACAGGAAAAAACCCAAACCCACAACTGCTGCTGGCTTGTTTTATCAGAGGTTTGGTTACGAAGATTGAAGTGGTTTTTTATAGTATAAGCTTGAGAGACCTGCCATGATACTGAATGAACACTTGCTCACTGTCATACAAGTCAATTAAAGCAAAGGCTTTTTCATGCATTTGAGTTTTTATGAGTTTGTAAACTTAAAAAAGCTCTGTGACTCCAAGTTCACTTGCTTTAGGGTTTCACATGTTGGGTAGCTGTACTGCTGATAAGTTGATGTGTTTCCTAGAACATTTTCGGTTGTGAAATGTCCTATACACATTTTCATGTGTGTTTGGTTCTCCGAGTAAACTGCTGATTTGTTTGTGGATACGGAAGGAGCTTTTGTTGGTTTGTTATAATTATTGCCTGATTTTTTTAAATTTTTTTTTTTTATTTTTCTCTTCCTAACTCTTCAATGCAGTGAGAAGCTTTATCAGCTTTTCACAAAGTAGAAAGGGTTAAAAAAATTAACCAGCCTCCCCTTTTCTCCCATTTTGCTTGAAACGCTTAGAAAAGGGGGACAAAGGAGGAGCAGAATTGTATTGCCCTGAGGTCTACAACTTCATTCAATCTTAAACCAGTGACTGTTTTAAGATCTGATGAATCACTCCCAGAGTTAAAAGCACCTATACCATAGTGCTGAGAAGCTCACATCTCAGGCTTCTGGAGTGATTTGTATCTGGCCCTAGTAGCTCAGGCAGTACTATAGCTTGAAAGCGGGGCAACCTCATTCTTGTGAAGGATGTTTGCAAAAAGCAGACAAGTTTTTAAACCTTCTTTTTTCTGTCTTTTTTCATTTGAGGCCTTTTCATCAGTAGCTGAGACAACCCAGTCACACAGGCAGAGGGCTGCAAGTGTACTGCCTCTACAAAAATGGAGGAAAATCAGTAAACAAATGTTGAAGGTGCAGGAGGGATGTGTGATGGCATGAGGGTTTTACTGGCAGTGTCCAAGATGCCCACATACGAGTGAGCTATGCAGGTCACCCCAAATCGGTTCCAATAAAAGCTTTAATACCAACACAAACAGTCCTATTTATAGACATATCTTGCTGTCTAAATATAAACTGCTCCCAGTCATGTCTAGACTAACATCAGAGCAGTGCTGGTGTTGAAAGTGGGGGTTAAGAATTAACAGTACAAGCCACGCTATTCTTTAAATTACTACTTATTACAGTGAGCATCTAAACTTTGTGGCAGCAGTGCAGCTTTGAATGCCATGTGACATTGTGTCACCCAAGACACCTCTTCCTCATGTTCAGGCATCTGAAGGGTACACGTGGTAGATGTGACCTGTAAGCTAAATACTCTCCTGCATGTGTTTAAAGCTTTGAGAATGTATCGGTTGGTGGATGGATGGATAGATAGATAGAACAGTAAATGACTTGCATTGCTAACTATTCTCAGCCGCTGGGTTTTAATGAGTCTTTCAACTGTTGCTGCTGTATTTAATCTGCTCACTTACTCAGCGTTCAGCATTAGAGAAGCTTTCTAGGAGGTAAATGTTGTCCTGATTACGGAAGAGGTTAGTTTGATTGTGTTTTGCAGAGACCTTTTGTTGAGTTCTTTTTTTTTTTTTTTTTGTTAATTGAGAAATACGTGCTGTGAACACAGCTAATTAGGATAAATAAGCAAGTGTTGTTTGGAAGTGCAGATCCAAATATACAATTGTTATATTAAGATAAGTATCTAGGACTGCACCAAGTTAAAACCTGAGGTCCTGACTCTCTAGCCCTGGTCTTGCTGTCATCCCCTGTGTGTTTGAGTGGGTTTTCCTTTTAGATTTGTGGTTTAATGTATATTAGCAATGGCTGAATTGAGTGAAAAGGATGGCAAAAAGTGTATTTCACTTCCTTTTCATTTAACATAAGAGCTTTTCCTTAGTTTATTTACTATGTTGCCTAATAGCTCTTATCAAAATAAATAAGGACAGAGCAGCTGCTCTTAAAGGTAGGGAATACTTGAAACATGTAATGTACCAATGTGAAGAAAATGTAGTGCAGTGGTATTTCTGGTAAGTGTACTAAAAAAAAAGATACATCTAGGAGCTTTGATCAAATGCCAGCTCTTACATCAGTCCTCTTTGTAATCTTCCTTGCTGATCTGTGACCTTGACCTTGTGTTTGTGTTTGTATGTCAAATCTATTTTAGGGATGGGCAAACTAAGTTCAGTTTCATAGGATTTATACTCCAGATTCACAGGATACCTTAGTAAAATACAAAAATTAAAATATTTGGATCAATTAAGTTTTCAGTCATCTTTTAAGATTTCAGTGGGTTTGAAAAAAATTGTTTTTTGTTGTTGTTCTTTTAGTTCTGTTTAGGAGTTGCTTCTAATAAAGACATCTTTATCTCGCCCATAAACTCTTCTAAATTCAGCACAGGCATTCTGCCTGGAGGTGGGGTTTTCTCTTCAAGCGTCTCACCAGAGGCTGTGCTTTTGTTTGGCATTCAGCAGTGGAAGTAGTCCCTGCTCTTTGTCCTTGCTCATGCCACTTGTGATGCCGTGTTCCCACATGGAGAACTGCGAAACAGATGCTTGGCAGTATCTTTGGGGTTTCTTTGGACTACAACGAGGTCCTTAGTCTGGCTTGCCTGGTAGGAGCTTTGTGCCGTGTGCATTCAGCAGGTTCTGAAGCACAGCCCTTATTTTAAACATGTGCAAAGAGGGCAGCAGAGTTGGTTGGTGAAACACTGGCACTTTGGCATGTGGCTTCATAAAGCCTTAGTGAAGCTGTTGGTTTCATAGGTGTTGTGAAATAGGGTCTCAAATTAGCCAATACTTATGTGCAAGTATGGAGTAATAGATTTATTTTTAATAGGTTTTTTATTTCTGGGATCATGTTTTATGTAGAAAATCACACGCTTTCTTTAAAAATCAATCGCATTGCTCTGTTTTATACAGTTTTGAATTTGGTTTAAGCATCTGTTTCAACTCTCTTGACAGTAATGGAACAAGCAGTAATAAGAAGTAGCTTTTTTTTTTTTGCTATTGCAATTCTTTTCTTCATGAAGAACTCATTAAAAACACACATAAAAGGTTTCCTTTCCACAACTTTATGATGGTATGTTATCTTCTTAAAATGCATGGCACCTTTATCAGCATGAATTTTGAGAAATTATTTCAAAGTATATGTCCTTACAGTGAGGGGTAGTTAAACACATCCCCTTGCCAGCTATCCATTGTTCTTACCATGCCTTTGTGGCAGTAAAAACCATTTTCACTAGTTTTGAGTTAAGTTGGTATTTAAATTGTTCTGATTTGACTCATGGCTAGGGGTGAGTTGCAGTCCTGTTCTTTATGTTTGAGGGTCAGATGATCATCTCTGCATACATCTATATGACTAAATAGTCCCTTTAATATTTTACTTAGGGATTTATGTTGTGAATGTTTCTGTGTTAACTCTGCCAAAGTGATGAGGACTCTTTGTCCTTTTGTCTTTACAGGACATTATGAGCCTTTTCTCCCAAGGTTTCACTAAAGCTGGTTTTTGTGTTTTATCTTGAATTTTGCTTGGCTTTGCTGTTTTGGAGGGGGAAAAGAAATCATAATTTTTTATTTTAATTGATCTAATAGAGACCATCTTACTAATGCAGATTTTTCTTTTCTCACTTAACTTATGTGAGCCTTTTCTGTGTCCACAACAACCTTGGGAAACATCATCTGCAACAAGCTGGAATCTCCTATTCCAACAGAAGTTGTAGTATCTCTTCTACTCACTTTAAAAAAACCAAACAACAACAAACCCAAACCACAAATCATCTGGGTCTGTAAGATGGATTTATGGGGTTTTACATATAGTTGAATGCTATGTGACTGTGATCCGGTATTTCACCTTGCCTGGAATTACTGATTATTTGTGTTCAGTTCGCTGAAGCCTATTCTGTTGTGAAGTCTAGAAAGTGACTTTCATTCATAACCATGAGATGCTTGGTCCCAAGCGAAACACAGCTATTACTGTCAATAAAATATCGTGCATTACTTTTTAGTGCTTTGTTCCACTTTGACATCTGAAACCAATTCTTGGTTAAAATAACATAAAATGACTAAACATATGCCAAACCATCTAACATACAGTTATTCCAAGAAATACACAGTTTTATTGCACTGCTATCAATAAATGTCTGTATCTTTAGACCCTTTCAACAAGCAGAAGGTCAGAGTTGTGTGGGAATGCATTATCTGCATGCATTGATCATAACTCAAAAGCATGATTGCCCAGGAGAGGACATTGATTTCTTCACTGTATATTAATCAAATTTCATTCTTGGGGAGCTGACGTAGAGTTAAATGCATAATCAGTGATTTGGTTTTGTAGGTGTCAGAGGGAATGGAAATCTGTTTGAGTTTCCTTTTAATTGCTTATTTATAGGCAAGTGGTTTACCAAAGATTGGAAAGGTGCATCCTCTGTCCATTCTGTTTTATATTATCCACTCCTCTGTTCCGAAAACAAGTCTTTGTATAGATTTTTGTGTGTTTTTTGCTCTTGGTTTTTGAATAAGAAGACTCCATTGACCAAAAGCCTTTCTGCTCGCTATTATTTCTGAGCTTGGATCAACACACTTAGCCAAGTTAGTTGAGATTCAGTGATACATGCTGTTTCTAGATCCCTGTCCTTGATGGATGTGGGGTCGGGGTGTAACTTCTCTGCATTATCTTTTAATTTCTGCCATTGTTGTCTTCAGTAGCAGAAGACCATTGAGCAGTGACTGAAGGGACAGGTTTAGATGTCAGATACTTGATTCCTTCACAGGTGGCATTTGTAAATGGCATGTTCCTTCTCATTCCTTACAATTAGCAAAGACTTGGCAGAATGTCTGTCTGAGTTCATGCCTTGAGTGTTAGCCGATCATGATCAAGAAACAAACTCAAAGATGTCCTTTACAGAACCATTAGAGAACAAAATATAAATATTCCTCCAGTACTATTTGTAAGAACAAATATATGTGCATGAGTCTGGATAAGGAAATGACTGAAATTTCTTTTCAACACCAGGGTGAATCATAAGTAACACGAACAGCATGAGGTTTTCTGCATGTAGGAGTGATTATTTCTGTGGTGCTCAGTTCTTTTACTCGTTAGAATAAGAAATACCTATTTAAGGTAGGCTGAGCTGTTGTTTGAAGAGTGTCACAGCACGAAAAATGGCCACACGTGTTTCGTTTCTGAACTTTGCAGAACTTTCCAGCAGGAGGTCCTGACGTGCAGGCCAGATTTGGATTAAGCTGTGTATGGTACTTAAGTGTACTTGTAAACCTTGGAGAGCTGCTGTTAAAAGGCTTTTACAAACTCAGCTTTCATGGGAATTGTCTGCTCCCCATTTCCCCCTTCCCATGTACTTCAGCTCTTTTGGGGGTTTGATTAGTTTTGGGGTGATGTTGGATGATGGTTTTTTTTACTTTTTTCTTTGGTAGGGTTTCAGTTGGTTGGTTTGGTTTTTTGTTAGGCCCTTTTTTGCTTTTTTTCAATTTCTTTTCCCCTCCTTATCAGTATGTTTGTGAAGTAAGCTACAAAAACACAAGTCACATGTAACTTCGGGAGATATGTCTGCCTGTGGCCTTCTGCAAGCTGTGCACCACGTTCTGGAAGACGTGGCTGGGATGGGTTGAGCGCCAGTGTTGGATGAGTTGCAATGTAGCCAGCAGCGCTCAGAATTTGGGTTTTCACATGGAAATGCTTTGCTACAGAGTTTGAGGCGCTTCGACTTGCGTGTCTCTCCTGGCAGGACATTCCGCCTCCCCTCCCCGAGCAGCCCTCTGCGTGGACATGGAAATCTCTCTGACATTTCCACACCTCATTTTGGCACACACTGGAAATGCTGTGTTCCCCCTTGACATGTATTACGTACCATCCCAAAGCTCCTCGTTGGTGTTGTGGGGTGGTATTCCATGGTCTGAGTGAGTCACAGATTCCTGGACTGGAGAATCCCATGTGAAATCTGAGGAGTGGAGGGACACTTGAGATGAGGAGACTGAATCCCCCCTTCCACACCCCAAACTGCATGTGTAGGAATAGCCTCCCCTTCCCTATGTGCTTCTGGTGCCACTATTAACAGTGACAGTAATCAGCATTTACATTTAGTAGTCTCTTCAAAGCTGAAGTAAATCTAAATAGTCTGTACTATGAGAACAGTTGGGGTCTTTTCTTCCCCACTCAGTTGTTAGTTTGCTAACATTTCAGTCCAGTGCTCTGTCAGATCTTTTTCTCAGAGGAAAAACTGTCTTGTGCCTGTTCTCTTGGTTCTATGTTCCTGTCGATTTTGTGTGACTTAGACTTGGGGTTTATGCACTTTTGTGAAACAGTGGATTTTGGATCTCTTTGAGCTGTTGTATCATCTGTCAGGGAATTGGTTTACTATAGTATTTTTCAAAATCCTGCTAATTAAGCTGCTAAAATAATTAGAAGGTTTTGGTCAGGCCAGTGTGGGTCTGTTCCCTTCCACACACCCCTTCCCGCTGCTGCCCCTTCCCCATACTGAAGAAGACAACACTGCTCTCTGTTGTCTAAAACAAAGTCAGGTTGGGGCTGGGTTTGGCAGCACATTGCTTAACAAAACACGGGGGAAAAGGCTTTTCCATTCGGGTGCTCCTGCAGAATCTGGCCGTGGAGCCATGGCTGTTGCTAATCCTGCATTATCCAAGGGTGTGTTTCACAGAGGGAGCGATGCTGCTGCGTGCTCCGTGCCAGCCTGGAGGGAACAGCCCCAGCTCAGGATGGGGAATGCCAACTCTAGTGGGGTTGGAGTCTTGGGAGCCCCTTCAGAAATCCTGGCAGCAGCAGGAGCTCCTGCTGCTGCAACATGATTCCTTATGTGCCCTCTCCTGACTGAGCTGTCTGGAAGGGATAGGCTATCCTTCCCATGTTTAAAATGTCTTTTGGAGTCAGTCAACAGGCCTAGGAGGAGTGAATAATGTGCCAAGCTCCTGGGAAAAAGCTTATTTTTGCTTTCTCAAAGTGATACCCTACAGTTGAAGGAGAGGAGCCTGATTAATTTGATTTAAATTAATTATTTTTTTAAAAAAAGCTTCTGGATCTCCAAGTTCTTCTGAGTGCAGCCATGGAAGAGTTCACCTGCTTATTGCTGAGTTTTTCTCCCCTATCTGATCATTTCTGCGTGTTTTTTTTTGTTTTTTTTTCTGTCTTCTTCTAAATTACATTTGCAGAGGGAGCCTTCAGAATGTCTTGACTGCCTGAATCAAAACTGTGAAGAGGTCTCAGCTGCTCCATTCATCTCAACAGATTTCTGACACAAATAAAGCGCAGATTTCAGAAAGCAAAGCACTCAAATAGTGGATTCTCTTAAAGCACATGCTTAAGTACCATTGAAGTACCTGCTCGTTTGTGCAGCTCTGTGCATTTGGTGCTGGGGTTTATTGAAGCAGGGCTGTTTCACTACTCAGAACCTTTGCAGAAAGAGCCAACTGAAGTGCTTTTACCACTGCTCTGAAAAAACATCCTTCCTGCTTCTTTCAAAGGTGTGCAAATTGAGCTTAATAGTAAAACAATTCTGGGACAAGTCTCATTACCCCCACTCATTCTTAGTTCACTGCAAGATTTTGCTGTAATTTGCGGTTCATCTAGGAATTTTTTGAAGATCTTAATTTCATTGTGCTCTTCAACATTTCACTTCAGGCAGCTGTAAGGATGGGGAATCACTTAAAATCCTGTGTTTTACGTACTTTCTCATTGCTAGTACTGGAGCTGCTGAGCAACACAGAGCCTTTAATATATTTATCCTCAATTATCTTTCTGAAGTTTCCATCTATTATTACTCCATCTGGGAAAACAGGGTACGGAGAAGTAAAACCAGAAGTCAGACAGCCTGTCTGCAGCGCAGTGAGTAATTGGACCCCTGGATCCCAAGCTGCCACTATAATCACTGTACTGCATTCCTCAAATCTGTAATAATTAAAACGACAGTCTGAGCCATTGGGTGATGTGGTGGGCTGGAGCCTTTACACTTGGGAATGTGAGAATGGCAAGTCAGTGAAGCTGGTGAGAGACTTTTTCTGGTTCTTCCAGTAGTAGCTAAGCATTAGGACAACAAATTTATTAAGTAACTGAAGATTTTTATTTCACAGAACAGTTTCATTTTAGCTTTACAAATGCATGTTTTGATTCTTCTCAACTTAAAAATGGAACATAAAATTGCTACAGGAGTTTAATCGTCATGAAAGAACTCTGAAATGCACTTAATAAAAATGTTTTATCTGTGTAAATATATACTAAACTCAACCTCTATTAATCATTCTAACAATGTGCATGAGTTTGGGTAATCTCTCTTCTAATAAATGTTCATATGGGCAATCTGCTAGCCATTACCAGTTTCCTAAATGAGTATCTTAATGGTTTCTTTAAGATTTTTTTTTCCTATGATCTTGAATGAAGATTGCAGAAGAAGACACCTTGATAATACCAAGTTTTATGAGTTATCCAATAGATTATGTAACCCTCCTACTCAAATAATGCTAGTCTAGTGTTACTAATTTACTATGGCTCTCTGTTCCATTTAGGAAAAGGATTTACTTAGAAATACTAGTCTGGGATATTGGAAAAATGTCTTAAGGATGTAATTTTGCTAGTTAAATTGTGAACTATTTATAATTTCTTAAATAGCAGGAACTGCATATCTGTTAGGTGAACTAAAAGTCTGCTGTTTGTTTGGAGTCTCCAGTTAGGTTTTTCAGTTGAGGTTTTCATTAATTCAAAGAATTCTTTAAAAATCAAAACCCAATATTTAGGAGCAAGAAGCCATTGGTTCTGTTGTTGTGCTTTAACCTATTAGAAACTGTGTTCTCAGATTTCATTCTCTTTTGCAGCAGTAGTATTTTATGGTAAGCAAAGGATCTTAAAGTTTGTTGTTATTACTATTTTAAAATCTATGTGGTGGATAAATCTTATTTGTAGCTTGCAAACAAAGAAAAACTTCAACTGCAAAAGTGGAATTAATATTCTGGACGTATACAGTTCAGTGAACACTTTAATATTCCCTTATCTTCCTTATTCTGCCTACAGTTTCTCCCTAGGCACATTTTAAAAGGTTGTAGGACTGATTTCCCATGGTGTTCCTCACTTGGGGAGTGTCTCACCCGGTTGCAACATTTGTGCTGTGGATTCTGCTGCTGCTTTAGTTTTGTCTAGGTAGACAGGGCTTAATGAGCTGTAATCAGTGGTTGCTCCTGGAGGTTCTGCAGAACAATTGGGTTGTTTATTTCTCAGGGTACAGAAGTCTGGGAGAAGATAGTGGAAGTGGCTAAAAAAAAGAGTGCATTTACAGTAGTAGTGGAGAAGAAAGCACATCAACGTATCAATTTATTTTGTAACGGTAGTTAAATATAATATTTAGTTCTAGGGATTCATAGATTTTAGCAGTTGATTAAGCCCTTACTGGGAAATAAGAGATCTGTTGCTGTATGACTTCTCCTTTCTGTTTCTTCTGCCTTTTTCTTATCTTTCTTTTCCTTTTCTTTACCATTAATTTCTTAAATAACATTTAATTAAAAAAAAAAACCTAAATTTCAGTGGGTCTTGAGATGTTATTTTGTACAGTCTGTATATATTTAAAAGGTTGCTGAATGGTTGCCTTAGTGTCCTGCTGAACATTAATTTCCAAAGCTGGTTTGGATTTGGCAGGACTACACCTCAGATGAACATTGTCATGTGAGATTTTAACACTGTAATACCTCTTGCACCAAGAGATCAGAAGAGGCTTTTTAAAAAGTTTGCTGATGTCCTGCTCTTACGTGTTAAGTGCTTTCCAGATTTTATTCTCTTTTAAGAAGCTTCTTTGCATCAGCCCAATTTCAGTAAATTTGTCAGAATTTCCCTAGAGCTGGGTAATTAAAATAAAATTAAAAATTAAAAAGGTGGCAAAAAACCATTTAGAATAGTCATTGCATGTACACTGTGCTGACTATAAGTGTCCTCTCCTGCAATAGGCTTTTGGAGTACCTGGGGGATTTGCATACATTCATGGTCTTTTTTGAATTACCCTAAGGTTTATTGAGTAAAGTTGTACTGAATATTGACTTGATGGTTCATTTGTTTGGGACTCTATCTTAAAGGTAACCTGCAAGCCTTGCTTTGATCAGATAGTCAGCAATTCTGACAAAATTTCAATTTTACTGTCTTAAATGCAGTACAGAGGGTATCAAGTGCTACTTGCTCCTTTTTAATAACATCACACTGTCAGTTTCATTACCTTTTACATGAAAATTTGGTTGCAGATAAACAATTTACTTTTGGAAGCTGGAAAAATATATTTTCCAGATAAAGTGTGTTCCCAAATATTTGAGGAAATCAGTCTAATTGCACTGCAATTACTGTTTCTGGATATTTGCATTTACCATTGGAAACCTTGATTTTTAAATTTTTTTTAAATTTTTTTTTTTAATTTGTTATTTGTGATTTTTATTCTGTTGTGGGGTTGAAACTCTGCAAAAGCCCACCCAGGGGTACAGAGATTTTTGAAGGAACAGCACGATGGTCAGTAATTTTCAGTTAGATTAATCCACATTTGTTACATGTTTGAAGGAACACTGTATTTTCTACAGGTAATTATGTGAATTCTGATTAATGTGGACTTGTATTTATGAGAGAAGACCTGAGACCTCAGTAATAGCTAACAGTTTTCCATTTGATATTTAAATACGTAGGTATACACATTTACACTGCAGTGCATTGCTGATTAGATTTTTGTTTGGGTTTGTTGTGTTGGTTTTTTTTTTCACTATAGCTCCGTTTTTAGAGTTTTTCTAGATGACTTAAAACCTAATAAGGGAATATTTGCCCAGGGAGATTAAGGACTGTTAACATTGCAGCTATTTAGTAGTTCTTGTTCTTTACTTTTTTAAGATCTGATTCTTTTCTGACTTCTAGTTGCCTCTAGGTTTTGAATTAAAAACTAGCCTCTGGGAAATCAATCATAAAATATTCATTCACTTTAAGGAGGCAAGGATTTCATCTGTGTACATCCCTTTTAAACTTGTAAATACAAGTTTTCCATGGACTTTTAGCCTGTGAAAGCAAATTGCAGAGTTCAGTATGCAGAAGGACACTTACCTTTGCTCATGTTGAATATTTATGGGAGTTTAGAACTGAATGAGTGAAGGAGGAGGCATGTGTGGTGTAATGATCTCATTATTGAGCTGTGGTGACTGAACTGTTTGTGCTGCCATTGACCAGCCTTATAAGTGAAACTGGAGAGATGCATCCAGCACAAATGCCATTGTTGTGCTTTTTGAAACAGCTTTTTATACCACAGTGCCCCATCTAAGGAAGTATTTAGCAGAGATACTACACGCTGTTGAGGAATAGCAAGACTTCAGGGAAGACCTGGTTTGGTTTGGTTTTACCATCATATGTTTCATACACAAAAAGAATGTCAAGGTGAAAATACTTCAGGAAAGGGAGGGTTTTGATGCCAGGATTTATGTTGCATCAGGAGCATGAGCAACCTTTTCACCACTCCGATGACATGATTGTTCTAATGACTCGTGGTGGTTGGGTGTTGTAAGAACAACAGATTTCATCCCCGTTGTGTTACCAGACTGGATTTTGCATTAGTGCATAGTCCTGGGCAGCACTAACAACTTGGTTCCTACTTTCAGCAGTATCATCCACCTGCCAAACAAAAATGTACTCATATATATGATGCTGCCTATTCTGTTATTTGAAAACATATTCAGCGTGAACCTAAACATTGACTTTAGGCCTGCCTTTTCCTGTCAGTTCTCTTTTAGAGTGATAGGCTGTGTGTCCTGTGTATTCGCATTTACAGAAAGAAAGTTCATGCAACTGTGAAGTAAAATTCAGTGGAATTCTTTAAAACTATATTTAGAGTGATTCAAGATTTTCCTTTCAGGTTTGCTCTTCCTTATTTTTAGCTGCAGAATAGCAAAATTCAGTGAAGGCTTGTAGTAGCTATGCTTATAATAAGTAAGCTTAGTTTTTGCATAAAACTTTGTCTCAGAATTGTTTTCACAAAGTTCTTTAAATTGGTTACCTTGTATTTTGTCCTTTATTTGTTTTTTAGTTCCTTCTGGAATGTGTTTGTTTCTTATGTATCCTGAATCTCTGCCTAAGACAATGTGTGGGGATTTGGGTTTGGATTTTTTCTTTTAAAAGGAAAAAAATGTCTTATGCAATTAAATCTTATCCTAAATATTTTCTTTCTGTTTTTTGTTTTGTGTTTCTGACTTAGGAACTTTATGTGCTTGGTGGAGATGGAAAAGGAAGAAAAGCAAGCTGGCTTCCTGAAGAAAGAAGGCAGCAAATACTTAATGGAACTTTGTTTCTGTGGAACCATGTTCTGAGTGCTCCTCCTAGCCGTCGTCCATAAATATCCTAGATATCAACTGATTGCTATGATTGGAAACCTGGCTCACCAAACAGTGTACACTGGGAGCAGCCTACCTAGAATAATACATTTTCTATTGTTTCTGAAAGTCTGTAAGAAATCACTATAGACATCTACCTGTTATTAAATCTGCATCTTGATTCAGCAAAATTAGTCTTTGAAGTGAACAGAACCAGAGCCTTTTTGGAAACTTTTATTGAACATGACTCATGGAGAAGAGCTTGGCTCTGAGATGCACCAGGATTCTGTTGTTCTAACTTACCTAGAGGGATTACTAATGCATCAAGCAGCAGGAGGCTCAGGTACTGCAGTTGACAAAAAGTCCACTGGGCATAGTGGGGAGGATCAAAACTTTAAGATTTCAGGAAATATATTTCCAAGCTGTCAAAGTAATGGTCCAGTTCTTAACACAAGTACATATCGGGGATCTGGCATGCTGCACCTCAAAAAAGCAAGACTGTTGCAGTCTTCAGAAGACTGGAATGCAGCAAAGAGAAGGCGGTTGTCTGATTCCATTGTGGATTTAGATGGAAAAAAGGAAGCTTTGTTGGCTGGCATGGTTGAAAATGTGCCTAAAGGCAAACAGGATAGCACGTTACTTGCCTCTTTGCTTCAGTCATTCAGCTCTAGGCTGCAGAGTGTTGCTCTGTCACAGCAGATTAGGCAGAGCCTTAAGGAGCAAGGGTATTCCCTTAGCCATGATTCTTTACAAGTGGAGAAAGATTTAAGGTGCTATGGTGTTGCATCCAGTCACCTGAAGACTCTGCTGAAGAAGAGCAAAGCAAAAGATCAGAAGCTGGACAACAGCCTGCCTGACATAACTAAGAACCTGCCCAAAGAGAGGTTTATAGAATCTCCTCATGCGGTACAGAGTGGGCCCAAGGTGATGAATGAGCCCCTGTCATGTGCTGCAAGATTACAAGCTGTTGCAAGCATGGTAGAGAAACGATCCAGTCCTGCTGCTTCACCCAAGCCCAGCGTAGCGTGCAGCCAGCTGGCCTTGCTCCTTTCCAGTGAAGCCCACTTGCAGCAGTACTCCAGGGAACATGCTTTAAAAGCACAAAATGCCAATCAAATTGCAAGCGAGAGACTTGCAGCAATGGCCAGATTACAAGAAAATGCTCAGAAAGACATAGGCCAATTTGGTTTGGCCAAAGGAATGACAAGCCATCTCAATGGTCAAGCAGGATCATCCCCCAAAACAGTAGCTAGCAAAGGCAATATGGCACCCTTTCAGAGTTCAGTGGGAATCATGCATTCACCTCCCAAAACTGTGGGATACAAAAGCACTTTGGAAAGGAGTAACCTGAAAACATCCCCCAGCAACAGTTTGCTCTTACATCTGTTGAAAAGTCAGAATACCACCAAGCACGTGAAAGGGCGTGAGCAGAGTGAGAGAGCCAGCATTTTTGAAGACAGCAGCACACCAACAACTGTTGATGAGTATTCAGACAACAATCCCAGTTTTACAGAAGACAGCAGTGATGATGAAAGCTCCCATTCTAACTGTCTTCCTATAGACTTATCCTTTAAACAGAGGACAGATAAACCAGATGCAGGTCCACCTGCTGCATCACTGGATAACCTGACTCAGTCCTTGCTTCATAACTGGGATCCAAAAGTTTCCTGTCCAGAGAACAAGGAAGAGAAAGACACTCCGAAAGCTTCTAAACTGAATCCCCACCAGAAAGTAACACTACTTCAGCTGTTACTTGGGCATAAGAGTGAAGAACAGGTAGACAAGAGTAATGACCCTCAGGGACCACACAGTACAGCTGATGTGGCAAAATTCACTGCACAGACTGGGAAAAGGACTCCTGTGACTGACAGTCCCAGTGCCAACCGAATGACTCCGTTAAGCACTCCACCTTTGCTGGCTTCTACAAAAGCAGACTCTCCTATAAACCTCTCACACCAGTCACTGGCCGTCAAGCGGAGCTCGCCGCCATACGCCTGCAGCATCCAGCCAGACAGACTGATGAATCCTGCATCTAAACACTTGATAGACCTGTCCAAAAGCAAAGAGATGCAAGGAGCTAAGCTGAGCAGGACTGATAGTCCTCAGAACTCCTCGGCATTCAGTGCCAGCAAGCTGCTGCAGAACCTGGCTCAGTGCGGCATGCAGACTTCCATGTCGAGTGAGGAACAAAGAGCTAGTAAACATCTGCTGGCAGGGAACATGGATAAACCTGTGGGCTTGATTGATAGGTTGAACAGCCCTCTGCTTACAAATAAATTGAGTATGCATGAAGAAAATAACAAAATATTCGGTTGTCAGCCTGCACCCGCTGAACAAGGACTTCCAGGTTCGGAAATAGAAAATCTCCTTGAAAGGCGCACTGTCCTTCAGCTGCTTCTGGGAACTCCCAATAAAGGTAAAAGTGAAAAGAAAGAGAGGATGCTTTTAAGAGATGAAAGTTCTCAAGAACAGACAGACAAGGCTTTGAATGAGCAAATATTGACGGTGAAAATAAAAACTGAACCATCTGAAGAATCAAACGTTCCTTATAATTCAAATGCTCAACAAGTAAGAGAATGCAAGGGTAACAAATTCCAAGGGTTTGTTCATTCACTGCAGAGAAACATAGCTGCTTCTCCAGCATCCGAGGAGTTGAAATCTGAGCCTCTTTCACCTCAAGATTTCTCTTTTTCCAAAAATGGCCTGCTAAGTAGGTTGCTGAGACAGAATCAAGACAATTACCCTGCAGATGAGCTGGACAGGAGTCATCGAAACAACGAGCTGACACACCTTGAATCCAAGAGTCTTTGCACAGTACCGAAGAAGAGGAAGCTTCATGCTGAGCCTTTGGAAAGCCCATTAAAAAAGACGAAAAGTAATGTGTCTGATGCTGCAAACAATCACACTTCTCCTACTGAGGCACTGTATGGGCCTTTGCTTAACCAGCAAGAACTGAAATTCAGCAGAAGTGATGCTGAATTTAAATATGCTGTAAGTCATGGTTCAAATAGTGAAACTGTAAATAGGAGTTGGTCTAGAGATAGTAAAGGCTTTAATGTGTTGAAACAGCTGCTTCTCTCTGAAAACTGTGAGAGAGATCTGTCACAACATAGGAATAACATACTAACAGAGGGCAAGAAAAAAGGAAACAAAACCAGTGCAACAATCAATAAACCTGAATTCACCATTTCTTCAGTAAGATCGTTGATGGGAAGCCCTGTGCAACAGAACAATTGTGTAGATCACAGAACATTTCAGTATCCTGTAGCAGTAAAAAGTCCTGCCAGCTCCCCCTTCCCTGAACATTTGGGGAGCACGGTGTCCAGACTCGAGTCTGACCAGTTTAGCATGTGTTCCATGCCCAGTGAGAAAGGGCCCATCAGATGGGTGATCACAGGCATGGACAAGAATGATTATGAGAAAGACTCTCCGAGACTGACCAAAACCAACCCCATATTGTACTACATGTTACAGAAAGGTGGCAGCTCTGTCAGCAGCCAAGAAGCACATGACAAAGAAATTTGGAATGAACCTTCCTTTACCGAGAGTTCAACTCATGTTACAATCAAAGAGGAGTTGACATCTGACACAGAGCTTAAAACTCCTTTTAGTAATTTAAGAAGCCCTTACAACAGCCATATGGGGAATAGCACCTCTCATCAGCATGGTGGTGTGAATGGAGAAGTGCATGGACTTCTGGAAAAAGTGCGAACAATCAAAAAAGAGCCAGAATAAACTGCAGCCTCCTCAGTGAGTTTACAATCAGCGGTTTTGAATATTTGTTAAAAAAAAAAAAAAGAAAAATGAGTATGAACTTGACTACTGTATAAATTGAGCATGATTTAAAAAAAAAAAAGCATGGTCTAATTGAAACATGTTTTCATTTGATTAACTTTTTATTTTTCTGGTGATGTTATTTAAAATACATGTAGATAAAATTTGCTTTACGGTAGATTGTCACAAGGAAACTAGAAGGGTTGTAATTTGTACAAGACGTTTCTGTATGTATCAGATAAGTTATGAGTACTCTTTGATCAGAGTCTTATTTGAATCTGCAAGCTTTTGGTATAACATAAAGTGTAAGCGTACAGCCTCGGTGGTGGTAATGCTGCGTTTCCTCCCTCCCTGTAAAATAATCCTTATTTTTTTGAAGCCTGAGCATAGAGACAGTGTACTTCTTTTTTTCTTTTTTTTTTTTAATGTTTTAATATGTTTTGTGAAATTTTAAGAGTAACTTTAAAGAAATGGAGCAGTCCGTCCAAGGTATCAGCTCACCATATTGGAAAACTTGCGTCAGTGTTAATAATTGAAGTGCACTGAAATGTATTTTTTAGTGCTTCCAAAATTTGTATTGTTATTTTTAAATCTTGTTTGTGGTCCTGCCAGAATAGTGGTATGAAATCTATTTTTCTTCCTTGCCCTGCTCTTGACAAATGCCTTCCTCAGAATTCTTAGCCATAGTTATGAATTACTAGTTAAAATGAAGGGGTTTTTCTAGGTTTTTATAAAAAAAGGCAGATTTTCATAGGCTGTGCAAGTACTGCATGAGTCCTTTTGTTGGCACATTCCTGTCGCTTCCCTGCCTAAAAGGGAAAGCCAAAATGCCTCTTGGAGTAGTGTGATTGAGAAAGCTTAGTACATGTGTTCAGTGGGGAAAATGCTGGAAAGCTTGTGAAGGGGATGAGTGGAATTGTCTGTTCAGCATCATCCTGCACTCAAAGATGGAATAGGATTTTAATAAAAAATGTATTGGCCTCTTCCTACAACCAGGGAAAAGAATCTATAATCTGCCAATATTTATTACTCTCTGAACAGCTGATGCATGGTTTAATGCACTACCCTTTCACTGCAGAAAATCTGACTTTAGAATAATTTTCCAGGTTGCACTGAGGATAAAACTGTGGTTTTGTCATGTTCTGTAATGGATGGTGGGATATATCTGAGAAATCCTTCTCTGCCCTTTTCCTCAATCCCCTCCTGTGCTGTGATTTGTAACATCTGGAAATATCAGCCTGAGATGGGAGGAACTGAAAATTGCAGTCAAAGCCGAGACACCTTAAAAGAATTGCTGGCTGGGGAAGAGCTGTGTGGCTCCGCTTTCCCGTTAGCACTGTCAGTGTTAACTCCATTTGCAGCCCTTATTTCTCTGGGGAGAGTACGAGGACAAAATCCAGTTTCGCTAAATTATATGAATTATTGGCAAGCAGAAGTTTTGCTGAACTTTTTACTCCCCTAAGGAAAAAGTTCTCTGTGGCTTCTTGATTTCACTAGCAATCCCCTCACCATCAGCAAGCAGCTATGCAGTTGGCTTGCACAAATAATGAAAGCTACATTTTGGGTTAATTTTGTCTGGTTTTGCCATTGAGAGCTGATGACATGACAAAACTGCTGTTTCTGTCCATCTCATGTCTGCATAGCAGAGATGAGTGATGGGGCATTTTGCTCTTTTCCTGTCTGGTTTGGTTTCAGAGAGCCTTTTCCCAGACTTGTAGCTTGGTGAGACAGAGCAAGCTGTTGTCCTCCTCTTGTCCCTGTCCCCAGACCGAGATCCTCCTCTTTCCAGTGCAGTTCCTACTGAAAGGGACTACTTCTGTCTGACGGCAGGAAAATGCACCACTATTCTGTTTTGTCCCCCTCTGGGGAATACCTTCTTTTAGGGAACACAAATATTTGGCAGTATCAGATATAAAACATTCCCCCTGGTTTTTATGAGAAATAACAGAGCAATTTAAAGATATATTTTTATGTTATTTCAGTGAAGCATAATATATTAATGGGCTGTACAAAGAAGATTTATATTTTAAAACCTTCACACAAATTAATATCATTTTAAATGTCATTGTCTGAAGTATAATATAAAAATAAAATTTTGTTTGTCTTTAATATTGCATTTATAAGTGGCCCAATGACAATTCAGATGTCTCATAGAATAATCATTAATGAGATAAAGTATATTTTGGATTGACAGTGGAACTGAATTCTTTTTATATGAGCCAACCCAGCAGAAATATTAAAAAGATGGTATTTGTTCCATCCATTAAATGTCTTTTAAAGTCTTAATTGATTATTTTTCTTGAAACAATGTGTATATAGGTAGGAAATAAATACAATATAGAATAATAGATGGTCCCCAGACTAAATACAGGGCCATGATTGCTTGAAGGGCTCCACAGAAAAATGCAGCATGAGTGGATGTGGAATTATCTGGTTGAAAAAACTTCTTCAAAGTCGAGGTGAAAAGTAGGGAAGGGAGTCTGACCCTAACAAAAAGATAATATTGGAATTGAGCAATGTGCTGACCTTTGTATTTATTCTAGGGTTGTCTATTGTTATAATATATACTTTTGAACATTTAGTTTTGAAATTTTTATAAAACAGTTAAGTTAAAATGTTAACAGTTTGACCAGTTAAGGATTTAGCTTTCTTTTTAGTTGGTGTTAATGAAAGGGTATTGCCATTCTCACAGATGTCAGTAAACGCTAATATACAAGAATTTAAATTTGGCACATGGTGTTCATGGAAGAATCTTATCTCTTGCAGACATTGCAGTCTCAAAGAGCAGGTAACGCAACACTGAGGCCCTTGAGAGAGGGCAGGACATGCCAAGGGAATGCTCAGTCAGCTGCTAAGAGGGCAACAGTCTCCTCCTGTATGAAATCCTCCAGTATCACTGGTGTTACCCCTCCCTAGGGAAGAGAGGTCTTCTTTAAATCTACCCCATCCACATTTACAACATTTACACCTTAGGACCAAAGGCTCTTGAATTATTTTTTTGTCTTGTAGCATGGGTGAGTAAAAAGGAGTTGCTATTTTTTTCCTTGGGGACTTTTCCATCAGAAAACAGGGGTGCAGGAGTTGTGTTTGTTGTCCCAGTAGAGACTGGTAAGGGTGGCCAGATTTTTCCAAGGAACTCTAAGATCTCTGATTTCCACCAGTCCCCATAGATGGATTGCAAACCAAGGTCATTTCTTGAGTCACACTTGGTGCTCTCAGCAACTCCTGTCACCTCTAGGCCTTTAGACTGGATTTGAAGCAAAATGGGGTCCTGTGAGATCTTGGCAGCAGCAACTGTATAGGCAGAGTAGTGCAGGATCGATGGGTGCTGATGTGTGATCTTGCCATCAAAGGAGGGAGGGAGGGGAGAACACATCCCAGGTGCAGCCAGCTGGGACTGCTGGGGGAACGCTGCCTCCAGCTCTCAGAGCAGTGCGGAAGTGAGTTAGGGAATTGTCTCTGTACAACACTTAGAGTTCCAATTGCAGCCCCTTGGAACTTAACCCTGAAGTAACTTTAGCCCCACTTAGCTGGGAAGGGCTGGAGCTGGAGCAGTTGGGTTGTGGAGTGCCTGGTGCCTTGCTCAAGGGGGCATCACCAGCGCCTGGTGGAGCACCCAAGCCAGCTGGATTTGGGGATTGACTTGGAATTGCCATGCAGATATGCCTTTTCTTTCCAGAGGGAAGTGTCTGGGACTCAGATATCCAGGTTTCTAGTGTCTCCTCTGCCAAAGCTTGAGGAAATGATGGGTAACGCATGACCACAGAATCAAAGGTGGAGAGCTGGAGGGCTTCCTCTACTGATACCACATAGCTGGGCAGCTCAGTTGGAGAAGTTTGTATGAGCTCAAAAGGGAATTCAGCCATAACTTTCACTTTTCTTAGCCATTTACTCTTAGTGATGTTTTTAAATTTTTAATTTACAAATGTTTTTAAAAGAAAGAAATGAGTGGTTTAAATTTTCCCTGTTAAATGTTGGTGAAAGTATTACAGCTCTCATTGACATCAGTGACATGATATTACCAGTTTGTTCTCTGCCACATCTTACAGAGGAGTAAACTGGTAAGTATATATTATATATATATTTATATATAATGTAAATATGTTGACTTGTTACGCCTATAATATGTTGAAATTGGTTTTTAAAAGGTGATGTAAATAGTGGTTTCCTTAATGAAAAATACATATTTTGTATTGTTCTAATGCAAAGGAAAAAAAACCTTTTAATCTTTTTTGTTATGTATATTCCATGTATAAGTGTAAATATGATCACATAGGTTTAAAAATTTTTGCATGTATGTATACAGTTGCAAGTCTGGAAGAATGTATAGAAAAATTCTTTTATTTAAAGTTGTGATTACCTGCTGCATGAAAAGTGCATGGGGGACCCTGTGCATCTGTGCGTTGGCAAAAAAAAAAAAATGTCTTAACAAGTCAGGTCAGTTCAAAACAAAACAGTATTCCACTTCTGGACATGACTTCTGCTGTGGTATTTTAGCTTTGTGAAAGAATGTGCTTCAAATCAAAAGGGTCTGGAAAAAAAAATGCAAACCTACTTTTAAAACATGAAGTGCTCATAAAACTATAATAAGTCATGTAAGTTCAGGACTCCATTTTGCGTAATTGAAATATTGTACCAGAACTATTCCATCCCTGTAAAACAAAGGAGTATTGATTTTCATTGCCATACATAAGAATTCGGGATTCTACCACAACCAGTTTTATTGTGATGTGTCTTCAGTAATTTATCTAACTGGTCTCATTTTTTTTATTAGAAATTAATTTCCTCATGTGATGTCACAAGACTGTACATACTGCAGTGTGAAGTTTTTTTAAATCTTTCAGTGTTTACTTCCTGCAGAAGATTTGAATAAATGAGAAAAATGCATTGTCTTGATGGTTTTTAAATCTGCTTTATTTCATGTGTACTTTCCTTTGTTGGAGTGTTAGTGGGCTCTTTTCATCAGTGTTGTTGATTCAGCTACCTCAAAGAACTTGGGCACACATGGCCTTCAGCAAGGCTACTGATTGGAAACTGAGAGTTGTGGAGCTGGATATGAAACAATCTAAATCAGATTAGCAACTTTGCTTCACAAAGCTCTGTATTATGTTTTATTTAAATACCCTTCTGCTTATTAACTTGAAACCAGTGACCATAAACTGGAAACCCCTAAATGGGAATTCTCATGTGAATATAATTTTAAATGTTAAAACATTGTTCAGGTCCCTTGTTCAGGGCAGGAAGACCTGTTTTCCCACTAAAATCTGCTTTGGTTCGTATCAAAGAAGACTTCTTAATTTATTCCATTTAAGTTCTTAAGCAAACATGTAGAATAAGTGAACACAAGTTGCCCATGAAGCCCACAGAAAGGTTTAATGATGCTCTTCCATCATATTTTGGAGTTTTTAAGTCAGCTTATTACATTAGTGCAAATGATGGATTGCAGCATTAGTGCCAGTGCTTTCTCCAGAAAATTTTTGTTCCAGCATGTCCAGACAGAGTGTCTGGAGCGGTACAGTTGCAAGCAAGCACACTGGATAGGTCATGACTGTCTTGGGTAACACTATCAGCTGTTTTCATGAATCATCCTACGCTTCCTGGTCTCAGCAATAATGTGTGCCTGAGGTTCTTCAGAAGCAGAAGATATAATATATAAAGGTAATTTTATATTAGTAATTCTGAGTCCATAGATCTCAGCTAGGGCTTCCTGAACTATATAACTGAGCATTTTAATTGGTATCCATAATGGCATAGGATGGGATGCTGTCTGTCTTTGGATATGTCGCCTTATAGTACGGATGTAATGCCACCAGTGATGCTCAGTTGTGCTCCAGAGGGAAAGGACCCTGACCCAGCTTCTGCACAGAGTCCTCTCTGTAAGTAGGCTTGATGTGAGGGATCAATGGCTGAGCCAAAATGCAGCCACCTGAAAAAGCAATATCCCTAAGGAGCCAGTCTAATCTTCTAATGGCAGTGCACCTTGGAAGTAATTTCTTGAAATACGTACTTTCCTCAGTGCTGTGCTTCTTTCAGTTTTGAGTCTGCCCACTGGGCAGAGCCAACACTATGCCTCTCTTTCTCCAGTGGTGATGCCCCAGGCCAGTTCCATGGAGCACCTGAATATCTCTGACTTTTCTTAGTGGGGGGTTCAGGCTCTTGTAAATTCGCTACATTTATTCAGTTGTGCTGTTACATCAAGTAAAACTTGCCTCGTGTCTACCAGAGCAAGCAGGGCTGCAGAGCTGAGCGTATGGTGTGCTAAACAGCCTGTGGGGTGACAAGGATGTGGAATGGGTGTGATATCCCAAGAAACATTCCCCTCTTGAGTGACTGTTAACAGCATTTGCTCAGTGATTCAGAATGAGCTCACTCAAAAGTGCCTCCCACTGCCAGTGAGCTCTTTGCAGACAGACCTGTGGTCATGCGGAATCTTCTCAGTCTCCAGCTTGTTCCTCACAAAATGAAAGATGCATGTGATGTTGATGGGGTTTGTTTTTTCGGTTTTTTGGTGGTTTTTTTTTTTTTTTTTTTCCACGAAACAGCTGCTGGATGAAGAAATTTTCATTTCTGCTTCAGAGATTTCCAGATTGGGGGTGGGGGTAATAGCAATTGTGTTCATGGGACCTGGCCACCTAGTCCTCTGTTCCTCACTGAAATGAAACTGTAGCATTGTGGGTGTCAAGGACAGGTGTGTGGACTCTTGATAGATCATGTGCAGGGATGTGCATTGTGGAAGCCTTTATAAGAGTAGAGAAACTTATTGCAGTAATACAAACATGTCTTTACGTGAGAAAAGTAAAGCAAATTAGCCTTCCCTGACTGTAAACTTGCCAAGAAGAATGTGGGTTTGAAACTAAAGGATGCAATGACAATGTTTTGCTGTATGGCACAGCTTGGACATTAGAGCTGTGGAATACACCCGTGGGAATGTCTGTAGGGACTTGATATGAGCCTAGAGCAGTGGCTAGGAAATGCAGGCAATAATTGTTGATAATATTTTTATTTCCTTTTGGTTGTCAGAGTGACTCAAAGGGAGTATGGCACAAACATGGGGCATAAAAATCCTCTCTGCTGGTAACTATCAGTGCTGCTAATGAGAGAGCATATGCTGATCCGAGCTCACAGCAGCCCACTTTGATTAGGCCTTCTGAGGAATGCTTGCTCTTAATGAATAAAGAGATTTGTCACTGTTTCTAGATCACTTTTCTGATTGAATTGCTCAGAATTTAACTGAATGCAAAACAAACATTTTTGACTTGTGAATGTGCCAGTTAGATAAACCTCATGTCTGCTTCTGCAGTTAAAGTTGGCATGTGCCTTCAGTGCATCATGGTATGTTGGGGAGAGGCGGAGAAATAACTGTGCTCCTTCGCAGTATAGATGGTCTGGATATTCTTCATCAGTATAATTTGGGGAGGTGGTGAAAGTTTCTCATTAAATGGGAGGCAAAGTGGGCTACTCTGTAGGTTAGTGGGGGCTCTCTGGCCCCAGTCTTTACTGAAGCTGGTGCTGACTTTTAGAGTCACACCGTTTTACATCCTCAGATTCCTTTGAAAATTCCAGTACAGAGCTCAAAGGTTTCTTGAGATACATCCAATCTGTTGGATGTATCTACACTTGCCTATCTGCACCTCTGTAACTCTAGCAAAATGTTACAGTTTTTCAAGTTCTGCCTGACTAGACCCTATGCCCAAATTTCATCAAAGGTACTGAGAGAGAATAAGAGATGAAACTCAAGCATGCTTTGGAGTTGGATACCCTGGTGCTCAATCTGTGGTATGCCATGACTTGGGAAATGCTTTGCTAAGATTTCTGTGAAAGATGGAAGTTCATCCAGTAGCTGATATAATTGCACTTTTTTTCCCCCTGAATTTACATTTTACTCTGAAAGAAGCCTGTGGTTTGGTGGTGATACTTTTTTTTTTTCCCCAGAAGCCTCAGTGACTCTCACATGCCTTGCAGGTGGTTCAGCATGTGATTCCCCTTTTGACATCCAGGGAGCCTGGGTCCCTCCAGGTGTGATGTGCTGTCCCCACACGTGTGTCTATGTCCTGTCCTCTGTGTGTGCGGTGGTGAACCAGTGACTTGGGGGTCTCACCTTTTGTGCCACAAATATTTTAAGTGGAAAAGGAAGAAAGAGAGTGAAGGGGAATCTTAAGATAGCAAGCTACAAGATGTTATTCTCAAGTGCCTTTTACCTTCTAATCCCACTTCATTTTCTGCTATTTAACATGGTCATAGTGAATAAATCCTCATTAGCATTTGCAGCATGAATCCAGGAAACACAAATCTCACGTAGCTATTTATCATAGGTAGTAGGCTCATAGGATGGCTTGGCTTGGAAAGGAGCTTAAAGATCATTTCATTCCAACTCCCCTGCCATGGGCAGAGACACCTTCTACTAGACCAGGTTCCTCAGAGCCCAATCCAACCTGGCCTTGAACACTTCCAGGGATGGGGCAGCCACAACTTCTCTTGGCAACTTGTTCAGGCCCTCACTACCCTCACAGCAAAAAAATTTTTCCGAATATCAAACCAAAATCTACTCTCCTTCAGTTTAAAGCCATTTCCCCTGTCCTATCACTACATGCTCATGTAAAAAGTCCCTCTCTAGCTCTCCTGTAGCTCCTTCAGGCACTGGAAGGGGCTCTAAGGTTTCCCCAGAGCCTTGTCTTCTGCAGGCTGACAGCCCCAATTCTCTCAGCTTGTCTTCAAAGCAGAGCTGCTCCATCCTCTGATCACCTTGGTGCCTCCTCTGGCCTGGCTCCAACAGCTCCCTGTCCTTGCTGTGCTGGGAGCCCAGAGCTGATGCAGCACTGCAGGTGGGGTCTCAGCAGAGCAGGGCAGAGGGGCAGAATCCCCTCCCTGCCCTGCTGCCCACGGGGCTTTGGGTGCAGCCCAGCACTTGGTTGGCGGAGTGTACACACTAGAGATCAGTACCACCACTTAAATAATGGAGTATTACTGATGCAGTTTTGCTTACTTCCTAGTCCAAAATCTAAAGAAGCTTTACATTTCATTATGATCAAGTACCAAGAGCTGGTTGGTTGGCATGTAAATATGCTTGAAAATCTAAAAAGAGCAGTTTAGCTAATCCTTGCATACAGTGATGTCTGTCTCTTGTGTAAGGAACTGTGAACTCTCATGCGCCATTTCCCCCATTCCACTTACCTATTATTTTGAGTCCTTTCATCTCATCTTTAAACTACATGGGAGCCCAGTCATCACCCATGAAGGGCAGAGGAGACAAAAGAAGTATATGTTTTTAGACAACTCCTTTGAAATAAGTGTTTGCCTGAGGTACTGCGTTATGCATTGACTGTATTGAATGCAGTGTCTTGGTCTCTCCTCTGAAAGTATTCACCCAAGGCATTGCATAGTGCCTGCACACTGAGAAGAAAGGTGATGACATCTAACAGCACCTACCCCCAGTACCCCCTTTATTTTAGAATGCTGCTTACTGTGGCAGAAAGAAGCAAAGTGTATGACACAAAGCCTTTTCCAC